>CM028380.1:116208011-116232542 GCA_013146195.2 Codonopsis lanceolata | reverse complement strand
ACTAACGTCGGGTTACGACTTTGACTTTATAGTCAACAACTATATGACATCTCTTGAAAGTGTTTTAGTCTTAATGTGGTCTCTCATACATTTAGACTCTCTCACAACCAAGCGAGCAATCAACCAAAAAGAAATCACGAGCATTGCCGCAATTCAAGCTAGCAGGAATCGGGATCTTAACATGCTAACTTATGAGTTACACCATGCTTTCTAAGAACAACGTTTAACAACTTATTGGTAAAATGAGTTCCTTGGTCACTTATTATGGCCTTAGGGACTCCATATCTAGCAAATAAATCTTCAACAAATTTGACTCTTGTTTTCCATCATTAGTTTTAGTTGCTCTTTGCTTCTATCCATTTAGAGACATAATCAAGCGCTACCAAAATATTCACAATTATTGGACAGGAAAGGGACCCATAAAATCAATACCCCCAACATCAAAGATTTCAACTACTAAATAAACATGTAAGGGCATCTCGTTTCTCTTTCCTATACCACGTTCTTTGACATTTGTCGCATGTTTTGTAAGCAGTTCACAATCTCTAAAAGCGGTAGGCCAATACAAACGATTGCAAAATTTTTCGGCGGTTTTATTACCACTAAAATGACCACCACGAATATTCATGGCAAAATTCCATGATACCTTGTTGGTCTTTTTACGTATACATCTTCTTATTAAAGAATCGAGCAAATCTTGTATAAGTGAGGGGCTTCCCAAAAATAATTTTTTCGTTTCCGCCAAAATTTCTTCTTTTAAGTAATGATCAAAATCCGGATTAATTATATCGGACACATAGTAGTTAACAAAGTCGGCATACCAAGGGTCGAGAGTCTTTAATGGCTAGGAGTTGTTCATCGGGAAAATTATCATTAATGGGGGCAGGATCATCAAGAAATTGGCGGCTCCGGCAAAGTGAAAATTCTAACCTAGACAAGTGGTCGGCCACAACATTCTCGGTTCCTCTTTTATCCTTGATAGTTATGTCAAATTCTTGTAACAATAACATCCATCTAATTAATCTGGTTTAGCATCCTTCTTACTTAAGAGATATTTTAATGCGAGAATGATCGAGAAAAGATTATCACCTTTGATCCTAGCAAATATGATCTAAATTTTTCTAAAGCATATACTCTTGCTAAAAATTCCTTTTTAGGTAGTGGTATAGTTCAATTGAGCATCATTCGAGTTCTACTAGCATAATGGATCACATGAGGCTTTCTATCTACCCTTTGTCCTAACACGGCTCCAATTGCAAAATCGTATCACACATGATTTCGAGCGGAAGTGACCAATCGAGGGCCGGATAAGATTGAGGCGTGGTCAACTTTTCTTTTAATAGATTAAAAGCTTCCAAACATTCTTTATCAAAAATAAACTACGTGTCTTTGGCTAACAAATTACATAGAGGTTTACGAGATTTTGGAAAAGTCTTTTATAAATCTACGATAAAAACCGGCATGACCTAGAAAACTTGAACTCCTTTAGCGAAGTGGGAGGGGTAGTTCTTGAAATAACTTCAATTTTAGCTTTGTCAACTTCAATTCCTTTATTTGAAACAACATGCCCTAAGACAATTCCATGTTTTACCATGAAGTGACTTTTCTCCCAACTTAACGTTAAATTAGTTGACACCTTTTCGGGGAGGGATGTAAGGTTTTCTAAGCGATCAAAAAAGAATTTCAGCGAATAATCATCCATGAAAACTGCATCTTTCAACTAAGTCAGAAAATGCATCTTTGAAGGTAGTGGCGCATTACATAACCCAAAGGCATTCTCCTAAAGGCAAAAGTACAAAGGGACATGTAAATGTTGTTTTCTCTTGGTCTTCGGGTGCAACGAGGGATCGATTATACAGAGAAAAACCATCAAGAAAACAATAGTATTCATGGCTGCTAATCTTTCAGAATTTGGTCAATAAATGGCAAAGGAAAGTGGTCTTTCCTTGTTGCATCATTTAATTCTGCCAAATCAATACACATTCTATAACCGATAATAGTCCTTGTAGGGACTAATTCATCTTTATCATTTTTGACAACGGTAATTCATTTTTAGGAACTACTAACCCATTTACTACTCGATATAAGGGTAAATTATGCATCTAAAACTTAAGAACTTCTTTCCTAACGACTTCTTCCATGTGTGGGTTAATCTTCTCTGTCTTTCTCAGAAGGTTTTACTACTACTTCCTCTAAATAATTTTATGCATACACATAGAGGGACTAATTCCTTTTAAGTCAGCTAAAGACCATCCTAAAGCTTCTCTGCTGTGTCCATAAAACTTTTCCAACAAACTTTCTTCTTGTTTTTACGATAAATTAAATTTGCTATAATATGACAAGTGTTACCTTCCCTAAAAATGCATATTTTAAGTGGGATGGTAGCTTTTAATTCAACCGACTTTGGGAGAATTAATAGAAGGCATAAATTCGAAATTTTGCCGCTTTAATTGTTTCTTTTTATTTTAGCCTCATTATTCTCTTCTTGTTTCTTCCTTAATATCTTCCAATTTCAATTTCCTCGAAAGAGAGATTTTAGAATCTCTACTTCATCTTCTTTAATTTCATAACTTTCTTCAACTCTTTTCTTTGACTCATCGGAATTAATTTACGATTCTACCTATTTATTTCTTTTTTCATCTTTTCTTTTTTACTAGCTTCTAGCCTCTTTTTTTCTAATCTTTTCTTCTTCCTCTATTTCTCTTTTTCTTTTTCTACCTCTTGATTACTTGAATCAATCAATCACTTTATCACTAACACTATCTTTTTCGATTTCTTTTTCTATTACTTTTTTAATTTTCTCTTAAAAACATATTAGAAGGAGGATCGAGGAATCACTTACCTCTTCACCTATCACCACTTCGCGGGGACGGTGATTGACTTAGCTTGCTCGGTTTGACTAGGAACTTCCTTCTTCTCTTTTGGCCAGATTTTCGAAATATTTCTTGATTTTCGATTTCTTCAAGCATGTACTTCATCAAGATGCTTGACCTTTTGCTACTTCTTGCTTGGGAACTTCTTCAATTCTCAATTGATTTTGATTTTGATTTTGCAAGCTGTGGAGGTTGTGGTGGTTGAGGTTGGAATTGTTGAGGTTGCAAAGGCTTATTTCCTCCCAAGAAAAGTTAGGATGATTCCTCCAACCGAGGATTATATGTATTGAATATGGATCATTCCTTGGCCTGAGGATACATATTCATAGCATTAGCTTTGTTCGAGAATACATAGCACTTGACGGACAAAAATTAGTAGCATGAGAATATAATCCACATAGAGCACATGCTTCTTGAATTTGCCAATTTTCAAATTGAGCTTGTGTATTTGAATTATCTTGCAATTGATATAGGCTCTATTTTTACCTCTAGCACTTTTACATTTGGGAATTAATACTTAGCATCTCAAATAATTCTTCTAATGCTTACGGTGTCATTCTATTAATAGAACCACCAGGCGCACTATCAACCATAGTTTGTAAACTGGCGAAAGACCATGATAGAATTGAAGCACTAACACATGTTGAGCCAAATTATGATGAGGACACATAATAAGCGATTTTTAAATCTATCCCATGACTCATGGAATGTTTCACTGGTTCATTTTGGAATGACATGATTTGTTTTCTATACTCGTAAGAGATGCATGTTTGTAAAATTTGCTCATAAACAAATCATATAATTGTGCCCAAGTAAAAACACATTCGGTGTTAGGTTCATAAACCATCTCTTTGCCAATTCTTTTAATGCAGGGAAAGTATTTCATTTTAATTTGATCTTGATTAACCTCCTAAAGGAAAAGTACTCATCATGTATTCATATTCTCTTAAGAAACGGGGATCTTCATTAGGCATCCCATGAAAAGATGGTATGGCATTAAAATAATGTCCTTTTAGTTCGAAATTCCTAACGACATCTCGGCAAACTACATGATGTTACCACATTTAATGAAGGTCTACTAAAATCATTAATAGTTCTTTGATTTACAACTACTTCCATATTTCTTCTTGCGAGCTCTTCTTGTCTTTGATTCCTATTGGCCGGGTCAACTAGGTTTTCGGATTACGATTATTGTTATTATCTTCCATTGTAGGATCAACGAGGATCCTCTCGATTGATTATCTTGATTATCGGGCTCGAAAGCTAGATTTTCAAAATATCTTTGGTATCTTTTAACAATATTTATCTCTTGATCTAAGTCTACCAATTCGAGGATTTAAAGATCTACGACCTTGCATAAAATTAAAAGCAATTTAAAAACAACTAACTATTAAGGCAAAATAAAATAAAATCTTTTTGTATTTTTTTATTTTTTATAAAAACGAAAAATTAAACTAAAAACTAAATTAAATTAAAAACTACGCTACCTACAAACTAACTACGTGAACTAGCTTGTCCCCAACACGGCGCCAAAACTTGATCGATGTTTTATTTTATCTATTTCCTTGCAAGTGTACAAGACTATTATAGAATAGACTCGGAAGCAAGGTCGAACCAGAGACAAGTGATCACGAGCAGTGCGGTTATAGATAGCAAATTATTAACCTAAGGGGTTTTTATGTTTAATTCTACTCTAATTTACTAGTTATAGATGTTAACTAATTAGGCGATAATAACAGATATGAAGATCTTATGGTGAGTGGAAATCTAGGATTACGGGTTTCACTTATATCTCCTTTATGTTCAATTCATAATAATGTCATTCAATGTCTTGGGTTCGTTCACTAAAAATAGATATGAGTACGTTGAACAATTGGTTCGAGTCTCCCTCCCATAAAATTCACCCATTCCATATCCTAAGCACGAGGAGCGTAATCTAGGCATCACCTAGATTTATGATCTATCTGTCACCTAGATCATGTAAGAACACGGTCCTAACTTATCACTCGTGCCGATAGGTCCATTTATTGTGTTGGTGAGCCGATTAATGCGACATATGCACTTGGTCATGCGGTATATCGCACCTCTAAGCCTTTATTATTTGCGATTACATTCATTTGTTCAAAAATAATAAAGGGATTGATAAACAACACAATCAACAAGCATTGAATAGACATAAATATGAGAATCAAAACATAAATTCGATACAAGTTACCTCCCACCTCCTAGATTAGGGATGATTTAGTTCATCATAGGCGATGAACGGCACATGAAGATGATGGAAGACATGATTTGATCTTCAATACTTGAAATTACAAAACCTAATTATGTTATACAATCTAAAACTACCTAAAATCTATGTAAGAGAGCTTCGGCCGTCCTCCTTATGCTTAGGCTCGGCATCGACTTCTATATATACTTGGGAGTTGTGATTGAATCGAATAGCTGTGTGAAAACCCGAATTTGCGCATTACGCCTACCTTGCGGTCGCGAGGTCTGAATACGTCGCCAGGTCTCCGTGTGTGTGCTTCTTGGCTCTTCGATTCTTGGCGAGGGGGACAGTGCGCCTACCTGCGGTGCAAGAGAGCACCTGCGTCCGCAAGGTGTCGAGATGACAGAACTTTATTTTCTTCAATTTTTCTTTCTTTGTAATTTGCACTTAAAACCACAGGTTTCGCGTATTTTCACGAACAATCACGAAACTTACAAAACTCACCAAAAACATATATTAGTACTCAAAAGACTCATGAAATAGCCTAATTCAAGTCACGAGAAGCATATAAAATCGGCGTATAAAATACATCGATCAATAGCCCACCTATGCCCGGCATTAATACTGTGACGGTTAAGTATATATGAGGAGAGGTTTATGTGTGTATGAGGAATGGAGCTAACACGAGGGGATTGGTGAGGTAGGCTTTTATTTTGTCAGCTAGGCGGCATTTCTCGTCAGAGACTTGAGTGCGATATTTTCTTTAGGAGCTTGAAGAGGGGCCACACGTGTGGTTGTGGTATGCGATGGCGGGCGATATCTTTGCGATGCGGCCTAGGAAGCCTTTGACTTACGTTGGAGTGTTTGGTACATCTCTATAATAGCTTTGATCTTTCTTGTTTCTCGATCTTGATGCCTTTCGATGACTAGATCCCGAGGACTTTGCCTCTGGTGACCCCAGTGGCATTTGGTGAGGTTAAGTTTCATTTGATGCTTTCGAATAACTTCGAAGGTCTACGATATGGGCACCTTTGGCGTCGTTGGAATGCGATCATGTCATCGGCGTAGATCTCGATCTCCTTGTGGATAATGTAGGTGGAAGAGAGTGTTGGCAGTCTTTGATAATGCCGACATTTTTTTAGCCAAATGCCATGGCAGTATAGCAATAGGTCCCCCCAGTGGTGAATGAAGTCTTCTCTTGGTCTGCTCCCATCTTAATTTGATTGTAGCCCAGAGCATGCGTCGGCGAAGGATCGATTTTGTGAGCAGCGGCATACCACAATATCAATATTGGGTAGCGGAGGAAGGTCATCTTTGGGCGGCAGCTTTGTTGAGGTCGCAATCTACGTAGTCCGGACCTTCCGTTGGGCTTAGGAGCAGATCACTATGTTGGGCGGCCGGATCGGGTATTCAACTACCGAATGAAGTTGACATGGAGGCGCAACTTCATAATTTCTTCTTTGACTTGCGGTGACCATTACGGTTTGATTCGGCGAGCTTACGCTTGATTGGCAGAGCATCGGGATATATGGGGATCCGGTGTTCGACTATGGTTGGATCTAGCCACGGCATATCTTCGTAGGACCGAGGCGAAGATATCTACGAACTCTTTGAGGAGGTCGATGGCGCTACCCTTTGAGCCTTGCGGGTAGTTGCCGATTTTGATTTCTTTGACTTGATTGTTCGGCCCAGTTGATGATTGACAAGTCTTCATTCTGCTTCTTGAGTGATGTTGTTCTGTTGCTCAGCGACTTTACAAGCTCAAGCAAATATTTTTTATCTTTTGGGTCCATTTCATTAAATGACTCATTATTATGATTATTTAATGTATCTTTTAATGTAGGTGCAACTAAGGAATAAGCAAAGACATTCATATTATCATTAATAGCAAAGCTGCGGGGCTTATTACATTATTGAGGACACAGGGTTTGAGATCCTCATTATTAGGGAGGCGGATCGGTAGATGACCAATCCGTAAAGCTAGGAGAAGGAAGGGGATGGTATATCGAGGCGGTCTACGGTTCGGGAGTCAAGGCGGGCCGATCGTAGTGTACCAATTGCGAGAGGCTTAGCGGTGAGAAGCTCGAACTCATCGGGGCTTTGCATACTCGGTGCCTCAGTCTATCATACCCAGAAGTCTCCCGGCGTCATCATCAAATAAGACGAGAGAATAGTCATCACGATCTATAGACCAAGTGTTTTCAAAAGTGGCGGTTTTATATGCGGTGCTTCGGGGCTCGGGATGACTGTTCCATTCGTCTGTGAGAAAGGCGACATCTTCAAAATTTCCCAACCGGGGCATCTTTTCCCATTTTGGTCTATCCAGGGCTCAGGGAACATGAGATAGGCTTATGTTTCCCCTTTCCTTACGAAGTAACCATTTAAGGTTTTTCTGTATGGTTGGAGAGGGGGATGTGTAAGGACGCTTTTCCTTTTCTGCCTTTCTTTTCTCACGTTTTTGTTTCATGCGGCTACCTCATTTGGAGTAGGCGTGTATCTAGGCCAAAGGGAGGATACATTCCTTAAGTTCATCTGGACTAGATTGACAAGCCCGTTGGTTTTACGCAAGACCCGGGCCGAGCATATAATTCATTTTCCGGAACATGTTTAAAGGGACCATGTTTCCTAGGGATGTGGTTTTCTTTCCAGTGATGTCGGTTTCTCGACCGTATTCAAGGGCGTTGACCACAGCTTGGGGGATAACCTCAAAACCACTGAGGAAGATACCCGTGTCTTCATGCTCTATCTCGAGGATTGGGATATCCTCGCTTTCCTTGTTTTCCACGATCTTGTCAGCCAGAATAATTACTATGTGGTCATCGTGGATGAATTTGACACGTTGGTGTAATGAAGAAGCTACCCCCTTTACCCCATGGATCAGGGCGTCAATAACAGTGAAAGTGGTGGTATGTCCAAAACTTGGAATTCGGCCGGCATGGTTAGTGGCCAATAGTCGACATCGAGTGACCACCCCTAAGACACATCGGCGGTGTTGTCATATGCCTTTCTTGTTTGTGAGGAAGGAGTGAGTTCGATATTTTTGTTCCCAATTTGGCTAAGGTGCTGGCGGGACATACATTCAGAGAGGACCCATTGTCTATCAGAACTCGGGGAACCCTTTTTTCCATTATTCCCACAGTGATATGAAGAGCATCAATGTGGTCAGCTCCTTCCTTGGGCAGATCCAGATCAGTAAACATTATGACATTTCCAAAATGAATGTTTCTGATCATCTGAGTAAGCTCATTTGGGGAGGTTTCAATGGGAACATTGCGACTTAAGGATTTAGCCAATGTGTCTCGGTGGGTTTTGAAGCACAAAGTAAGCCCTGGATGGAAATGTTGGCTGAGTTTTCTTCATCGAGCTAAAGAGTATCCTCCACCTCCTTAGCCCGATATCGTCTCTTGGTCTTTGCACTCGAGTGGTCACCTTTTTCGGGTTTGGTTGGTAGGCTCGGCGGATCTAGTAAGGTGGCTAACATCCCCACCGACCCAAGTGGCTTTTCTGATGTTGTAAGTATTTTGGCTGCCCAGGATAGTGTCCCAAGAGAGCATATTGCAGCTAGGCTCTTTTATGGACGTAGATGGAGAGAAGGGAATGAGGATATATGGTAATGGGTGGTAATTTTTCCGAATTTGGGCACAGTGATTTTTTCATCAACCTCAATCATGTTGATTTGAGGTAGAGGGTTATTAATTGTATTTGGTCGGGAGGAGGTTTTTCAATCACCTTATCATCTATCAAATCTGGATAGCATTCTTTGAGTGTGTAGCATCTGTCGGTGAGGTGACCAGCGTAGCGATGGTATTCACAATCTTGAGTATGGTTCCAATTGTCGAGAGGGGGTTTGGTGGCTGTAGTTTTCCAAAGGCTTTAATACTCCACGAGCCATTAGCCTATAATATCACGAGGCGAGGAGCTTGCAATCGTCATAAGTACCGGTTGACCACATTCGGCCCTGAAATTCTGTTTGGGCCATTATTCCCTCCGGCGAGTTGACAGACACATGCGGTCCATAGGACCATGGAGTAGCACTATAGCTTTGGGTAGGAAAAGTGGGCGATGCATCTCTACCATGTTGGCGGGCTATGCGGCTATCTTTCCTTTAGAGTATCGGAAAGAGCTGGAAGGTGTATTGACTTTTAATTGCGGTCCGTATATCTTCATCAATACGAACCCCTATCTCCACTACTTCTTTAAAAGTTTGTAAGGGAGATACGCATGTGTTCGGTATATGGGGAGGTTTTTGATGAACATCAGGCATGATTCGCCGGATCAGTGCAAAAGTCGAAATGGGCCAACTTTCTTTTCCACCTGACTGCAAACTCAGCACATGTTTCTTTCTCTCTTTGGGTGCATGACTCGAGGTCTCTTTTATTTTCTGGGCTAGTGTTGTCTTTATACCTTTCAAGGAATTCCTCGGCTATCTGGTCCCAGGTATTCAGAGTGCTACTGTCTGACAACATTAGCCATTGCTTGGCAGCCCCTACTAGGGTGAGGTGAAAATTGGAAGCCATAGCTTCAAAGCTAGCTCCCCTTAACTGCATGCCAGTGGAATAGGATTTTAAATGGGATATAGGGCATCCAGTCCCATCAAAATTTTCTATGTCGGGCATTTTGAATTTTGAGGCGCATCGAAGGTTGTAATGCCGGTGCCAGCGTAGAAAATTCCCCTTTGTTGAGAAGTTTGAGCATCATGGTTTTCATGTTTTCCATGTCAGCTTCCATTTTGGTGGCTGGGGGAGTTGGTTTTAGGTATATGCTGGCAGGATTGGGGAAGGCTGGGCTAGTTTCTGGTTGTGGTACTGGGTAAGGATTTTGAGCTAGGTATGGATTTTGGGCAGTGTATGTTGGTGGATTTTGGGTTGGATAGTGATTTTGAGTTGGGTAAGGATTTTGAGCTGGGTAAAGATTTTGAGCTGGATAGGGATTTTGGGCTGGATATGGATTTTGAGTTGGTGGGTTATTGGCGGGATATGGGTTTTGGGTTGGTGGGTTATTGGCGAGATATGGGTTTTGGGTTGGTGGGTTATTGGCAGTATAAGGATTCTGGGCTGGATATGGATTTTGGGTAGTGTAGACTGGTGGATTTTGGATGGTTTGGGCCGGGATCATCGGAAGGTAAGTAGGTAGTAACTTGGCTTTGACGGGTTATAGCTTTGGGGATCCATATGTGGGCTGTTTTGGAGTGGGTTGATTATGGGAAAAGGGAGGTCATTTGGACTCTGGGGAATATTGGTGTTTGGGATAGGATATGGAGGATAGGATGGGTAAGGGTTGACATTTGGGTAGTAGGGAGTTGCTGGAGGGTTAGGATTTGGAGTGACGGCAGTGTTTGGTGGGTTAGTGTTTGGCTGGGAAATTGGGTTTGGAGGCATGTGTGAGGTTGATGCTTCTTGGGGGGCTGGAAGGGAAGAGATTACTTCACCACTAGATTTCAAGCTTTGTACCAGATTAGTTATTTGGCTCATTATACGATCAGTCGTTGTACCCAAATTTTTATCTAGCCACGCCGCATTCTTTGAGTCGGAGCATACCAGAGCCCAGATGTACCCATGGTGGATTTCACTTTTCTTGCCATACTTGCTCGGATCTGTACCCTCTCGAACTGCCTTTATCGATCTGTTTCGATACCCTCTGCTCGAATTTTGCACTTGTTTCCCGTACCAATCGACCAGTACTGTCTCTGCCTTTCTAAATTCGGGCCAGGTTTCTGAGGAAAATGGGTTTGGATGTATCAGAAGGATGGCTAAAGGCTTTCTGGGCTTGGAGTACAGCGTGCCTTTATTAGTATATTTTATTATTTATTATTATTCCTACAAATTGACCGGATAAGCACCTGCTTAATTTTGATCTCGGGACTTTCTGAGCAGTGGATTCTTTCTCCAAAGTATAGGACCAACGTATTCCACTTGCCTTTTGACTCCCCGAGATCGGACTGATCCCAGGCGAAGGGCCTATACTCTTTCTGGGATCCGCCATTCGAAATGGTCTAGGTCGAGCATTAGAAAATAATAAATCAGCCCTAGTGTATTTTTTTTTTACTTGAACACATTTTTATTTTTTTTTGACTTGTGCATAATTTTTTTGACTGGGGCTGACCCATAATTTAAAATGCAAAAACCGGTTGGTCATTGAAGTGTCCTGAGAATCTATATGCAGTCTAACGTTGGCTCATGCAGGGGGTAGGCTGGCCAAGGTGTAGGGTAGTAGTTCGGAATATATTTATATGTAAGTGCGCGTGTGTGAGGTATCTAAAAAGCAAAAAAAAAGTTTTTTTTTTTTAGATATAGAAATAGAAAATAAAACAGATATGGCATGTCTTACTGTTATTTGTTGATTTTCTCGGCTTTTTAGTTTGAGCGCGAGCAAGCAAGCATACCATCAAGAAATAGAAAGAAAAGTGGGGAATCTATCTATTTCTATTAATTACAAATGAGTCCTAATCCCCAAAATAAAATGACAGAATTAATGCATATATATATATATATATATATATATTTTTGCAATTTTTTTTGTTGAAAAATACGAATATTTTCAAGTATATCCGTAATAGTGATTGGAAAGAAACTGCTGCAAGATGGAGGATCATATCCACAAATATAGACACGGATGTTAAAGGAACGCAATATTCAAGTGTTTAAATTAATATAACAAGCATATTTTAGCCATAAACAAAAGAAAAAAAAGTTTTAGTTACTGAGTCTAACCCTCCATTTTTATTCATTAAAATAAAAACGATCTCCCCAGCGGAGTCGCCACTGTGGGTTCCCGGGAAAGCGTGCTCCCGCGCCCCGCGCGCCCTTGGATAGGGGTGTGCGTACGTGCGGATGCGGTGACATCCACTGCTCTCTTCCACCCTCCCTTTTCTAGGGGAGGACGAAATCAAAAGTGCGAGAGGAGTGCTGTCGGAATAGCGCGTTGGAATGCGCCTCGGTTGTCTTTAGTGGATTTTTTATCCAATATGAGAGTTTTGGGTTTTCTATGTCAAGTTATCCCTTTTTTAGAGGATACCAGGATATAGGAATGCATCACCCTTCTATTCCTATTCTCCCTTTTTTAGGGGAAAACGTGAAAGTGCAAGGAAGGAATGTTGCAGCGCCCCCACTATGGATTTTATGAAAATAGCCTTATGGCCTATCTCGGATCACTATGGGTGCTTTGGGTTTTCTACATCAAGTTATCCCTTTTTTAGGGGATACCAGGATATAAAAATACATCATTTTTCCATTCTCATTCTCCGTTTTTTAGGGGAGAACGGAAAAGTGCAAGGAAAGATGTTGCGAGGCCCCACTGGATCCAAAATGTTTTAGAGTCGCCATCTTTATTTTAAGGAATAAATAAAGCAAAACCAAAAATAGAAAACCAGAGATAATGAAAACGGGTTCGGAGGCTAAGTTATGAGTTGGGAAGGTGTTAGGCACCCAACTCGCCCTTTCGGTCTCAAAACAGTTTTTGGTTAAAGTATGCTTTTTGTTATATTTATTTAACAGATAAATAAAGCATTAACTGCCTACAAATACATCTATTGTATCTACATTATTTACAGACTTGCAACTGTCCCTTTTACAAATAATTACAAATATACTTGAAAATATTTGGCCATAATAACGGCTCTATTTAGTACTATTTCCTAACTAAATCCGGGCAGCACAACTGCTTATATATCTACATTGGGCCGGATTGGAAATAATACTTTTACAAATAAAAACTTTAAAATAAAACTTACTGACGGCCTAGGGTGCTCGCTTTGTCTTTCAGGGAGAGGGAGTCTTTTTTTTTGTTGTGTGTTGTGAAGTGTTGCGAAGATTCGGGCAGAGTGGCTGCTTCCGAAAGTTACTTTTTGGCCTCGGGATTGGGGCAGAGTAAATGTTTGTGTTTGGTTGTTTGTTGGCTTGAGGTAGGCGAAAATCGGGCAGAATAAGGGCTTATTTCTGGCTGATTTGGCCTTTTAAATCGAGAGAGCAACCGCTTTTCCACGATTTTTGGACCGGGAAATAGGGTGGATACCTAGCTGGGGGGCTAAGGCTCACTTCTACCGGTTGGTTTTGTGTTTGGAAGAGGTTTGCCAGGGTTTCGAGGCTTTTTGAGGTGATCGCTCACTATCTCACTTCGCTCTCTATTTCTCCAGCGTAACGAGAATGCGGAAAATTTTTATCGATGAAAAGGTGTGCTGAATGAGGAGCCCGGGGCCTGTATTTATAGGTTGGAGAAGGGACACGCTGGGAATTAATTTTTCCTTCTTGTGCATTGGTCAGTTGTACCGGCCGCGGGAGAAATTGCACATTACGGCGAATCTACATTGCGTTGTGAAGAAAACTGGGTGCCAACAAGCCCAAACTGGGCGCTGGAAAGACAAACTAGGCGCCATGCCCAATTTTCATATGTGTGGCGCCAACACTATTCAATGTTTCCATTTTTGTGCACTTTGGTCCCTGCATCGATCGATTGTACACAGTGCGGAGGAAGTTGGACTTTACGGCAAATGAACAGTGGTCTTTTGAGGAAACTGGGTGCCACTCCTACCAATACTGGGCCCCACTCCCATATTTCATGTGGGTGGTGCCAGCACTATTCACAAGTTTGATTTTTAACGCTTTGAACCCTGCATTTCACTCTTTTGCGCATCCTGCTTTGTCCTTTTGCACTTTTGACCCTGTAACTTGACATTTGTTAATGTTTTAACAGGTCTTGATATTTTATGTCATGTCACATACCAGGGGTACGAAATTGGGGTGTCTACACTATCCTTAGTAGCCTGACTATATGAATTAGGTTCCACATTAGAGTCTAATGCATTGATAAAATGAATATGATCAGAATCAAATTGATCATAAAGAACAAATGAATTGACATTGTGTTTAGTAGCTGGATGAGAGGATGTCATGACAAAATCTGTAAGACCCCGAACCTTCGTGTATTTGACTTTCTCGTGTTGCATGCTTTGTTGTTAATGTGTTGAGTGTTCGTCTTAGCATGTTAGCACTTAACTGGGTCTCATTGGAGTCTTAGTACCTTGCATATATGACTTATAATGTTCATCATGATCATAGTATGCTTGGTTGAAAGTTTAGAAGCTTTGTTGCTTCGTTTGAGTCTTAGGGTTTCTCGTGTTTGCCTTCGTTGCTTGTATTGTTTGTGCTTTCAACTTGCGAGAAGTTCATTTAAGTTCTAGACCAAGTGTACTAGTATTTCTCATGCTTGCACAATCAATGTTCATAGATTTGTTGCATTTGGAAATAAGATGACCAACATATCACTTCACAGATTCAGTCCTGTTTTTGGGCGAACTTCGGGAAAATTCTGGTACCAATCTACTAAAGAGAATTTTCTAAAAATTTAGTATGTTTTACCTACATATGTTAGGATACTCCCTGTAAAATATGGTATTTTTCCAAGGTGTATAAGTATCTCATTTAGGTCTTGACTTACGGCTGTGCCAGAATTATGTTTTCAGGAAATCAGCTTCGGTACTTGAAGTTGTAGTAGCCATATTTTGATGAATATAAGTCCAAATTGAGTAATTTAAAATTCTAAAATATATTTTAATGAGTCTAGTTCCATAAAAATCAATAATTATCTCATTTTGAGGTGTGAGCTATTTATGGTCGATTTTACAAGATTGACAGTCTGTTTTCCAGATTTTGGGTTTTTGACTTGTTTTGGTTGAAGACCCCCCCTTGCCCCTTGCCCCTTGCCCCTTGTCCAAAGTCCGACCATTTCAGCCTAGAACACCATTTTTGACTTTAGTCAAACCCTTTTGAGCCCTTGGATCATCCCTTATCAAATACTAGCATCCCTTAGCCAATGAGAAGCCAATTAACCCACTTCACATGGATTAGGGTCTTATTGGTAAGTATATAAGAAACTTTCAGCCTATTTAGCCATTATTGATCAAAAAAGCTTCAGAGATTCAGAGCTTAGACTCCATTTTCGTCCATGGAGGTCACCCCAACTTGAGAGGTCATTTCCCGGAGTTCCGGTGGTCCGATCGGCGATCCGAGACCGCCAAATCGAAGCCCTTGATCTTCTCTACAACAATCCTTGCTTTGATCATCCTTTCCTCCATTAATCTTAGGACTAAGGTACGTTGACAATTCCTTGAGATTTTCATGTTCAATAAAATAGCATGACCCCTTCATTATAGTTGTTCTATTAATGATTGTGAACACATTTTATGAAGAGAAATCCTCCAATTCAACCTTTGAAACATGTGTAGGATTTTATGAATTCTCTATGAAGTTGTGATTTTGACATTTTGTAAAGCATGAATGTTGTTTATAATGAGCTTAGGAATAACTCTTGTGAAGGAATATGTTTCAATTCAAGGTTTAACAAAATCACCGAAACTAGGGTTTGAAACTCGGGATTGTGTTTAAGGCTAGTTTAAGATCATGAACGGCCTAGTTATCGAGTTCTAAATGAAAGGAGAACTTAGGAAAGGGCAATGTGATGCATATGGTATCAATACTCTATTTGGTTGAATTTTAGTAAAACTCACCGGAGTTGAGATTAGGGAGTTATTGAACAATACCGACTCCACATTCAATCCCTACGACGTTTGTAGTGCGTTAGACTAATATATTAGCTTACGTGACTTTGGGATGGATTGAAGGACATGTTTGATATGAGTGATTATAAGACTCAATCGAGTTCTTATGTGGTTTATGTGATTGTGTGAAGCAAATGCACAATTGAGAGCATGTTGTAGAATGATGTATCTACTTGACAGGTTGAATTCGCTCTTGTCGAATTCCTACTTGATTCTTTAATGAGTAAAAACACCTACTTGTTGAATAATGAATTTGAGGACTATTCTATGAGAAGATTTGGATTGGGGCTTTCTTAGTACTCTATACATGGAGTCTACTTGTATAAGTCGCTAGGATGACCATGTTGTTATCTAAGACTCACCGGTATGGTTTGACCTTACGGGTTATTACCGCTCTAGTGTTGCTTAAGTCTTTGACTACCATCGACTTTTGTGTTATTGAATGAGTTACTACTCTATGAAGAGTTTAGTAAATGGCTTCATGATCCGAGACTAACGGAGTAGTCTTGGATAGTACTTAATGGACTGATGGTTAAGTTGTGACTCTGTTGAATTTCATAGGTGATTATGGGATACTGTGTATATTTTATATTATGACTAAATGCATGATTTCATACCTTGTCAAGAATTGATTCTTCTATGTGTTTCTATGATATGACTTATGAGCATATTGAATGTATTTGCCTTCGTGCGATCTGCTACTATTAATGAATTGTGGTGAACTTGGATTCTACTATTAAGTGGAATTATGAATCAAAATTGAACTAAGCTTGATTTCACAATAATCAACTTGGGCTTCCCTTATATAATTGACTTGGGACTTGAACTAAGATTCCTAAATGGAATGAGAACCTTGCTATGCCTCAAACGAGAACATAGAAAAGAGTCTTGGGACACATATAGTGTTCAAACTCTATTTGGTTGGAATTGTAGTAAAGACTCAACGGAGTCGAGTTAAGGAACAATTGAACCTTACGAGGATCGTGGTGAGATCCTATGACAATTATATTCCGCTTGACTAGATTACTAGCTTTTCGGGACTTGAATTGAATAGAGTGAACAAACTTGGCACTTATGATTTAGAGACTCAAATGAGTTCCTATTGTGGTTTTGTGATTTATGTAACAATGTGCATAATCGTATGAGTTTAGTAGGTCATTATATCTACTTGAGAATTAGCAAGTAAACATCTACTTGTGCATTGCATATAAGTCCACCGGTGGCATTACTTGAGTTTTCATGATGATGGTGGGACGATGCATTGTCTTCACGAATTATGGGATTCGTGGTTGCAATGTATCGCCGTACCGGATTCGGGTTTCACACACACCTCCACTGCTAGCTACAATGGGGAAGTAGCCCCCTTTGTCGTAACCAATTGAGCACATTGGCTAGTGCTATTTTCTGAGAAGAGAACTCGGACCGAGAAGAGAGCTCGGTACTTTGATACCGAACACGGGTATCACGGCACGATATGACTTAACGGTTGTGATTGCGAGGAGCAATACGACGAAAGTGATTTGGTATCTTCTCTATCCTTTATGTGGCCTACTATGGGCACTTATGTGATAACAAAGTGTTAGTTGAACATGAGATCTTATTGACCATGTTTGTATTGGCTGATGATAAATGAGAGATTTGATATGTATATATAGAGATATGCACACTTGTATTTGAGATATATATGAAAGACTTGATGTGTATATATATAGATATGCACACTTATGCATGATGATTTTATGGGAGATTTGATATGTATATTTAGAGATATACATCTTGATATAGGTGTATATATATACAAACATGCACCCTTACACGTGGTAGCAGTGTTTAATAGCTTGATTCGTATATATAATGATATGTATACTTGCATATGATGTTTTGTGGGAACTACCTTCTAATTCATTTGATTTGTGTGTGAGCAGGGGAATTACACTGGTTCATTTGGACGGTTTAGTAAGTAAGAAGAAGTGGATATCTTGTGGAGTATCGAAGCGATACTGACGCCTCTTCACGGGTTTTTACGTCATATATAAAATGACACCACAGTTATGTTTATGTTACATAATTATATGTTGTATATATATTGTAGTAGCGTCTTTGGGTCATTATGACTCATCTCGTACTTGTTTTAGTTGCGATGTGATAAATTTTGGTCGAGTAGATCGTGATCTTGGCGCTGTGGTCGATAGATCGAGGTTAGATCGTGTGGTTCGTGTTTGTAGTAAGACTTTCAGAGTAGCATATATACTTGTGGAGTCTTGTTCCTTTTTAGCATTGTCATTGATTTCATATGTACTTTGCTATTCTTGTGAGATCGACATTTTGTTAAGTTATTTAGACTTTGATCGGGTAGAATACTTGGGTATTTGTATTGGTTATTTCTTGGGCCGGCGTGTTGTGTCGTGCCCTATTTGTGGTTTTAGTATTTATTTCGGTTGTCTCAGGAGCGGTAGCTTTGGGGAATTTCCTTACTCTAGTTTTTATAGTTGTTGGTTGACCCGATATGCTTTAGCCGTTGGGTAATTGTTATTTCGAGGTTGGTTCTTTGTTGAAGCGCCGGCTGGAGTCTTAGATGGTTTGATTAGCGTCGCAATGTTGCGGCACGCGAGTTTGTTTTTCCTCCTTTGAGAGATAATGTCTCTCTTGGTTTCATTGTCGTTGGTTTCGAGCTTCATAGCTTGGGACTTCTTTCTTATATTGCTTCCGCTGATTCGATTTTTGAAATATCATATTTTAGTGCGGTGTTATGTTCATGTTTAGAGCGAGTTTGCTCGACTGTTTGACTAGCACTACTGTTTATCAAGTGCTTGTCCACTTATTAAGTTAGTTCCAGCGGCACGACCTTGGGATTTCGTGTTGGAATCCGAGTCGGGTCGTCACAAAATCCTTAAGTCTAACAGATGGTGTTTTGACCCTTTGGGACTTCTTAAGTGGTGGATCAGGAATAGGATTTGGGACTGGAACATGAATGGGATTGGGAATATGAACTGAATTGGGTGAAGCAGGGACATAATTGGAATAGGGAAGTGAACTAGAAGGGTTTGGATGGGTAGCAGGGGGTGAATTAGATGAAGGATCTGGACGGGTAGCAGGAGGTGAATTAGATGAAGGATCTGGATGGGTAGCAGGTATAGGGGAAGAAGTATGGGAATGAAAGATTGGTATAGGTTCATCAATTGGCCAAGAAACAGGATTTGGACTTGGATTAGGGACACTGGTGGAAGGCTAATATGTCATAGGGAAGATATTTTCATGAAAGACAACATGTCTACTCACAAAAACCTTCTTGTTGGCCAAATTGTACATAAGATATCCTTTTTGACCAATGAGATATCCTAAGAATATAGATTGAATAGCTCTTGGTTCAAATTTGTCTGAATCATGTATGAAAGCATAACATAAACACCCAAAAGATTTTAAATGAAAGAATTCAACCTTGGTTGTAAAAAGAATTTCATGAGGGATCTGAAAATTAGTGGCACTAGTAGGAAGTTTGTTAATGAGATATGTTGCTACTAGCTAACAGTATCCCCAAAAATGTTTGGGAAGACCACTCTGAAATCTCAATGCTCTGGCCATTTCCAGGAGTTGTTTGTGTTTTCTCTCCACAACTCCATTCTGTTGTGGTCTTTAGGAACAGGATGATTGATGAAGAATGCCAAGGTTGTCAAGAAAAGGAGTCAATTCTTGGTTAAAGAATTATGATCCATTATCAGTCCTAATGACTTTAATGGTGGTTTGAAACTGATTGTTAACATATGCATTGAAGGTTTGAAGAGTTTTGAAGGCATGTTGTTTGGTAGGTAACAGGTGAGTCCAAACACACCTAGAAAAGTCATCCACAATAGTAAGAAAATACTTACATCCATTCAAAGTGGAAATCCTGTATGGACCCCAAAGATCACAATGTAGTAAGTCAAAACATTTTGTACTCTATGAAATACTAGAAGAAAATTTGAGTTTGTGTTGTTTTGCAAGAGGACAAATACTACAAAAAGAAGTACAATCTACACTGTTCTTTTGATTGAAAATAGTAAACAGTTGAGGTATTTTTCTCACTGTAGACATAAAAGGATGTCCTAATCTTTTGTGCTAGAGATCAGAAGAATAGGGACCAGAAGTTTCAGCCACTTGTTCATTGAGAGAGGTTGAAGCAGAATGGAAAGGAGATGCTTGACTCTGCAGAAGGAACAAACCTCCATGCAGTTTACCAGTTGCTATAACAGTCTTCAATTGGTCCTAGATGATACAAGTATTTTTAGTGAAAGTGACAATATGTGTGGAATGGGAAAGTACCTTGGGAATGGAAAGAAGATTGAACTTAAAACTAGGAACATATAGAACATCATGGATAACAAAGACCGATGAAATATTTACAGAACCTTTGTGTGTTACTACAGCATGATTACCATTAGGAAGGGACAAAATAATAGGCTTAGATAATTCAATAATAGAATGCATTAATGGAAGAGAAATGCAAATGTCACTACTAGAAACCGTGCCTTCGGACGAATTCTTAGCGGCAATTTTTAAATCGTGATTAGCGGCAAATTTATCATCGATGAATTGAGCATCGGCGACGAATTTATCAGCGACAGAATTTTCCGTCGTTGAAGGTCTGCTAGCGAGGCAGAATCGCGACGAATTGAGCATCGGCGGCGGAATTGAACATCGGCGACATTTGTCGGTGGAATTTTAAAGTCGCTAAAGGTCACCTTTAGCGACGGAAAATTCCGTCGCTGAAAATAAATTGAAAATTAAATTCTAATTAATATAAAATATCAATAATATTTGAAATTAAATTGAAATTAAATTAAAATAATATTTGAAATGTTAATTTAATAATATAATATCAATAATTAAAATGATTAGCATCAATATAATTACAAAAGTTAAAACATTCACATTACAACTTAACTTAACTTAACTTAACTTAACGTAACGTAACGTTAACTTAAATTGAAATTAAATTAAAATAGTATTTGAAATGTTAATTTAATAATATAATATCAATAATTAAAATGATTAGCATCAGTATATTTACAAAAATTAAAACATTCACATTACAACTTAACTTAACTTAACGTAACGTAACGTTAACTTAAATGGAAATTAAATTAAAATAATATTTGAAATTTTAATTTAATAATATAATATCAATAATTAAAATGATTAGCATCAATATAATTACAAAAATTAAAACATTCACATTGCAACTTTACTTAACGTAACTTAACGTAACGTAACGTTAACTTAAATTGAAATTAAATTAAAATAATATTTGAAATGTTAATTTAATAATATAATATCAATAATTAAAATGATTAGCATCAATATAATTACAAAAATTAAAACATTCACATTACAACTTAACTTAACGTAACTTAACGTAACGTAACTGATCACGCAAAAAGTGTGGTGATCTTGTCTTGACGTCCACGTGTGAGCGAGGATGATGTGGCAGCTTCTGGTTTGTCCTTTTTGTTTGACCTGCACATAATAAACAATAAACTCCGTTAAGGTGTCGGGTTGGCCCGACTATAACCCTCCGGTGTAAGAGTCAAATTTCCGGTGGGGAATTGGTAATAAATAGGCTATGATAATTGTTTTATAGGAAGCTGTGATAAGAGAGTTATGATATCCTTTTAATTACTTACCTTGCCCTAAATATGGGCTCTCATATTTATACCTGAAGTGTATGGCGACGTGGCAGTTTGTTATTGGGGAGCATAAAGCGGCCGCCAATTATTAAATGCGTTGAGGCTTAGTCGGGAATGAGTGAAGCTGCGTGCATTTGTCGAAAGAGTTGGTATTAGGCGTGCTGGCGGTTTTCTCGGGCCTAGGGAAATGGTTTGTCGGGGTGAATGATTGGTGAGGCGAGGCAGAGTGGTTTTACTGTGGCCAGCTTTTGTTATTTGTCGAGGTTGAGGATTTATGAAGGCGATTTGGTGGCGGGGCCGGGGGCAAGTGATCTGTCGGAGGCCGTGTCGTGGGTGGGCTCGTCGCCGATCTTAGGGTCATGATCTAGAGGCTGGAGTGATTTATCTTGGGGGTGAGTGGTCTGTCCTGCATAGCGTGTGGCTCTGCGGTGAGACCCTCTTTATCAGAGGTCGGGTCCTTTTCATGCCAGGGTTAATCCCTCGGTTTCAATCCTTCTGTTGAGCCCCTACTTTTTTGTTTGCTCGGCCGGGAGGGCAAAAAGTAATATTTTGCTGATGGTAGGAGGTCGTGGCGTATATTTCCGAGGGGCGATTTATGGGTTTTAATTCGAGGCTAGTCTGGGTTTTTGGCCGAGGTTTTTATGCGAGCAAGGGGATTAACCCTCTCGGCATGAAAGGACCCGACTCCTCGGCATAAAGAGGGTCCCACTGTGAGCCACACGTTGCGAGGGGCAGGGACCACTCACCCCCAGATAAATCATTCGGCCTCGGCATCATGACCCTCGGCTGCAGCAGCCCGGCCATGGCTGGCACGGCGATCACGGGCTCCCTCGGCCCGCCACCATCCGGTCTTCATAAATCTCGAAACTCGACAAATAACAAAGCTTTCGCCAGAAATGCTCGGCCCCTCGGACCAATCATTCACCCACAAACAAAACATTTCCCTAGGCAGAAAACGGCACCTTGGCCACGCTTTATACCAACTCTCGACAAATGCGCCTTCACTCATTCGTTCTGACTAAGCCCTTACGCGCATTTAATAGCGGCAGCTTTATGCTCCCAGATAACAAGCGCCAGTCGCGTGGCCATAAACCGGTAGGTAAATATGAGAGCCCAGCCCGTATTTAGGGCAAGGTAAGTAATTAAAAGGATATCATAACTCTCTTATCACGACTTCTATAAAACAATTATCATGGCCTATTTATTATTCCCAATTCCCCACGGAAATCTGACTCTTACCTAGGAGGGTATAGTCGGGCCAACCCGACACCTTAGCGGAGTTTATTGTGTTATTATGTGCAGTCAAACAAAAGGACAAACGAGGCTGCCACATCATCTCGCTCACGTGGACGTCAAGACAAGATCACCACACTTTTTGCGTGATCGGTTTGGTTCAGATTCCGGGAATCGAACACGGGTCTCTGGGTGAAGCCGGATATCTAACATTTGGGCGACAACGGAACCAAGCGATCACGCAAAAGTGTATGGATCTTGTCAAACAACTTGGCATCACGTGTGGGGATGATGTGGCTCTGGTTTGTCCTTTTGTTTGACTTGCACATAATAAACAATAAACTCCGTTAAAGGTGTCAGTTGGCCCGACCTAACTGCTCCGGTGTAAAAGCATCGATTCCGATGAAGTGGTAATAAATAGGGCGTGATAATTGTTTTATAGGAAGTGTGTAAGATAGAGTTACCCATGATATCCACAATTACTTACCTTGCTGCTAAATATAGGCTCTCATATTCTACCCAGTTTACTGGCGACGTGCGGTTGTTAAGAAAGGACATAAAGCGGCCGTTATTAAATGCGTTGAGGGCTTAGTCGAATGAGTGGCTGTGCATGCATTGTCGAGAGTTGGTATTGGCATCTTGCGGTACATCTTGGCGATTTCTCGGACCTAGGAAATGGTTTGTCGGGGAGGGGGTGAATGATTGATCCGTCGAGCCACTACTAGAAAAATGACCTTTAGTAGCGAATTTTTAAGGTAAGCTAAAAACCTTGACAATTTTTAAGAGTCGCCATTCGACTCGGCCCGATCTTGAAATGAGATTCAGAAATCGCTAAAGGTTGATTTTCACAGGCGAATTTTCCGTCACTAAATTCAACCTTTAGCGACGGAAAATTAGTCATACGTTTAAAATTAATTAAAATTGAATTTAAATGACGGAAAATTCCGTCGCTAAAGGTTGATTTTCAACGGCGAATTTTCCGTCCTTTGAAATTCAACCTTTAGCGACGGAAAATTCCATGCTAAAGGCATTTAAAATTAAATAAAATTGAATTTCAGCGGCGGAAGAAAATTCCGTCAAAAGGCTTTAAAAATTAAATAAAATTGAATTTCGTGACGGAAAATTCGTCGCTAAAAGCCAAATTAATTAAAAATTGAATTTCAACGGAGAAAATTCAAATTAAAATACTTTAAAAATAATTAAAATTGAATTTCGTGACGGAGAAAATTCCGTCGCTAAAGGCTTTAAAAATTAATTAAATTGAATACGGGAAAATTCCGTCGCTAATAATGTAAAAAATTAAAAAAAACCCAAAATTCTATTATGATAAATTTTTGTACCTAATAATATAACAATTAATACAAAGCGAAGATTCAAATACAAAGCTGAAGATAATAAATAAACAATAATATAAAACTAATTTATAAACATCAAACTATAAATGTTATTACAACAATCCATATAAATTATATATAACAATTAATACCAAAAACTTGTTTCTAGAGTTAACTTGGAAATTTAAACTTATACAAATCCATGTAAACCATATCTATTAAAAAAACCTAAAATAAAATTAAAAAAATCCTCGACATGAGGATCAAGAAAAACTTCATCTTTGCATCGAAAATTGCTTGTAGAAAAAATGTCGAGACTTCTTGATTGAATCTTTCAAGTGTATATTGAGCTAATGTACACGATTTTGTCTTCGGCTTGAGCACATATCTACCTCAAGGCCAGCTGCGCCATTTTTGCTACTCAATGAAAGAACCAAAATAAATACACTGCCTTCCCAAGAAAAGCAGTCGGTTTCTATGTTGGAGAGTCAACCTAGGCAATATCAAACCATTATTCTAGATTAACAATAGGTCTTGGGTTCTAGCTATGAATCTAGTTGCGTCAAAACTTGGTTGGGGGGTTGCTCTGCGCCCTCATGGTTCTTAGAGATTCGGAGATTATAAGAACATAGATTTACTATGTTTTTATGAGAATCTTGTCGAT
>CM028380.1:116168454-116205411 GCA_013146195.2 Codonopsis lanceolata | reverse complement strand
ATTGTAACTTATCCTACACATTTGTCCTTTTATTGGTTATTTTTAAATCTTTTTTAATACCAAATATGAATTCATTCACTTTTTTCCTGTTGGAATTAAAAACAATTCAAACTTACTTTCTTAGATAAGCACATTGTTGTTGGAGACTTTGCTTATGTTATTTCTAGAATTTATAACTCTCTTTTGAAAAATAATAAATTGTGTTATAAATTAAACTCGCAATCTCAAAGATATACTTACACTCTAAAATACAAAATTCACATGCAGTATCTATAAGTCTCACTTTACCACTCAACCTAACTTTTGTGTCATTTTCATATTTTTCATTGTTTAAGTTTTTATAGTTTGCCCCTAGACACTACTAAGTTACCAATATGACGTTAGGTGCACATGGCTCACGTGAAGGGCATTTTGGTTATTTTTAACAATGTTTTCTGTTTTATTACCAAAAAAAAAAACTTCATTTTCTTATTCTCCGACAATGCGTCAGCTTCTTCTCCAACAATGACATCTTATTTAAATTTTAAGTGAGATAAAACTCCAAAAGTGTATAAATCTTTTATTCAATTTTTATATAGAAAAATAAATAAAAATAAGTAATCATATCGTATAGAGATAAAACACAAGAAGATGATTTCAAGGTGTCAAGGCCGCCATGAATAAGAACCATTGTACCTTTAAAGTCACGAATCAGCCAGATGTTAAATGACCAAGCCAAAACACAATGCATAAACATACACGATGAATTTCAAAACTCATATTTGAACTTATCGAGATATATACGACAATGATGAAGGCACGCCATGATTTAACTGGCCTTCATCGTCCCTAGCTTAAACACCAACAATTTCTCCTTGGCACCATTAATATGGTTTATGGTTTGATTTAGCAAATTTCATCTTAAACATTATGCGCTACCATTTTATCACTTGATTACACACGTTACATCACAATCACCAAATTTGATATATAATATGGAAATGCTACAAAATTACGTTGAGGCCAAAATGGATTTGGAGGATACCTTAGGGACAATGTGTATTTGGGCTAATTTTGATGGGAAAACATATGATTAGCTCCCAAAATTACACACTAAATCTCACATTTGACCCCATCCACTAAGTGTCTCACTTTCATACCTTATTTTTCTATTTGTCCCACTTTACTCCCTCCCGCCTATGGGTGTTAAAAATAGTAACGTATGGAAAATGATATGTGCATATCACGTGAATATTATTTTGGTCATTTTGCTTAGGTGAAAAATGAGATTTAGTTATAACTTTATTATATAATTAACCATTTAGTATTTAAAATATGTTTTAAATAAAAATAATAATAAATAATTGTTTCAATAATTCAAAATAATTATATGACCAAATTACAATTTCCCAAGGTATCCACCAAATTTGTCTCATAATGATATCCGACGATTTTTTTTTTTCTATTTTCCACACTATCCTATGATTAAATATCAATATTCTTCACGCATGGGTAAAATGACATTTTTATTATCTCGCTTTGGGGGTAAATGTATTAAAAGTAAAAACTCTAATCTCACACCTCTCCTTCCCTCTTTCTCCCTGCAAGTGCCCATCTCTCGCTCCACCATAATAGCCGCCATCTCCAAATTTAAACCTTCCAACTTGGTCACGCCTATCACAACTTTGCGCCTGTCCCTTTGATTCTAGCCCAACTCCATCTCTCTCGATCTTCCTCATTCTATCCCATACAAAAATCGCGCCTAAAGTAGAAATCAGAAGGTATATACTATACTTACTAAAAATCCTAGTAAAAACATGGGATTAAAAAAAAACACATAACTCTTATCGACGAATTCATCGGAAAAAGAGATGGGCTTGAATGAAGAGAAATGGTAAGGAAAATGTTATCCTTAAAACTAATTATACTACTTTCTTTACAACTATGCTCTGAAGAAGCGCAAAGTTGTTTTGAACAAAGACATTTGTGCCCTTGAACGCTTAGTAGTAAGGAAAATTATAAAATTAGTTGTAAGGCTAGCAATGTTCTTATTTTAATTTGTCTCATAATTAAGTTTAGAATTTATTTAATTTATACACCCACCACCATTACCACCACTACCACCTCAAATAACACCATTAGCCTAGAAATCAATTTCTTTTATTTTATCTTATTTCTTTGTTTAATTTCTTACTCCTTTGTTTAATGTCGTATTCCACCTAAATCACCACTGTCATGCTTAAAATCACCCCCACCACCACCAGCATCCCTGCAAATGCCGCCACAGCTATCACCACCACCAAGAAACATGTCCACCTTACCTTGCTAAAATGGAAAAATAATATATCTTTAGCTTCCGTTAAGTGGAACTACTTTCTTCAAACGACTTTCCTATCGATTGTAACTTAATTTATTTTCTAACAAAACACATAGATTTGTCAACTAAGTTCTCTGTTTTTCTTTATCTTCTTGACATTATAACATCTTTCCTTAACACGTTTCTCTTAGCTTATTCACATGTAATTACTAAGCATGCTATAGATTTGCTTAATATCTCGATACTCACCAACCAATGTATTATTATAGTTACAATTTTTCATATACCTCTAATAATGTCATACCCAACCTATGATGTCTCACTTTCCTACATGTTTTTTCTATTTGTCCCACTTTGTCCTCTCCCGTCCATGGGCATTAAAAACAGTGATAGAAAATCATGTACATGAAAATTATTTTGGTTATTTTGCTTGTGGTGCAAAGTGAGATTTGTTATAATTTCATCATTTAGTTTGCCATTTAATATTTAAAATATTTTTTAATTACAAAATAATTATTTAAATAATCCAAAATTAGTTAAACTTTGTCTGATATTTAAATTCAAAGTTAAAAAATGTATTACTCCAAAAAATGAAATTTAAAATTTATTTTTTAGTCTCACTTTCTTTCGTCAACCCCATCATTCATAGACTCACCACCACCACCACTACCACCTCAAATTTTACCATTAGTCCAAAATTTAATTTTTTTTGATTTGATTTTATTTCATTTTCTAATTCCTTATGCCTTCCTTCGAAGTAACCCATTTGGAAAAGCCATCAATGATAGACACATCACCACCACAACCTTAAATTTCACTTTTTACGAACTCAAATTCAATTTTTTTTGAATTTTTAAAAATTCAAATTGAATCTGAAACCCATATGGATATTTGAAAATTTGATGATTAGTAAATTTAACAATGATGTATTTCATCTAATCCACCACTGTCATCCCTAAAATCACTGTCACCACCGCCCCTAAAACCATCATCCCTGCGATTCGTAAGCACCATCACCATCACCAAGAAACGTATTCACCTCACCTTGCTAAAATAGAAACATAGAATCTCTTTAGCTTCTGATTAGTCGGACTTCTTTCTCGAATGTCTCTCATTTCTTACTTCCTATCCACTTTCGGTGTCAAATTACTAAGTAAGTAGATAATCTAATTTAGGATGGAGTTACTTGAAAGGATGTTGATTGGTGACAATTTCTTTCAATTAAAGGAGAGTTGTGGTAAAAGAAAATAAAGTTGATAGCCAGGGGAGGGGAATAGAAAGATTCTCACACGTAACTACTTCGGGTTCTATGAAGAGGAGCAAGCAAGTTAAGACCAAAAGAGGTTAGAGGTTTGGAACTCAGTTATGGGAATGAGTAAAATATTTCAAACCTAGTCAATTGTAATTACTAACAGTGGTTTGTTTGTAATATTTATAAGTTAGGACCAGTATGATAGTTTTTAAGGTTACTTGTAGTATTCTGAAAATTCAAAGAAGTAAACTATAGATTTTTGCTTTCTTTTGTAACAAAACGCACAAATTCATCAATTGCTTCTTCATTTTCTATATCTTATTGACACTATGACACATTTTCTTAACCCACTTCTCTTAGCTTATTTATGTGTAATAGCTAAAGACGCTACATATTTCTTCTTAATATCTAGATACTCACTAACAAATCTATGATTATAGTAACATTTTTTCATTTACATTTATAATGTCTTTATTAAGTAAAACCATATTATTTTTTAGTTTCAAATAAAATTTTTGTCTCTCGACTGAGTAAGGATATTTTGGTTATTTTAGACAATATTGAACAACATTTGTAACGATAATGGTAGGAGGGGGAAATTGATAAGAAAGTAAAAATACAAGACGAAATAAATAGAATTCAAAACTGTAGGACCTAACTTTAAAACATAGACAAGTCAAGGGATCAAATTATTGTTTGATTATTAATGGAATTAATTAGTCTCTGATAAATTTACTTATTTGACCTTAATTAATGGTGTATGATTTATTATATTTGAGGCTATTTTTGTCCAAATATTATTTTTTGTCATGATAAATTTACTTGTTTTATCCTTGATTAATGATTAAATGGTGGGTGGTTTATTTGGTGAATGTTATTTTTGTCCATCTATTAAATTGTAAGAAACAAGCTTGACTTTTATAGTAAGAGAGATTACTAATTGTGGTTTGTTTGTAATATTTTAAACCTAGTTAATTGTGATTACTAACAGTGGTTTGTTTGTAATATTTACAAGTTAGGACCAGTATGATAGTTTTTAAGGTTACTTGTAGTATTCTGAAAATTCAAAGAAGTAAACTGTATATTTTTGCTTTCTTTTGTAACAAAACACACAAATTCATGAATTGGTTCTTCATTTTCTATATCTTATTGACACTATGACACATTTTCTTAACCCACTTCTCTTAGCTTATTTATGTGTAATAGCTAAAGACGCTACATATTTTTGCTTAATATCTAGATACTCACTAACAAATCTATGATTATATTAACATTTTTTCATTTACTTTTTTAATGTCTTTACTAAGTAAAACCATATTATTTAAGAAAGTAAAACCATATTATTTTTTAGTTTCAAATAAAATTTTAGTCTCTCGTTTGAGTAAGGATATTTTTAGTTATTTTAGACAATATTGGACAACATTTGTAACGATAATGGTAGGAGGGGGAAACTGATAAGAAAGTAAAAATACAAGACGAAATAAATAGAATTCAAAACTGTAGGACCTAACTTTAAAACATAGACAAGTCAAGGGATCAAATTATTGTTTGATTATTAATGGAATTAATTAGTTTTTGATAAATTTACTTGTTTGACCTTAATTAATGGTGGATGATTTATTATATTTGAGGCTATTTTTGTCCAAATATTATTTGTTGTCATGATAAATTTACTTGTTTTATCCTTGATTAATGATTAAATGGTGGGTGGTTTATTTGGTGAATGTTATTTTTGTCCATCTATTAAATTGTAAGAAACAAGCTTGACTTTTATAGTAAGAGAGATTACTAACAGTGGTTTGTTTGTAATATTTTAAACCTAGTTAATTGTGATTACTAACAGTGGTTTGTTTGTAATATTTACAAGTTAGGACCAGTATGATAGTTTTTAAGGTTACTTATAGTATTCTGAAAATTCAAAGAAGTAAACTGTAGATTTTTGCTTTCTTTTGTAACAAAACACACAAACTCATGAATTGATTCTTCATTTTCTATATATCTTATTGACACTATGACACATTTTCTTAACCCACTTCTATTAGCTTATTTATGTGTAATAGCTAAAGACACTACATATTTTTGCTTAATATCTAGATACTCACTAACAAATCTATGATTATAGTAACATTTTTTCATTTACTTTTTTAATGTCTTTACTAAGTAAAACCATATTATTTTTTAGTTTCAAATAAAATTTTAGTCTCTCGACTGAGTAAGGATATTTTTGTTATTTTAGATAATATTGGACAACATTTGTAACGATAATGGTAGGAGGGGGAAACTGATAAGAAAGTAAAAAAACAAGACGAAATAAATAGAATTCAAAACTGTAGGACCTAACTTTAAAACATGTACAAGTCAATGGATCAAATTATTGTTTGATTATTAATGGAATTAATTAGTCTCTGATAAATTTACTTGTTTGACCTTAATTAATTGTGGATGATTTATTATATTTGATGCTATTTTTGTCCAAACATTATTTGTTGTCATGGTAAATTTACTTCTTTTGTCCTTGATTAAATGGTGGGTGGTTTATTTGGTGAAGGGTTATTTTTGTCCATCTATTAAATTGTAAGAAACAAGCTTGACTTTTATAGTAAGAGAGATTTAAATATGGTAACTACTTACCATTACTTTTGGACCAAGAAATGACACAACAATTAATCAATAAAATAGGATGTCCCTATTTTACCCTTACAATCTCCCTATTTGATGAACTTTTTTGATCAAATCAAATGATAAGTGTTTTCCAACAACAATCAAACATCTAACCTACATTTGTTAGATTTTCTCCCCCTTAATTTTTGCATGTATAAAAAGCAGAGTTAAATAACAAGCAAAATTCAGATAAAGATCATTCACATGCAACAACTGTTTATCAATCTATACAACCACAGTTTAAAGCATTATACAGACCAAATCATGAAAATACAATTGTTTAGAGGAGCAATTAATTAGGAACACAAATGAATCTACAGAGAGGTTGATTCATCATTCACACCATCACTTTCTTCAGCATTATCACTGCCTTCCTCATTATCACCTGCTACAACTTCAGCAGGAGCATTTGTTGCTGCTACATCTTCAGTAGGAGCAACATCACCAGTAGGAATATGAACAGTTGACCTCTCTCCCCCTATTTGATCAGAGGAGGAAAAGGGAGTGTTAACTTCAAAAACCAGGGTGAGACACATGAAAAGCATAATATGTGGACACAATTTTTCAGAAAACTCATTTGATGACTCCTTTTCAAAAAAATTAGGAATCCTCAAAAAAATCAAAGATTTTTAGAAGACACAATGAAGTGTAACCTAAGACTTGATCGAGCCTTAGCAACAATGTAGCAGCCCATATTGAGATTTAATATCTCTTAATTCACCACAAAGATTAAACATCCACTATATATTTTTCAACATGGAAACTTTTAGAAATTGATTTGCATATTTTATTTTAGGATAAAATTCCGACAGACTGATACTCTTACCAACAATACATGTCCTAAAATTGTGTCTAAAATATGATATGGAAAGAGCAAACATGCTAAGAGATAATGCAATCACACACACGTGAGATAAGACCAGATCAAATGATATAGTTCCTAATACAACTGCATTTTGAGGTACATTCAGTAGTAGTTGCATTTGTGCAATTTTGCATATTTTCTATTCTCAATGAGTCTTCTCTCCCTAGATCAAAAAATTTTCTCATAATAGATTCCATTAGTACTTTATTTTCCTAGGAATATAACTCTACTTTATTTCAAGTTATACAAACATCTCACTAGGAACCTTTCACACTATTACTAAGGGAAGCCGTCTTGCACAAGATCAACCTATGAAATCTAAATATTCACAGTTCGAAGAGAAAATGACTCCAAACTTTGCTCATAGATAGCTATTTTCCTTTAGGTAGTTTTTACACTCTTACAAGGGTATTCTTTTTTTTTTTCTCAAGATCAACTCATGAGAACCAAAGTTGCATAGTACCAAGATAAGATGCTATAACTCTTTTATTTTTGGTATCTCTTTCTTTTATGGACTTTAAACTTGCTTAAAAACTGGGAAAGATAGTGAGAATCATAAACCAAAGCCATAATTGGATTATAATGTAATTCCCAAGCAAGAACGCAAGGTACAACAAGTGAGTCAATTGATCTAGAAAGCCCCCTAAAGACAAAATCCAAGGATGCCTTTATATATATATATATATATAACTAAGTGTAAAATTACATGACACACATACCAAGAGATTTTCTTAGATAGGAAAATCTCTCAAAATCTAGACTCGTAGTAAATATATCAGCCAATTGATTTTCTGTCCCAACATGATCTATGCAAACAACACCTTGTTCAACCAAGTCTCTAATAAAATGATGTCTTATATTAATGTGTTTTGTTCGAAAATGTTGAGCTGAATTTTTTGCTATAGAAATTGAACTGGTGTTATCACAATATAAGGTTAACATATAAGTATATAGCCCATAATATTTGATCATTTGGTTCATCCATAAAAGTTGTGTGCACCCACTACCAGCTGTAAATTCATACTCAGCTGTTGATAGGGCAATATAATTCTCTTTTTTACTAAACCAAGAAACCAAATTATTTCCTGAGTATAACACCAACCAAATGTACTTTGTATATTTATTTGTTGAAAAGTAATATCTAGAAAGCAAGAAATTGCAAGCAAAAGACATATGGACTCAATACGGGCTACAGGTGCAAAAGTTTCATTGAAACCCACCCCCTCGACCTGTGTGTACCTTTGAGCCACAAGTCTTGCCTTGTTTCTAATTATCTCTCCCATCCCATTCAATTTGTTTTTGAAAATCCATTTTGTTCCAATAACATTCACGGAGGTAGGTCTATGCACAAGAAACCATACATCATTTTTTTGAAAATTGATCAAGTTCTTCTACATAAGACTCACCTTTCAAAGTCACACTCACATTTTTTGGCTCAGTTTCTGACACATAGCAAGAGGCATGAAATTCTTCACATTCAAGAGAGGATAGACAGGTTAATTTGTGATAATCAACTTTACATTTTTTTCCTTATGGACATGCCACCATGAACATTACCTATCACTTGAGAGGTTGGATGGTCTTTCTGTATATAGCTGGGAACATCCTGGGATCTATCGGTCACAGCAGGATCAATTTCAGCAGGTTGAGATTCAGGTTCAGCTTCTCCAGAAGTTTTGACCAATGCAGCTACATCAGAAGCTATATTCGTATTTTCAGAGTTTCCAGAACTTTCAACTGTTGTATTTTGTGGGTCTGGAACAATGTCTGATTGTCCATCTTCTGCAGATGCTGAATCTTTTGAAGTTGATCCAAGATCACCAAAGTCAAGCAAACCTGAAATGCTAGTACTAGGACAAGTATGCACCTTATTGTACATGTAGCAATTATCCGCAGATCTTGTACATGTCAATAAGCATTTACTAGCTTTATCAAAAACGTCAGAAGAATTTTTATCAAAACGTATCTGAAGATTATCCTTACAAAGTTCACTAATGCTTATGAGATTGGTTTGAAGTTCTTCAACATGCAAGACATTTTTGAGCTTAGGTAAACCATCCATATTCAAGTTGTTTTTCCCAAATATCTTGCTTTTTCCACCACCTCCATAAGTTATATATGGATCCTCTATTATTCTCCAAGTTCTCAATAGAACCAGCTATATGTCATGAACAGCCACTGTCAAAGTACCAAGATCCAGCAATGTGAGATTTTAAGGAAGTGAAGGCTACGTTGCAACATTCTGAATCTGGTAAAGGATCTCTTGGACAGATACCAAAAGGTTCTTACATGGGAACTCCAGCAGGTCTAAAACTTCTTTTAGGAACCCAAACTTTTCAGAACTTCTTTGGCTGATGCATGTTCTGATGTTGTTGCATTCGGTGCTGCATCTGGTTGCGGTTCAGGTAAGATTTTGGCCAATCCTGCTACCCCTAGGACTAACAGCTCGTCTTCTCAGCAACCATCCTCGCAAGCTCGGCAATTATCCTCTCAACCTCGGCAACCCTCTCAGTCCTCGGAAACGGTTCCTCGACAACAACGACCATATCTTGGAAAGTGTCAATGATGTCGTTAAAAGGAACTCGCAGTTTCTCGCTGCCTCAACTATCAAGTGGTCGCCACCACACCTTTGCCCGTTGCTCCCAACTCAACCAATGGCTCTAAGTGGCAACCATGGGCACACCTAGCTACCACAGCAGACACAGGCACACCAAGATGGATTCTTGACAGTGATGCTTCTCACCATGTCATTGGTGACCTTGGCAACCTCTCTCTAAATTCCACCTATACAGGCACCGACGACATGGTCATTGGTGATGGTACATGATTAACTATCTCTAAAACTAGTTCTTCTTCTCTTCACACACCATCACACACATTTACCTTGCATAATGTTCTCTTTGTTCCCAACATGAAATATAACCTCATATCCATATCTCAATTTTGAACCTCCAATAAAACATCTATTGAGTTCTTACCATCTTGTTTTCATGTGAAGGATCTAATGACAGGGAGCAAAGTGCTGACCTGACACTCAAAAGATGGTGTGTATGAATGGTCGACCCTCAACCCTCCTCCTCGCCCCTCTGCCTGTGTAGGTGCTAAAGTTTCTCACCAAGATCGGCATCATCGGCTTGGCCATCCATCTGAACCCATCCAACATCAGATTCTATCTATATTAGGCGTAGCTTTAGACACTACTCGAATCAAACAAATATATTGTAATGATTGTTTATGCAATAAAAGTCATAAATTCCCTTTTTCACAATCTACAATTATGTCTTCTTCCTCGCTTCAACTTATTTACTCTGATGTCTAGATTCTCTCATTTATTCTGTAGATGGATTTTAATACTATGTGATTTTTGTCGATTACTACACCCACTATATACGGCTCTACCCGCTCAAACAAAAGTCTGAGGTAGCCACCATCTTTCCCCGCTTCAAAGCCCTTGTGGACAACTATTTCAAAACAATCATTGTCACTTTTTACTCGGACAATGGCGGCGAATACACGAGACTTACCCGGGACACTGGCTTAGCCGCCTATCTGTCCGCTAATAGCATCTCTTTTCTCACCTCACCACCTCACACTCCAAAACACCATGGGTTCTCGAAACGTCTTCATGGCCACATTGTCGAGACCTGACTCTTTTTTCTCTCTAAAACTTCTCTTCTGCTTCCCTTCTGGTCGTTTTCCTTCCAAACAATGACATACCTCATAAATCGGCTACCAACACCTACACTCGAACAACTATCTCCCTATCAAAAGTTGTTTAGGTCTCCACCTAATTACTCCAAACTTCGTGCCTTTGGTTGCCTTTGCTACCCTTGGCTCCGCCCACAAACTAGTTGGTCGCTCCACTTCTTGTGTCTTCCTCGGTTATTCGCTCACTCAAAACACATATCTCTGTTATGATCCGAGCACCACCAAGTTATTCATCATGCCTCATGTTTGGTTTATTAAGTCTGCCTTTCCCATGTACACCATCGACACCCACCTTGTTCACCCCAATGATGCCACTCGAGACATTTGGTTACCTCTGCATGAACTGCTCCTAGATTCATACACACCGTTCGCTGCCCGCTTCAGTGACACCATGCCAGTTGCTCCTAGCGCTAATCATATAGTGGATGATCTCAGTCCCCTCGTACACCAACCTCACTCAAACACTACATTACTCGCTACTAGTCCTGTGCACACTGTTCAACCCTCCTCGGCACCTAGCAACCTGCCCACTAACTACCGATCCTCTGCATCATGCCCCATGGCCGAGGATAACACTACGTCCACTACTCCTCCAGTGCCCGTTGAACCCGAGGATGTTCCCGTGCCCGCTGCCCCAGTTCATGTGCCTGCTGCTACTAGTACCTCTTCTATTGTTACTCGCTCCAAGAACAATATTTACAAGCCGCTCACCAAACTCAGTCTCTCAGCTCAACAAACAGTAGACAGTTAACCAACATATGTCACTTAAGGCTCTCAAAGATGTCAAGTGGTTCCAGGCCATGTCTGATTGATGCATAGGCTCGCAATGGTACTTAGGATCTGGTTTCCTCGATCGGAGCTCGCAATATAGTTGGCTGCAAATGGATCTTCCATATCAAACGTCATGTTGATGGCTCCATTGATCGTTATAAAGCTTGCCAAGGGGTTTCACTAGTGACCAGGCGTCGACTATTATAAGACCTTCAGCACGGTGGTTAAACCCCCCCCCCCACAGTGCGACTAGTTCTCGCTTTCGCCGTCTGCCGAGGTTGGGCTCCTCAGCACCTCGATGTGAACAATGCTTTTCTCCAAGGAACTCTCTCTTAGGAGGTATTTTAGGCTCAACCTTTGGGATTCATTGAAAAGGATAAGCCTAGGCATGTATGTCGGCTTCACAAGGCTATCTATGGCCTCAAACAGACTCCCCGAGCATGGTACAATGAGCTGCGCTGGCTTCTCCTTTCCTCCGAGTTCAACAACTCTGTGACCGACACTTCTCTTATCATCCTTAATACAGGGGGCACCATCATATATCTCCTTGTCTATGTGGATGACATTACCAAGGCACTCCTCCGTTTTTAAATATTTGTCATTCTTTACTTTTTTATCGTTTTCAAAATTGTCTTCTTTTAATTTTTTTTAGAAAAAGTCTTAAATCGTAATTTGATCACCCTACTTTTAATGAATTATTCATTAAGCTCACACAACTTTTTTCTCCTCAAATTAATCATTGTACTATATATGGAGATTCGATAAGATCACTCAAGTCATTTCTGTTAATTATGTTGGACAACAATCTGCAAAACGATTAAAATGCCCCTTCCTCACACATGATGTGCACGTGGATTGGAGCACCTTTCTCCTCCACATTACAAAATTTGAAGTTCAACAAGTGGACTAATTGCAACATTTTATAAAGTAAAGCATTTCGAATACAAAGGATGATCTTGGGCTAATGCGCGGTACATAAGTTATTGATAATCCTGAACCTTTCACGTCATGCACCACTACGCCAGTGGTAGGTACAGAGGTTGGGGTTAATTGGGTTGCTCAGGTTGTGAGCCAGCCAGAATGTCCCGACGCTACAAAGAAGGTGGATCAAGTCTCATACGTGGAACGTGGGGATCCACAACCAGCGTCTTTAAATGTACAGGATGATGTTGCAAATGGTCCAGCCTTAGCAAATTCCTTTCAGGTGTTGGAAGGGCTAGATGAAATATGGGATGCAGTATCACACAATAAACAGGTTAAGTCAAGTAAAAGTAAATGTAAATCCCTTGAGGGCTACGATGGTGGTTTACCCAAGGTTTTGAAGCGGGTTAATTCTGTTGACACTGGTAAGCTTCAACCTAAAGATGATGAGTCGATGGCAGCTTTTCAGCATTATTGCCAATCTTTGAAAAAGAAAGTTAAATTAAAAAAGGGACATATCCGTGGTTCTAAAAGGGTAACTAGAGCTGTTGCTAAAACTCGGTTCGTTTCTTCCTAATCTGTTTCTTTATGGCTGCTTTAATATGGAATGCTCGTGGGATAGGGAATACGGATACGATCGATCACTTACGAATGCTCAAAAGGCAACATAAGCCCCAGTTAGTTATTATCTTGGAGCCCGAAATTGGTGGGAGCCGAATTGCTAAAATTGCTAGAAGTATAGGTTTTAAATGTAGTTTACATCACAATCCAGTTAACACTCATATATGGTTATTTTGGGATGCTAGTGTTAATGTTGTTTTTTTGGCTGCTTCGAATCAACACATAACAATTCGCCTTTCTTTGGGGGGGGGGGAATATAAATATTGTAGCTTCTTTTATTTATGCTAAATGTAGTCGAGAAGATAGACGAAGTTTGTGGTCGGATTTGGTTGATTTTGCTACACATACTAATGAGCCGTGGATTGTCGGTGGCGATTTCAATATTATTGTTCACACTTCTGAAAAGTTAGGTGGTGCAGGTTATGACTTTGGGGGGATGACATATTTTAATACTTTTATGCAGCAGGCAGATCTAGACAATGCGGGATATGAAGGGAGTGTGTTCACGTGGTGTAACAATCAAGAAGGTGGTCAACGGATATGGCAAAGGTTGGATATATTTCTGATTAATGGTTATTATAAGTCCATTTTCTCTGATCTCCGGGTTCAGCATTTATGTCGCACGCAATCGAATCACTCTCCTTTACTTCTATCTTTTCCTTGTGTTAACAAACCTAAAGGTAGTTTTCGATTTCAGCGTATTTGGTTGGACCACCCTGATTTTTTGTCTTTTGTTCAAAGACAATGGGACCGTAGTGTGACAGGTTCAGCCATGGATGTTTTACACAAGAAGTTGCAGCTGCTTAGGGTAGAATTAAAGAGTTGGAACTGGGCGGTTTTTGGTCACGTTCAAAGGAAGCCGGAAGCTCAACAGGATAATATTTTGCAGATGGAGGTGGAGCTTCAACATGGATGGAATGATATCCTTGCTGACCAAATTGTTCAGGCTAAAAAGAATCTTGCGCAGCTTATTGCTTGGGATATGAAGTTGTTGCATCAAAAAGCTAGACAGAATTGGTTAAAAGATGGCGAGCGGAATGTTACATACTTTCACGCTAGCATGAGGGATCGGACCCGTATTAATACTGTCAGAATTAAGAATCCAGATGGAACTTGGTGTGATGATAATGATCAGATTGGTGAGTCGGATGTGCGTTATTTTTCTTCTCTGTTTACCTCCTCTAACGCAGACGTCAATGAGAACTTATTTCATGGCATAACTCTTCGAATGTCAGAGCAAGAAAATCAGCTTCTTGGTGCTATTCCGGAGGAAGATGAGATCTGGGAGGCCATTAAAGGTTTGAACCCCCTCAGTGCTCCGGGTATAGATGGTTATACGGGCTACTTCTTTCAAGGCTGTTGGAGAATTATTAAGATTGAAGTTGTTCAGGCTGTGCAGGATTTCTTTCGAGGTATGAGTTTACACAGGGGTTTTTCTTCGACTATAGTTACTCTGCTGCCTAAAGTGGACTCTCCTACGCGTCTTGGTGATTTGCGTCCTATTAGTCTGTGTACTTTTACGGTGAAAATTATGTCTCGCATTGTGGCCACGAGGATCTCTATGTTTCTTCCCAACATTGTATCTATGGAGCAATCAGGCTTGTGCAGGGCAAAAACATTCATGAAAATATTGTTTTAGCTCATGAGATGGTGCATAAATTGGACAAAAAGGTTCATGGAGGCAATGTTGTTTTCAAATTTGATATGTCCAAGGCTTATGACCGTTTAGAATGGGGTTTCCTGGTGAGGGCGCTTCAGGCTTTCGGGTTCAGTGAGCAGAATTGCAGGCTGATTTTGCGGTTGATTGATAATGTTTGGTACACATTGAGGGTCAATGGGAATACTTACGGTTTCTTAAAGTCGTCCCGGGGGGTTCGGCAAGGTGATCCTCTTTCTCCGTTGCTCTTCATTTTGGCTCAAGAAATTTTCTCCTACAATCTTAACAAAGCTATCTTCGATAGAAAAATCAGACCCTTTGATCATGGTCGTGGCGGGCTTCATATTTCCCATCTTTTATATGCCGATGATATGTTGCTTTTTCAAATGCTAGCAAGAGATCTATAGTGGCGCTTAGGAAGGTGATCAGTGAATATGAGGAAGCTTCTGGATAGATTTTAAACCTTCAGAAGAGTGGTTTCTATGCTGCTTCCAGTTGTTCGTGGCGTAAGGCTCAACTGATTGCTAGGTGGTCGGGTTGTTCGCATCGTTTTTGGCCCATTAAATATCTAGGGATACCTTTGTTCAAAGGGTGTTTGAAGCGGGTTTATTTCAAAGATTTGGAATCCAAAATTTTGAGCTGTATATATATGGCTGGAAAGTCGGCTTTTGTCGTTTGGAGCTAAGTTGGTTTTACTAAAAGCGGTTCTTGGCAGTATCCCGGTGTTTTCCTTGGCAGCTATTAAGGTTCCGAATTCGGTGCTTCAGAGAATTGAATCAGCTATGGCCACTTTCCTTTGGAGTAATAATGGTGATCGTCGGAGTCATTGGGTCTCTTGGAGATGTATTTGTCAGCCCATCGAAGATGGGGGATTGGGTATGAGATCTTTGAGGCAGACCATGGATGCGTTGCATGCGAAATTAGCTTGGAGCATGTTGCAAGGGAAGGGGCTGTGGGCTCGTTTTGCGCAGGCAAAGTATGGCACAATAGATGGTGATTTTGCTCAGCCTTTACACTCATCCCATATTTGGCGTGCTGTTATGATGCAAATGGGGCAGGTCCAATTGCACAGTAGATGGGTCATTGGCTCAGGTTTGGTTTCGTTTTGGCTCTCCAATTGGAGCGGGTTGGTTTTACAAGGCCCTCGTCCAGTGGATGCTAAGCTCATAGTGTTGGAAGCGAAGCAGAATATGGATCAGTTCTTGCATTTGATTCCAGCCGAATGTCATGATGCGTTACAAGGTATTAGGATTCAAGAGGGCAGTTCTGATTGGTTAGCGTGCACCTTAACTTCTTCAGGGGATTTTGAGTTGACAGCCTATTATCATAAATGGCGAGACAAATTTCCAAAGGTGGATTGGGGGAAGAAGAATTGGCAAAAGTGGATTCCTCAAAAAGTTAGCATGTTTGTGTGGAGGCTTTTTCAATTTGCTCTTCCTGTGGATATGCTTCTTCATAAGAAGGGTATTAATATAGTTTCTAAATGTGTATGTTGTTCTGGGCAACATGATCAAGAGTCTTTGGAGCACTTATTTCTTAGATTAGATATCGCGATTACTTTGTGGGCTAGACTTTCTCGGCCTTTTGGAAACATTCATCATTATGTGAGTATTACGCATTTGTTTGAAGCTTGGACGAGGAGAGTTTCTTTGCGCAATAAGGTTGGGGCTTGTTACTTAGGGATTTTTATGTTCACGTGTTGGGAGATTTGGAAAGCCAGGTGCGCGGATGTCTTTGAAGACATCCCGATGAATGTTGATGTGATTTTCACCCGTATCCGTAGCCACTTATTTGATATGCTTTTTCAGTACACGCCCAAATCGAAGGTTTCTACTTTTGGGGGGACTTGGTATTCAACAATTAGGGATTGAGGTTGTGCATTGTGCGTCTAGGAGAGGTACATGGCTTCGATGGACTTCTCCGGGTGATCATACTTTTAAACTCAACACTGATGGGTCTAGCATTGGTAATAGATGTGCAGGGGGCGGAATTATTAGAGATAGTCATGGCAGTTTGGTTGGTGCTTTTTCCAATTTTTATGGCGACGGATCTAACATGTGCGCTGAAATTTTAGCTCTCTGAGATGGTTTACGGCTCTGTAGGGATTTGGGTATGGAGTTGGTGGAGGTGGAATCTGACTCTTTGGTGGATGTTTTAGTTCTTCAGGGGAAGCAAAGGCCTCCGTGGCAGTATACTTATGATTTACGTATTTGCCGGGAGATGTTGGGCTCTTATGGTTTAGCACATGTTTATAGAGAACAGAATCATGTTGCGGATAGGTTGGCTGCGACGGCGCATGATCACCAGGGCAATCGTCTTTACACTAGTAGGTCGACTCTCCCTCCCTCTATTCAGTTGGCTCTTTTTCATGATGAGAGAGGTTTATATAGTTATCGTCATTGAGTTTTGTCTTGTAGTTTTTTGTTTTTAGAGGTAAGGCTCCTTTGTCCCCCCCGTTTTGTTGGTAAGACTGGTTGTCTTCCTCCTGTTTGTATGTCTCTTTTGTCTTTTTTAATAAAAGTCCCGTAGGTGCCGCCCTGCTTCCTTTAAATATATATATATATATATATATATATATATATTATACAATACAGTTCAGTGGGATAAAGAACGGCTGAGATTGATTATTTTACTTTATATCAAACGGTCCCTCTGTGTCCCCCTCTCCCTATACAACTACAACTCCTCTTTCCTTTCCGAGTGTTTCTCCGGCAGTTCGCGTCTTCCAATTCCAATGAGTTTCTCCTTCTTTTACAGTTTAAAATTAAGATATGTATGTGATTTTTTTGGTAAAAAGATTCTTGCTGAGGTGAAGAAAAAAAATAAAAAAATAATTTAGATTTGATTTCGAAAATATTAGGAGTACTAATTAAAAAATTTATTGTAAATTCATCAACAAGCAAAAGCTATTTTTTTCGTTAATCAAAATCTAAATTAATTTTTTTTTTCAAACTCATTAGCTTAAAGGCGTTAAAAATCTATCACGAAAATAAGTCACATGTCTCATTCTAATTAGTAATGCGTGAAAAGATACAAAAGAGTAGTACATGATATTGTTAGCACCTACTCGAGAAGCACCCAAGTTAATCTATTGGGGCACGGGTACGGGCTGTAATATATAAAACACAATTTTAGACCCTTTTTGAAATATGATTAAAATATATATTGATTTATTCTTCTTACTCGCGTCGTTCCATGGGCACGGGTTGTAATTTATTCCCCGCACAACCCTTATTGGGTTTTTCTTACAAAATATGTTCGTTTTTTTTTATTTTGTTAAAACCACTCTAAAAGAAAAAAATTGTTTTTATTACTGTTTTTATTTTAATTTTTAATATATTTTTTAATACATCGTTCTCAATTATGGGACGTGTCAGTATTCGAATAAATATCGATATATCCAAGAATGTTGTTAGGTTATTTAATGAAAAATATATAAAACATAATTTTAGACTCTTTTTGAAACATGAATAAAATATATATTGATTTATTCTTCCTACTCGCGTCGTGTCATGGGCACGGGCATAAAGACTAGTGTATATATAAAGTAAAGCGGCTCAAATATTCATTTTGCCTCCTTTTTCTATCTATTTTAATTATGATCATATGTTCAAAAACATTAATTTTTTTTTTATATATTATACTAATATTTATAATACAGTCAATTATTTTTAACTAAATGTTGTGTTCGATCAAAGACGGCAATTATTATTAATTTTTAACTTTTCAACATAGTTGAACCCATGTTTAGCCAACTAAATGAATAGTGAAGACGACAATTATTATCAAACAAATAAGAAACATCCCTTAGACGATCGAGAGTTACCCGTCGGCGGCTCTCATGCAGCAGTAAACGGTTCAAAAAGTTCATCAAGCTCCCCTGACTCGTAAAGTTGCAATATCTTATCGGCACCACCGACGTGACGCCCTCCAATGAATAGTTGCGGCAATCTGTAGTAATACCCTTTAAACGCCTCCTGCAATTGAGTTCTGTAGGACTCCTTTCTGGAAACATCCCTTTTTTCCACTTGATTGTATTCTTTAAGAATTGATATAACCTCCTTGCAGTCTTGGCTTACCTTTCCCATCAATGAGAAACTAGTATGATACAAAACGATTTTATCTTCCTCACCAGCTAAATAGAATTCACTAGGGGCAGGACGACGAATATTGTTTGTAACTTTCTTACTTGAGGGTGGCCTAGTAGACGGAGCCGATTTGGCTGATGTGAGTAACGACGAGTCCTTGTGGCCAGAATTCGTAGACTTTGATGATGTGGGCAGCGACACGGCCCTTAAAAGAAGATCCCTTAGATATAGTTTCGCTTTTTCTAGCTCAGACACCACCTCACTCATTGTAGGGCGTTTATATTGATCATCACTCAAACATCTTTCTGTAATATGAATAAAGGACTCTATAGAAGTTTGATTGATTGGTTCGTTGAGATCAGGATCGAGGTACTGCCAGGCCATGTCCGCTACCGACCCATCCATCTCATATTTCTTGTCAGGATCACGAAACACCTTGGGGAATGGGGGTCTCTTCTTGCACAACACTTCAAACAACATTACACCAAAAGCGTATACGTCTGTCCTCTTGGTGAATTCTTGGTTAAAAGCTAATTCTGGTGCAAAATACCCCCTGCTGCCTGCAATCCATGTTTCAATCGCCACCGAGTGTTGGTCGTCTACAGTGCCCTTTTTGGATATTCCGAAATCAGAAACCTTAGCATTCAGTTTTCCATCTAACAGAATGTTTTCAGGCTTGATGTCTCGGTGAATGATTAGAGTGTCGGTTGAGGTGCCACTATGAAGGTGGTCTAACCCACGGGCAGCACCACAGCATATGTTGAGGCGTTGCATCCAAGTCAGACAAGGATTTTGGTGTAGTTTTTCACGTAGATTTCCATTGTGTAAATATTCATACACGAGTATCTTGTTGCTATTTTCTCTGCAAAAACCTTGTAGAGACACAAGGTTAGCATGACGAAGGCCCTCAAGCAGCTCAATCTCTTTCTCAAACTCACGAGTGTCTGCTAATAACAATCTCTTTACGGCAACCGTCGTGTTTGTTTTGCTGGTACCGATCTGGATGTTGCCTTTGTACACTTCTCCTTGTCCCCCACTCCGGATGAAGTTTTCTGCTGAGAAGTTGTTTGTAGCTTCATTGATTTGGACAAGTCTAAATTCATAGACCATTTCCTCACACGATCCACTGATCCAGGAGGCTGGCAAGTCTAATTTCTCAGATTGTAGATTTGGAGTTTAAAGGTGTAGATAGTAGAATTAAGGCTTGTGTATGGTAGATCAGGTAAAGGAAGAAGTGGATGTGAAGCTTGGACAAAATATCACGGAGGAAGATAAATATTGATTATTGAATATCATAAACCAAGTTGATACGAGTTTATGACAAAAGAGGAGCAAGGCCATATTTGTAGTTTCGACCTGGTTGACCTACTTAACTATACTGGTTAATGCTTTTTCATTTTTTTTCCTTTCACCTAATATTATTTTGTCGACGGCTCAATGCCATTTATTCCGCGAGTAGGTCTAGGACTCTAGGGTGAGACCGTCTTGGTAGGTTAGTCAGAAGATATGTCTTTATCGAAAATACCCATAAAACTAGGAGTGACAATAATTGACACAATACAACAGCACGAACAAGTATGACACGATTATAAAATACGATTACAGAGACAAATAGTTCGATAAGACGACCAACACAATACGAAATATTACACGAAAGGCACGAAATTGCTAATATACTCAAAATAATATTTATAATCAAATAAGATAGATAACATGAAAACAAAACACAAAAACACGAATTAAAACCATATTTCCCAAATTTTATCGTAAATTAATTTAAGCATATTAATAAGGTCCGTCCAATGACTTAATTAGAGGCAACGATGACTAAAATAAAAATATGAAAAAAGGTAAGTAGTAGTCCGAACATGCTATATTTTATTTTTGTTTATGCAGCTGTTGACAGAATATATTATTGTTTTGGATTAATTATTAATTAATCAACCGAAGACTTTTCGTAACAGAGACAGATTTTATTTTATTTTTGCTAAACTTTCATTGCATAGAAGAAGTTACATAAGGCGAATTTGGGGCAAAGTGCATGTATCAAAATTTGATAGAATTACATCTTTTTACTTAAAACGGTAAACACTATCGTTCTTCAGTCCAATTCCGTCAAATTTTGGTTATTAAGTCATGCCACAAGTATTTCACATGATTTTTTGCAAGATGAAAAAGTCAACTCATTAATAAAAGTACAAGGGCCAACCGTTACAATTTTTGGCGTGTTCTCCGAATATAAATCCTTAGCGAGCGCGTTGAACCTGTCCAGCAGGAATAGTTGCGATTGTCTGGACGTGGGTGTTAATGGCGTGAAAACCACCCCCATAATCCAGATGTGGCCTTGCTAATGCCCACGATCTCTCGTCGGGCAGTTAGTGCATTTACTTGGCAGTTGAAGCCCAAATCTCCTATTTCATTGTAATTAAGCCCAGCAACATCAGTACGTGTAACCTATTTTAGATACATCAGAAATGAAGATAATAATTTAGGTACTGAGTTACTATTATTATAATAGTATACATGCCCGTGTCATAGGCACGGTGTCGGTATGAGATCAGTTTAATGAATGGTCGGCATAAACAAAACTCATAACTGACGGGACAATTCAAACAAAACCCACAATTAAAGGTTTTATATGTAATTGTAGATGAGTAATTCAAACATAACTCATAACTGATAAATTTATTTATAACTCGCATACTTACGAATCAATCTGGACCATCAGTTCTATTTAGCACAATTAAATCAGGGCCATCAGTTAGACCCTGAGCTCTTTTATAATATATATATTTTTTTGTTCTAAGGAGGTTTGTGAATGAATCAAACCTAACATATCATATTTTATAAAATCTCAGCTCTACTGTTGGATACCCTATAAAAAAAAATAATGATAAAGTTGATAAAACAAACAAAAAATCAGAGATTTTTGGGAGTCAATGATAAAGTCAGAGATTTTATTTTGGTTTATGCAGCTGTTGGCAGAAAATATTATTATTTTGGATTAATTATTAATTAATCAATCGAAGACTTTTCGTAACAGAGACAAATTTTATTTTATTTTTGCTATACTTTCATTGCATAGAAGTTACATAGATCACATGGCATATGCCAACACACAAACACAAATTCATCCGATTTGGGGGGCAAAGTGCAAGTATCAAAATTTGATAGATTTACATCTTTTTACCAAAAATGTTAAACACTATCGGTTTTCAGTCCAATTCCGTCAACTTTTGGTTATTAAGTCATGACACAAGCATCTCACGTGATTTTTTGTTAGATGAAAAATGTCAACTCATTAATAAAAGTACAAGGGCCAACCGTTACAATTTTCGGCGTCTTCTCCGGAGATGATGACAATTTTGGCTTCTCTGGCGAGGACAACTTTTTTTTTTTTTTTTAGATTAAGTTTTATAGAAGACAATGTTACTGATCTTACTTCGAAAGACATACTCTTATTCTCTCACTACTCAATTTACCAACACAAGGTATGTCGGATAATAAAGATCTGTCTTACAAAAAATATTTGTAATACCGTTTTACCTAAGTTATTGTCTTTCTTTTATTACTCCCTTCGTTTCGGGCAAAGAGAACATTATTCTTTTTTGAGATGTTTCACTTAAAGAGTCCACTTTAAAAAATAAATGCATAAAAGTGTTATTTTATTATTAATGAGCTACTTATCATTTTCTTAAAAAGTTTGACTTTCAAACGGGGATTCTTTGCCAGGAATGGAGGGAGTATTAAACTGTAAAAATACTATTTCTTCTATTGCAAATCGAGGACGATGAGTGATGTTAAGTGTTATTTCTCATTGTATCTTAATTTGCATTTGCTCATTCATTACTATAGGTTCTATACTTAGTGGCTAAATAAGTTATATACCAGTTAGCGTGACAACTGTGTATAGTAATGGAACTTTGTTTTTAAAATAGTTTTTTAGACTTCACAAGTTTTGCCAGAAGACTTCGGCAAAGGCTTCACCAACAGCCTTCACTAGCAGACCGTGTTTGCCTTCGGACAACATGACGTGTAAAGATTATCAAGATGTCCAACCTATCAAATAGATTATTAATTCATATATCTTAGATATAAGTTTGAATTAAATCCATCCTCATTGACTCCTGATTTCCAAGACAAGTCTTTCCAGCTTTTCTGAAGAATGAAGACTTTTCACCTCCTGTATATGGCAAAGCAGGTTTACAGTCTGACACAAATAGACTGTACCAACTGCTACAGGTCTGCAACTCTGTTTGTCGTCCACCTGCTAATTCCAGTACCTACTCTTCTTCATACCTCGATCAGTAAGATAAAGTCAACAAAGCAGTTCATTGCATTTAATGCACTTAACCTAAAAGAGTTGTTACTAATTTCATCTTCTCCAACGTTCTCATAAATGCTCCGATATAAATATTGTCATTGAAGACTAAAGAAAAGCAATGCTCTGAATTTATTCAACAACTTTAAGTCATCTTACTCAGTGCATTCAAGAGATCATAACCAAATCAAAAAAAGTCTTCAACAACAGTAAGAAGATCTGCATCAACTTCTACGCATTTACTTTTTATTGTTGTATTCAATCACTATTCTTCTGCACCTTGAATATTCTGTTTTCCATATATTCATTTCCCCCACCCCCAAACACAAGTCAAATATTTTGTATACGATTCATTAGAGATTTCTGTAATAGAACTAGTGGAAAACATAATGCACTTTCAAATCCAAGGTTGACTGCTTTGGTGGTGGACGTAGCACTATTTATAGTACGAACCATCTCAAAATACATGTGTTCTTTGTGTTCTGTTACTTACTGTTTTATATTGTTATCTTCTTCTTAACTTATTCCTTTGAGCATCAAATTTCAGTAATCAGCCAAATCTATTGGTAGTGCTTCACCAGCAGACTTAGTCTGTCATCCTTACAAGTGTTCCGTTACTTCAACCGTTTCAATAGGTTGTGAGTATTTGTTTTAGGAGCTCTTACGGAAATTTTTAAGTGTAACTAGGCTATTCAACCCCCCACCCCTTCTAGCCTAATATTGTGCCATTTGGGAGTAACAATTAGTATCAGAGCTTAACTCTTTGAAAACAAGTTCTTCCTAAATTAACCTCTTGATAGATAAAGATCCAATGGCATAAATGAAGCCAACATTAACTCTATTGATAACAAGTTATGGAAGTGCGTACTAGGAGGACGTCACGTACCAATGAAGCCAAATCTTCTTGCAAGCGTTGGTGGTAATCCTCCAGAAGTTCCAAAAGAAGAAACTGAATAGATAAAGGACGAAAGGAAGCTAGTGGAGCTAGACAGTAAAGAAATAAACATAATAACAAGCTCTCTAGACACTAGCACCTATCAACAAGTGATCCGGTGTACATCTGCCAAAGAGATGTGGAAAGCTCTTGTTGAATACTTGGAAGGAGACCAAGATACAAGAGACAACAGGAAGTACACCTTCATCCAACAATTCAACTTCTTCAAGAAATATCCAAAGGAAACCCTGAGACAAGCCTACGATCGTCTTAGCGAGGTAATTAATAGTTGCTTCTCTCTAGGTAAAACTTTTGGCTAAGAGGAAATGACCATGAGATTTCTAGGCTCACTACGTAGTCTTTGGCATGATAAGACTACCACCATGAAAGAATCCAAAAAGCTGAACGAAATGACTCTTCGTAGTCTTTATGCAAGTTTGAAGGTTTATGAGCTCGAAATCAGTCAAGCTCTAGAGCAGGACAAGTAGTTCAGAACTCTGTCCTTGTCAGCCATGGAACAAGAAACCGTTCCAATTGATAACAAACCCTCTACTTTCTCCAGTGAAAATGATTTTGTTTCTAATGAACAATTTTCTATCTTTTTAAAATGTTTTAAGAAATTTGCAAAATATGGAAGGAATGACACACACCAACAACCAAAATTTGAAGCATAGCGAAAACCTCCTTATAAGAAATTTCAAAAACAAAGAGGTATGCTGGCTGAGGACATTGAAGAAAAGCAAGTTGCTACATGGTTTGAGACTGATTCAGAAGAGGATGAGGACGATAGTGAGCAAGCCAATATATGCTTAATAGCTCAAAAATCAAGTCTCAACTATGACTCTGAACATGAAGTCGAAATCTCACCTCATCCTTTTGAAGAGGTTGAGAACAAATGTGAAAACTTCAGTAAGGAAGAACTGCTCAAGGATAATCAAGATATGATTGAGGCGTTCAACCCCTTCAGAGTAGCCTTTGTAAAACTCACGAAGAACTATGAAAAGCTTACTACTGAGAAAGCTATGATGACAGTTGAGATTCAAACTCTCAATAGCTATCAACAGGAAAGTATCAACCTAAAAGGATAAAACAAATTCCTTTGTGACAAAGTTGAGTGTTTAGTTGTGCACATCAAAGGACTAGACCAGGAGAAATTTTCCTTGCAAAAGACCATTGACTCTTGGAACAGCTCAAAGGAAACATTCGAAGAAATCCTATCTAGCCAAAAGCCAAGTGAAGATAAATCAGTCTTAGGCTATAATGATGAGCCCAATCTAACAAGCTCTTTTGTCACAGATAAAGGTGAAACCTCCATGACTGTTGTTGATCTTTCCTTCTCCAAACAGACCTTTGGTAACAAGGGTAAACATGGACTTGGTTTTACAAGTGTATCATGATATGTTTACCCCAAGGTTCACAAAGGGAAAACCAAAATCGCTGCTTCTAATGAGAAGATTGTAAAAGGAACAATAGAGAAATCTAAGTCAACCGACAACAACTCTGCTAAGGTAAAGTCTGCTGGTGATAAACAAACGAAATCTCTACTGGTACATGTCAAGTTTGTCTATGAAAAGGCCAAGGCTCCCAAGCTAGTTGACACTAAACTTAAAGGAGTTCTGATAGATGTTCCTAAGCCTTTTAACAACATATCAGGCAAGGCTAGGTCTGATGTTAATAGACCAAGGAACATTAACAAGAAGCCTCTCAAGCCTACTGTCAACAAGCATGTTGAACCAAAGAGTGTTGTTGGAAAGAAAGAAAGTCACAAGCACTCTACAGCAAAAGCAGATCACAGTTCTCCATGGAACTTTCATCTTTGTCATTCTTGCAATTGTTTAGGCCATCTGCCCTAGAATTCCTGCTAATGTTCACACCAAAATTTGAGAGACCTAGTTCTCTCAAACTTAGGTAGGTATGGGTCCCAAAAGGTTGCTAATCCTCAGGACCTGAAAGAAAATAAAGGGGACCTTGTTCGTTTGACTTTTTTGGGTCTGCTTTATGGCTATAGATTCATAAGATAAGGATATCTAGTACCTCGACAGTGGTTGTTCAAGACACTTGACAGGGAACAGAAGTCTACTTTCATATATACCTGAAGCTAAAAGTCCAATGGTGATATTTGGCGACAATGCAAGAGGGAAGACAATTGGGTATGGCTCAATCATTAGAAGAAATCTCTCCATGAGCAAAGTTTCTATAGTGAATGGCTTAAATCATAATCTTATGAGCATATCCCAATTTTGTGACAAGGGTCTTATCTGCCAATTCTCCTCCAACCAATGTCTCATCAAAGATAGTGAATCCTGCTCAACTCTGCTGGCTGGCAATAGACAAGGAAACGTCTATGTTGTGGTCTTAAACTTACTCGGGAGATCCTCCAGCCTTTGCCTAGTTGCCAACAACATTCGTGACTACATTTGCCTTTGGCACAAACGTCTCAGCCACCTCAACTTCAAGTACCTCTCCAAGCTCTCCAAAGATGGGCTTCTCAATGGTCTACCAACAGTGTCTATCGACCACAACAGAAGTTGTAAAGCTTGTCAACTAGGAAAACTTTCCCTTCAAGAGCAAGCCTGTTATGTCAACTTTCAGACCTCTTCAACTTCTGCACATAGATCTCTTTGGACCAATCACTACTGTCAGTATATTTCTGGAGACAAGTACACACTTGTAGTAGTTGACGACTACTCTCTTTTCACTTGGATCGAAACAATGAGATCAAAAGATGAGACATATGATCTGGTCACTACCCTATTCAGAAGACTTCAAACTCAAAGCTTGAAGACATAAGTGACATCAGATCAGACAACGACACCGAATTAAAAAACAATGGTGTTGAAAGATATTTTGATGACCACGGGATCGATCATAACTTCTCTACTACCGGGACTACTCAACGAAATGGTGTAGCTGAGCAAAAGAACATAACAGTTATTGTCGTGTAAGAAAGAATCCATGAACATGAGATTTCTAGGCTCACTAGGTTGTATTTGGCATGTTAAGACTACCGCCATGAAAGAATCCAAAAACTTGAACGAAATGAATCTTCGTAGTCTTTATGCAAGTCTGAAGGTTTATGAGCTCGAAGTCAGCCAAGCTCAAGAGCAGGACAAGCAATTCAGAATTCTGTCCTTGCTAACCATGGAACAAGAAACCGTTCTAGTTGATGACAAACCATCTACTTCCTCCAATGAAAATGATTTTATTTCTGATGAACAGTTTGCTATCTTTGTAAAACGTTTTAAGAAATTTGCAAAATATGGAAGGAGGGACACACACCAACAGCCAAAATTTGAAGCATACCGAAAACCTTGTTATAAGAAATTTCAAAAAACACAGGGGTATGCTGGCTAAGGACATTGAATAAAAGCAAGTTGTTACATGGTTTGAGACTGATTGAGAAGAGGATGAGAACGATAGTGAGCAAGCCAATATATGTTTAATAGCTCAAGAATCAAGTCTCGCCTATGGCTCAGAACATGAAGTTGAAATCTCACCTCATCCTTTTGAAGAGGTTGAGAACAACTGTGAAAACTTCAGTAAGGAAGAACTGCTCAAGGATAATCAAAATATGTTTGAGGAGTTCAATGCCTTTAGAGTAGCCTATGCAAAACTCACGAAGAACTACAAAAAGCTTGCTACTAAGAAATCTATGAAGATAGCTAAGATTCAAACTCTCAATAACTGTCAACAGGAAAGTATCAAGCTAAAAGGAGAAAACAAATTCATTTATGATAATGTTGAGGGCTTAGTTGAGCACATCAAAGGACTAGACCAGGAGAAAATTGTCTTGCAAAAGGCCATTGACTCCTGGAACAACTAAAAGGAAACCTTCGAAGGAATCCTATCCAACCAAAGTCATCTAGTCTGAGGCCTGTGTTGAACTATTCTTGCGAAGGTCTACTGATGTGAACCTTTGCAAAGTAAGCTGGTAAGCCTTATGAAGTCTACCTATAGCTTCTTGTCTGGTGGGCAAACAAAGTCTACCTATGGAAGGAAAGTTTGCTAGTCTGAGGCATGTGTTGAACACAATTTCTTTAATACAAATTCATCTCTTTCCGTAAGTGTTTAGAAGTTTCTTAGGATGTCTGTCTCCTAGGATTCAACAGAGCAATGATTCTGGCGTACATATTTTGACTGTACCACCAACAAAAACATAAGGGCTAAAGAATACACTCAACGAAATGCATAATGCAAGAGAGAAAATGGAGATTGTCTCACATGTGTCTCAAATTATGGAAAACAATATCCTTATATAGCTCTGAAGCAAAAAAGATTTGATTACGAAATTAATAAATCATTTTCATTCACCCATAATGAGACCCATTAAAGTGTCATGAAAGTAGAATAAATCTGCTAATGAATGTTGGAGTTATGAATATCAAAAGAATAATTAACAAAACGTGGGTTAGTTTGTGTAGTGTATGCGGGATGCAGTTGCACATGAGTATGACATCATGATGGATAAATTGGACAACGATTTCCACCCCCCATGCGGGTGCACACGCGAGAGAGAACCTCTAATCTACACAAGCTTACCCTTAGCATATAATGCACTTGTATATAAACAACTCAACTTTTTGTTAATTTTCCAATATGGGAGAAAGTCACTTCCAACTTCCAACACCACACTTTAAACAATAAGAACTTATTCATCCAAACACCAAATTAGACAAATAAATATATGATTTCGATATTCTTACGTAGTAGAACTCGATTCCACAATTTTCCTTGTCATTACACAAATAACACTTAAAAAATCAATGCCTTAAGATTGCACAATTTTCTTCTCTAAACATAATTTTTCCAACAACAATTTGACAAGTCTTTCAAGGGAGTAATCCCTTTCACAAAAACATAGTAGCATGCACTAATTTACAATGAAAGCTCAAGGGATTATGAATCCATAAAACCATGGAATGAGATGAAGAAGCTAGAACTTATAACTATCACTAACACATAAACATTGATACAATAAGACAACGAGCCTTCAAAAGCTCAGAAGTAACCAACATCTTGTGGTAATTTACCCACTTTCCAATAACAAGGATATGATACGTCGGTATTGTATCCACATGGACCGTTGTATTTATTTCTTCCAAAAGTTGTTGGAAATTGGTTGCAAAATTGGTGTTTGACCAATGTTTTACCAAGTTTCTTAAATAGTTTCATTTATCAACTGTCACAACCCGACCTGAATCTCTATACGAAATCTCAAGGCTGCGTCGTGAGAACAATCTAGAAAGACGGACAAGCACCTGTTAAGCATAATGGTGCGAGTTAATAGTTGAGTCAACGATCTTTAATAGAAAAGTAAAGCGTTAACGGGGATACAGGAAAATAAAACCAAGATCTGCGGAAGCATTTCATAAGTGGAATACCCAAACCTTCTATTCCAAATAACGAAATGCAACGCTAAGTGACAACTATCTTTTGACAAATCTACGACGAGCGTGATGCAACTTTGCACACGTCCAACAAACCATCGATAAACCAAAGGCCGACGAAGCAACAAGATCCCAACCTGATAAACAACAACTCGACGGCTATAACATGCCGAAGGGAGAAATTAACTAATAGAATAAGAGTTTAATACTCGAAAACTAAACCAATATCTCACGACTAAACTCTTCGGAGATAACAACAATAGCGACTAAAACAACAATACTAGATCCCACGAGCTAAAGCCTTGCTCGGGAGACAGCGGGAATAACTTTTAAATAGATACAATAGCGCGACTATACTAGTCGGCTCCAAAACAATACAACAACATAATACTGATACAATCTACACAAGTAAAGTTTACATAACTTTATATCCGTGTCTCACAAGAGTAATAAATACAAATATAATAACTCCAAGCTATTGCCAAGAAGACCACCTGCCATCAATCACGAACCTTCAGTCGTAAGACGTACTAACGAGCTCACTGCACACACTAAGGAAAACAAAGGCGTGGGATGAGTCATAAAGACCCAGTAAGCTACCATATGCAACTACATGACATGGCATAATGCTCAAGCATATATATATATATCATGGAATCATAATAGCATACTAATAATAAAACATGTACCAAGTCATCAACGTACATAATCTCATATAAACCACATGACACATTATTTTTCACATAAATGCTCGAAGGTAAACACGTATAATAGGATATGAATATCTGACTGTCTGTCTGTCTGTGTCACTATAGATGTACACATGTCAAACTGCAACCAAACCTGATTTCATGCTCGGGCCAATAACTGAATCAAGTCTCATGATCAATAACTTCTCACTGGTTTTCCGTAGCGAGTAATCAATTCTCATTTGCTTTTTGTAATGAGTACACGTTACCTTTCAACCAACCTAGGATAAAGAAATGGGAGCTCGCTATCAGGCTATGTGGCGCTAATACGAGGACCACATCCCACTATTGGCCAAATAGTGAGGAGAAACAGAACCAATGCGGTGACTCATAGCAATTGCTTACCCAAAGGCCATGAGTTGTCCCATTGCCAACACGATAAAATGAATGCCTGGTGGACTCAAAACAAGGATCACAAGTAGATGTTTACTTGTCTAAATAAATAGGGATCAAATCCGACAAGAGCGGACTCATTCAAATGAAGTAGGTCATAATGCTCTACTAAAACCCAATTCACAATGCACATATTTGCACATATTTGCACATACTTAACATGCACATACGGACTTGGATTTTCATTCTTTGAGAGATATTCCACGCTCTACTCGAGGTCTTATTTTACTTGATGCATGTAACACCCCCTATGTTAGGATTTCCTAATTTTTTCTTCCTGATGTATTTGCTTTTCGAGGTAAGGCTCCTTTGTCCCCCCGTTCAAAGGGTAAGCCTGGTTGTCCCCCTTAAGTTTGTTCTCTTTGTTTTTAATTAATAAAACCCTCGCAGGTGCCGCCCTGCTTCTCTAAAAAAAAAGTGTAGTCCAAGAAATCACAAATTGGGGTACTCATGATCCCCAAGTCACAAACCTGATCAAGAATAACATATAAGCTTACTAGAAATCATACTAGAGGTCTACCATGATCCTCCACTCGTAATCAAACCAAAGACTACTAAGTTAGTCTAATTAAAATTCACAATTTGAGACTCAATACTTAGTCTTTCCAATAAAATTTCAGACTTATATTCATAGTCCAATTCGTCGCATATAATCGATAACCACAAATTCACCTTTAAGCTCATAGAGACTATTTCAAAGGCATAACCTCACAAGTACCATCTCATGCACTTGACCTACTTCCATGGGATGTAAACTCATCCAATAATCATTTCTTAATAATAATCAAGGCCATTGAATGGTCCCTAATGTTCCGTGCTCTATCGAGCACTCTCTAAACCAATTCCAAAGAGTCACTATAAGACTAATTGAATCATGAACTTCAAGTAGTTCAACATTAAGAATTTCTATATAACTAAAGCGTTAAACAACCATCGTCATTAAACTTTCTAAAACGTTGGTGACACAATTTGACACAATTCGGGATGCTCGGGTCCTCACAATCATAATCAATCGAAACCTGAATATCGTAGGATTTCACTCCCAAGTTCATTAATATATTATTGAACTTATAGTGACGATGTTGAGTCTTAACTCTACGAAGAGGTTTAGTCAATAAAGATTTCTCTCTCTAGGGTTTGCTTCCTCTCTTTGAGCTAGGGTTTCGTCCTCCACCATGGATCCAGCGGCTAAGCCGTCGGATGGGTCTTGTTCTACGCCCAATGGTAACATGAATGAACCTCCTCCAGCAGCACCAAAGACCCCGATCTCTTATGCAACGGCAGCATCTAAGCTAGCGGTTGGCCCAAGCTGTGTACAACCTCATCGGATTAATGTTCTCCCTCCTCTTCTTTTGCCTGCTCGCCCTCCTACTAAGATCCTTAATGAGCCTTCCTGTTTATTTACCCCTTTGGAAATTGAGGCGGCAGAAACTCAATTTGAGAATACTATTGTTTTGAAATTTTCGGCTGGTAGACCATCACTATAGGTTATTAAGGCTCATATCTTGTAAAACCCTGAAATGTTGCTTGATTGTGTTATGCATGGAATCATATATTTATAACCATCATGAATATGTTCATTTAGCTCCCGTTTATGTTTAGAGTCAATAGCATGATCGTTGACGTTGTTTGAGATGCACGTATGCATTTTTCTTTCGCGAGATGCTTTGAATCTCGGGTTTGTGATTTATGTTGTAATCACATGGATAATTGTTGGAGGGAATTTATAACATCATTAACATGCCTTGGTTATTGGTTAGATGCTTATTGCATTGTCGGTTGGGTTGCTAGTTTGATTTTAGCGTTAACCCTTTTCAGTTTGACTTTTCCGGTCGTCGTTCGGGCGAGTTCTGCCTGAGTTCTTGGCCTTGTTTTGTTAAGGTTTGAGGATTGATTGCTTGGGTTATGATTTGGAGGACATTAAGGTTGATTTATAGACCATTTTTGGCTTGGAAGGACTCGAGATTGCATGCGGGGGAGTCCGGGATCGAGCAAGGAAACGAGAAAACATGGAAAGCTAGAAAACAAGTGATGCGGTCGCATCACTTGTGCATCAAGCGACCGCAAGGGTCTTGATTCAGGATTACGGGATTTTGTTCGGTTGTTTGCGCTGTCCGAACTTTTGACCTAGTAAACCTATTTTAAACCTATCCTAAACTCACTTAATTAGCCTAATCTTAATCCTAATCATCTATTAAGAGATTTAGGGGTTAATTAGTGACTTGATTAGTGAACTAATCCCCCCATATAAAACCAAATCAGCCGCACTCTTCCATTCATTCGGCCAGGCAGTTTGCGACTTCCTCCTTCGCGTCTTCTACGAGCAGTCAAGGAAACTCGCGAGAGAGAGCTTGAGAGGAGACGATTCTAGGGTTTCAAAGGGGCTAAGCTTGGGAGCCATAGCTGGGAGTCTTCTTCCCCCTTCCTACACGTGAACTTGAGGAAAGAGTTGAGGAGAAGACATCGTTCTTTGGGTTTCGGGTTTGGGCAGTTTGGGAGGCCGAAAATTTGTAAGTTTCTACCTCTCTTCCTTTGATTTTTGGGCTCCATTGACCCTAGGGAAACAACCATTTGTGTTAATTGAGGTCAATGGAAGCCATTGTTAGGGTTGTAGAAGAAGCATGAACCCTAGGTTTTTCAATTGAATGATAGAACTTGATTGACCTATGTGAGACCATGATATATGTGAAATTCATGTTCTAACTAGCCTATTGAACTTGATTATGTTGATTTTCCATGGGTATTGATGTTGGTTCGGTTGAGATTCTTGGAGGGTACCTTGCCCTAATTTTGATTAGCTTGCAAAATTATTGATGTGAGCATGATTAATATGTTTTATATGTTTAGTAGAGCATATTAAACCATATTGTGTGAATTAATCGTGAATTGGAAATTATTGGTTGGTATGGTGACTTGAATAAATTTATAACCAAGATGGCTAATTTGTTCTAAGTTACCTTGTTAAATAAATTGTGGGGTTTACGTGAGTTTATTGAACGTTGGGATTGTGGTTTTGGCGATAGTTATGAATATATGGGGATGATGAAGCCTAAGCTTCTATTCCTTGAATTTTCGGAAAACTTAGATTGAACTCAACGGAGTTAACCTTTGGGTTAGTATGAATCCTAGGAACTATAATTTTAAGTCCTACGGAAATTTGGGTAGAATTCATGGAGGTCGAGCCTCCAAGAAGTTTAAGGTGTGTGAAGCACACTTGATTATGAGAGCTTTTATGATTCTCGGTTGTGATATTTATGCTAGTTGTGGATGAATTGCATGACTAGTTTGATGGTAGAGTGTTTACCTACTTGTTTTGAGCATATGAGTATATATTACTTGTGCTTGGGTTTTGAGTCCAGCTGGCGTCGATGCATTGAGTCTTTGGTGGGACGATACATCGTCTTCACGAATGTGGGATTCGTGATCGCGATGGATCGCCGTCGGTTTGCACACACCCTCCATCGATGGCCACGGTGGGAAGTAGTTTATCTTAGTTGTAGTAATACACATGACTTTGATAACTATGGAACTCGAGCGGAGACTGTCTCGGGGACGTCGATATCTACGAGAGGGATATCGAGGGCACATAAGGGTTTTGCACGTGTTTTTGCAGGAGCGACACGCGCGGAGGAATTTTGGTAATGCTATCATGTCCCTTATATATATGAATTGTTTCACAAGTGCTTAAGTGAATAACGTGCTTGGTGAAATTGGATATGATATGATGTTTGTTTCGGTTTCTTACATGTTATACTTAATAGATAACATATTGATTAATGTTGTTAAGCATATATGCTATCACATGAATATTATTGGAGTGTTGTTTTATGCCAAATGTATAAATCATTATTGTTAAGACTAAAATGCCTTGACATGGTTTTATGATGAGATGTTATACTTTAATGATAACATATTTATTTAATGTTGAGCATGGATGCCATAACATGAGTTTGTATAAAGTTATTTCATGACGATAGCATGATATAATTTATGATTGAGCATTATGCCATGGTAGGAAGTTATGGTTAGTAACTTACTAAGTCTTTGTGACTTACTTTTATTTGTTGGTTGTTTTTCCCTAGATCCGAGCCGTGCGAGCGGATCCAAGTAAATCAGGAAGGTTACTTTGGCAAGGAAGTCTTTTGGACAAGGTTGCTACTTAGATGTTTGTTTTTGCTTTTGGTGAGGTCGTTGGGAAGATGAAGTTATGTAAACTTCATTGTTGGGTAGCAAACCTGAATGTGATTAGTAATGTTGTAATTATGTTGTTACCCCTATTCTTTTGGTAGCCGACAAGTAGAAGTCGTGCTTGATGTATATTGGTAGTTAAACTTCCATATGTTTTCTGGTTGTTAGTACTTATAATTGCTAGTACTTATGTTGTTGGTAGCCGACTGGTTTTAGTCGCGCTTGGTTTATTGGTGATTATGTTTAGCATGTTACATTGCTAGTTAAAGTATTATGTTTTTACTCCGGCATGTTTTTAGCCATTGAGTTGTTAGACTAGAGTCTTAGACTTAGTTTAATGTTGGGTTCCGCCGTAGCCGATGACTTGGTTTATTATTTTATGCTATATATTTGAATTGCATAACAGGAGTTTGTCCTATGTGGCCAATGTTGCGGCACGCGAATCGAATTTTTGGACCGAGAGATTAATTATCTCTTTGGTTGTTTTAGTTTGAGCTTGTTAGCTCGGGCGCCACTGTTTTATTTTATTTCACTTCCGCATGTGTTTTGAGTTGTCGGTGTATCGTCGTTATGGCCCTACCCATTATTTGCTACTTGTTTGTTGTTATTTGTTTCCCTGGCGGCACGACCTTGGGATTTCATCTTGGGATCCGGGTCGGGTCGCCACAGTTGGTATCAGAGCTATGATTATAAATTTAGCTTTCAACCGGGATAGGTTCCTTGGCTTGGGGGTTGGTTTGTGTGATAGATTTATTTTATTAACGTCGAGTGTTATTGTAGGTTTAATGGTGGATACTAGAGCAGGAGCTAGTTCCGGAGGTGGCACTGGTAGAGGTGCTGACGGTGGCAAAAATGCTAACGATAACCGCCAATGTAATATTCCTCCACCGCGAACACCAAGAGCAAGATGAGGCGATGGCAACCATGTATCGTGGAATGCTTGATATGATGAACCAAATGAATCAAAGAGGTTTTGGTAGAGTGGAGCCACAAGGAGGACCACGGCCACGAACTACGTAGAGAGGCCGAGGTGAGGCTAGACCTAATGATAATTCTATGCTTGAAATATTTGTGAAGTTGAAGCCGAGGCAATTTAATGGAGAGCCGGATGCTGCAAAAGCCGAGCTTTGGATTGAGCACTTGGAGAAAATATTTGCACCATCAAGCGGCGATGAATGTAAAGTTGTATTAGCCGTGTTCAAGCTTGAGGGTGCCGCAGAGCACTTGTGGCGTGTGCCGAGGGAGAGTTGGGAACCGCATAGAGTCCCACGTATATGGCCTAATTTCGCGTTGAGAGTTCCAGCCTTGCAAAATTAAGTGGTTCTGGGAGAAAAGAGAGAAAGAATTTCCGGATTTTGCGTGGGAGTATGACACACAAGATTCGGCCGTATTCACGAGTTGGCTCGTTACGCACACATTTGATTCCGCAGGCAAGGAGGACATAAAAATTTGTTAAGGGTTTGAGGATCTTAGCAGAAATGTTTCTTTCTCATCACCGCAGGAGTACGAAGGCCGCTTGATAGAGCCTACATTATTGAGAGAGACATTGATGAGCAACTGCATTTATGCCCTTCTCGGTTTCCTGTTCTTTCTCAGCCATGGAGTCATGGATCGGGTAACCGTGGGAATTTTAAAGGAGGCAAGAAAGGAAAAATCTCATGTAAGGACACAAGAGTCGGCCTAGTAGCAAGGGGGCTAGTACTACATCTACTCTAGGGATCGTAGTGTGGCATTGGTTTGCTCTTATTGTTCCAAGATTGGGCATGCTGTAAGATAGATGCTGAGTAAGAATGGAGCACCAACGGAGTGTTACTACCGTGGAGTTTTGACATATGGAAGGATTGTCCTAAATCGAAGAATAATCAGTCGACTGGGCTGGGACAAAGAGAGACAAATGATGGAAAAGCTAAGGCAATGTGGTCGCATTTGCTCTTGATCGAGAGAGGTGTACCTGAGTCTACAGCAGTTGATTGGAGGTACCGCTTTCTATTTTCGGCATGAGGCTCGTGTATTTATAGACTGTATCATCGCATTCATATGTTGCATCGCATTTTGTTGACAAGCTATGTGTTATGCCTCGCCTTACCATATGTGCTTGAAGTATCTACCCCTCTTGGGGAATGTTTGTTGGCTTTAGATATTTAT
>CM028380.1:116134082-116168354 GCA_013146195.2 Codonopsis lanceolata | reverse complement strand
AACCACTGCTCATCACAGACTATCGAATATCATGGGCCTGGCCCATGTACAACAAGAAAACCCTAACCCCTCATGTATAAATAAACCCTACTATCTCATAGTAGGGCAGACTCTCATATACGCTCTCCCTCCTTTACGCTTCACTCTACTTACGGGCTACGTGTCTCCTAATATTTTTGCATCGATTTACGCCGGGTTTGGGGGACATCCCCCACTCACTCAACGGTGTTTTTACATAAAGCCGATATTCCATTCACACTAACACCCATTTCATCAACAATTTGGTCAACCTCCAACGCACATCACCCACTTCGACACCGCATGATATTTTTTCACATCAAGAATTTATGAAATTGATCCAAAAAAAAAAAGTTAAGTGATCTTAATGAATTATAGTTTAAAGTAAAGTGATTAATTTGATACTTAGCCAAATATAGAAAATAAAATAAAATGTTGGACGTTCTTATAGTGTAAATCTGTAATTAGCTTATTTACATGGATTGACACTGGTAGAAGAAAGTGTTTCTTTTGTAACAAAGAAAAAGAAGGCAGGAGTAGAAGAAAGTGTCAGTTCAAAAGAACAAAATCGTCAGTTGGGCCAATAATGTTCACTTAATTTTGTATAACCAATTCACACTGGAATGATAATTAATATGGGGATTAATGGAATGAATACTTCGATCTAGATGGTTGAAAGCTATGCACTTATAATCACCGAGCCAACTACATGATTACTCTCACCGATCTTAAATAATTGTCATGTTAAACTAGACATACACGTATTATGAAAATTTAATTAATTTAATTATAAATAGAATTAGATATTTATCAACCGACTCTGAATTTGATTATGACTTATAACTTACTATAATTGTTTTTGAAACGTTTGATTTCATTTATAATAAGATAAGTCATAAATCATGTACAAATTACTTAAAGTACATGTAAGGTCATAAGTTGTAAACATTAAGCATATTGTTTATTTCTATTTTTCAAAAACATGTAAGTCGTCTTTTTCATTGAAATTTTACATATTCTAATATTACTCTTTTTAATAATAGTTATAATAACAAAAAGTAATATTAATAATAATTATTATTAAATAAATGATATTAATGAATAATTATTATTATAAAATAATAATAATAATAATATAAGGAATAATAATAATAATAAATATTATATGAATAATGATAATAGTAATAATAATAATAATAATAATAATAAATATAATAAATATTATATTAGTAATGATCTTAATAATAATAATATAATAATAAATAATAAAAATATTAAAGGTAATATTAATAATAATAAAATAATAATAATAAAGGTAATATTAATATTGTTAAAGTCAATAATAATAAGTAATAAAAATGATATAAATAAAATTAAGATTAATATTAATAAAATAATGAGAATAATAATAATAATAAATTTAAATTAGTAATAAGAATAAAATTAATTATATTAAAATAATAATAATAAAATAATGTAAATCATATTTTGTGATGAGGCTATTTGTGTCTTTATATTTGCATTTAACATTTTTTGAAGTTATTAATCAAACACACACACTAACTTATGAAAGTTGATCAACACTTTCAAAAAATTTAATTAAACATCATTAGTTATTAGTCATAAAAAAGACTTCCTCCCGGCTCCTAATTTTGTGTACACAACCGGTGGAAAAATAAAAACACCCTTTTACACACAGTATAGTTGTGATTCATGTCACCTAGGGTTTTATCGTGCTAGGTTTTTCCACCGTGGCTATGCCACCTGATACTGGGGGGCCGACGTCCTCCTCACCAGTGATCCCCTCGTCAATAATGCCTTCCTCTTATACCATTACCACCTGTGGCTTACCCTGGTGTTTCATACGCAGTGGTGGCTGCGCAACCATCCTTGCATGTAGGTGCAAACCCTAATAACCCTCCAGTTCTGCATGAGATCCCGCTTGTCTCCAGACCATCGATCTCTATTTTTTGGGTGTTTGTTTTCTCCGATGGAGATTGAGTTACTCGACAAGAAGTTTGTCTTTACTTTGATTATAAAGTTTTCGGTAGGCAGGCCACAAATTCATATTATTCAAGATCATATCGCGAAAAATTGGCATTTAACTGGTTTAGTGATTGTGGAGCTGCTAGACCCAAGACATGTTATGATTCATCTTACCTCAGAAGAGGATATATGGTTAGGGCACTGCCCAAGGAGTCAAGAATGATCAATATGTGTATGTATCGGCTCTTCCATTGGTCTCCCGATTTTGCCTTCAAAAAGAATAGCCCTGATGTGGCAGTTTGGGTTCGCTTACACCAACTCCCGTTGACCTATTTTTATCTGATGTATGCTCGGATATGCTTGGAGATCGATGTCTCAAAGCCTTTGCCTTCAAGGGTGTGGATTGGCAGCTCCAAAGAGAATGGCTTTTGGCAATCTTTGGACTTTGAAGGTAACATTGCTTATTGCGGCAATTGTGGTTTGTTGGGGCACGTCATGGCTGATTGTAGAAAGAAAATAGGAGGTTTTTCGGGGCCAAATAGGGTTCAAGAAGCAACCTACACAGATGTACATAAGGAGGAGTTCCAGGGAACCAAGGATGCAAATAACTCTATTAAGCAGGTTTGGGCTCCAGTTCGCATAGGTTCTCATGGGAAAGAGTCGGGTTTGAAGCCAACAGAGGCAAGTGGTAGTCCAAAAGATGATGAAATCTAGAGGTTGAGGATTTAGAGCACCAGAAAATTTTTGTAGACAAACCCCAAACTGGCACGAAGAATGGACCCGTAGAGGCTTCCCAGCCTTTAAATGGGGATCTGAAAAGAAAGGGTAAGGGAGTGACAACAATCCCTCTCAATTGGTTACTACTATGCATCAAACGTATCCTAATACTCAAAATGCCTTTGATGCATTAGTCGGCTTGGGTGATATTGAGGTGGTTGATGAGCATGGTATCGCGAATGCCGACTTGGGTGATTTAGAGGTGGGTGGATTTGTAATCGCTCATGTTCAGGATATTAACCTCCAAGCGAAAGATGATATTATTCCTCATGAGAGGTGTAAACTTAATAGATCTTCATCTTTGGATGATTTCCGTTTCTTTCCACCATTTGAGGAGAGTACTATAGTCTTTAAAAAATTCCTCAAGAAAGCGAAGGCACATGCTTTTACTGCAAAGAATAAGGTTTCGACTAGGGCTGCCTCGAAGACCCATTAGTTCTTGCTCCTTTATATGTTTTTATAATGACAGCCCTCTTATGGAATGCTTATGGAGTAGGTAATAAAGAAACGGTAGATTATATTAAATTGCTTAATAAATAGCATAGGCCAGCCTTGTGTGTGATTTTAGAGCCCAAAATTGGTGGTCGCATTAAAAAGATGGCTAAACGGCTTCTTTATAAACAATATCTGCAATGCAATCCTGTTAATTCTCATATCTGGATGTTTTGGGAAGATGGTTTGGAGGTGACTCTTGTTCATGCAACGTCGCAATTTATAGCAGTTCGTATTCAGTCTGAAGAGTATTTTAATGTGATCTTTTCCTTTGTCTATGCGAAATGCACCCGGGTGGATAGAGATGAGTTATGGTATGACTTGTCGCAACTTATGAATTCTTCTACAGATCCTTGGCTAATCGGTGAGGATTTTAATGTAATCGCTCACTCTTCTGAAAGCTGGGGGGGGGAGTTCCATGTGATTTTTTAAGTATATAGGATTTCATATATTTTATCCAGTAGAATGGTCTTGATGATGTTGGTTTTAAGGGGAGTATGTTCACTTGGTGTAATAACCAGGATGGGGCAGCTCATATATGGCATAGGCTTGATAGAGTGTTGGTCAATGGGGTTTAAAAATCTTTACATTCGAGCATCAAAGTTGAGCATCTTTGTATAGTCCTATCGGATCACACTCCCCGTTGTTGTTCAGTTTAAGGTGTGTCCCCAAATCTAAAGTTGTTTTTTGTTTTCGGCGCATGTGGCTTGACCACCCGGGGTTGATGGATTTTGTTCGGGAGATTTGGGAGGTTTCTATTGTAAACGTGTGATATTATTTGGTTTCCTATTTTTTGACTTGTCCCAATTCAATGTATGTCTCATAGTCAAAGTTTCCTTATATGTATTAGGAAAGTATTTTTGGGTAGGTTGTAAATTGATTTCCTTTGCTCAATTATTGTAATTGCTGTGCTTATATAGGCTGTAAACAGTAAATGAAATTGAACAGGCTGGGTTATTCTTCTTCTGCGTATCTTGTGCTTTTTCTCTCTTTCTTCTTAGTCTCCTTAAGTGTGTCTCTAGAGTTAGGTTCTTCTCCTTTTATTCTAATATGGTATCAGAGCAACCTATCACCATGGAAGATGCTTCGGTCACTACGTTGAAAACCACAGTAGCCTCCTCTTCCTCTAGCCAAACTTCTCCCACAAACTCTTTACCTCTATTTCTTAACATCCAGTCCTACATGGGTCATTGTCACCTAACAGCCGAGAACTATTTGAATTGGAGTTCACTCTTCAAATCAGTTCTGCAAACCCACAAATTAACCCACACCATAGTTCAGAAAAACCCTCATGTTGCAATTCTTGCCGATGGTCAGACCCCTAATCCTGATTATGAACTTTTTGCTCAAGCCTCGGGCTTGGTTGCGGGTTGGATAAAAGCTACCGTCACGTCCAAAATTCAACCTCGTGTCAATCCTTGCAAATTGAAAGCATGGGAGATCCTAGCTAAACGCTTGGAACCTCTCGGGTTCATATCCGGAAGCCCGTGATGAACTCAATTCTTTCCCGCACCTACATGACCATTGACGACTATCTTCTTCGCGCCAGTACCCTAGCCGACTCCCTTGCTAGGGCGGGTGAGATAGTGTCGGAAGACGATCTTCAACGTCGTATTCTGAATGGTTTGGGTCCAACCTACAAGGAATTCATTACTACTCAGAACAACAAACCGGCTGTCACCATTGAAGAACTTCAGGACCTCCTCCTTCAAGAAGAAGATCTTCAGTTAAAATTTTCTAACCTCTCCCTAAACACCACCACTGCCTTGGCCGCATCTACTTCCCATAACCCCACTCCTAACACTCAGAACTCCACTTCCGGTACAAACCCAACACAACACCAAAACTATGGGGGTGGACATTCTTATCAATCTGGAAGAGGTAATGGTGGTGGATACCGTGGCCGTGGTAAGTCATGGTGGAAAAATAGAGGGAGGGGTAGTCAAGGACGAGGCATTCTTCCTACACCCCCAAACCAACATCAAATAAATACCTCACCCCATCCTCCCCAATTCACCCCTAGATACTCCCCAAACCCTTTTGTTCACATTGACCCCCACACCACTTGTCAGTTGTGTCACAAGTCGGGTCACCTAGCCCCTCAATGTCGTGATCGAACCAATTTTGCCTACATAGCCCAACATAATCCACCGTCCTTTCCTTCTCCATATCCTTATACCTATCAGCCTTATCCATCTCCTTACCCGTACCCACATGCACCCACTGATGGTTTTCCTCAAGTGAACAATGCATCTTCCATGGCTCCCTCGTTTGTCCTCGATTCTGGTGCTACGAATCACATGTCTCCCTCTCCAGTTGGTCTTTCTAATGTTGAACCATATTCAGGTAATGACTCAGTTACCGTTGCTAATGGTTCTCTGTTCCTATTTCTTGTATTGGTCACTACTATTCTTAGTGGTAATCGTATTTTTAATCGCGCGAAATGTGTTATGTGTACCTACAATGCACAAGTCTTTAATTTCCATTCGTCGATTCTCTTTAGATAATGATTGTTTCTTCGAATTTGATGGTTTTGGTTTTCGTGTGAAGGACAATCAAACGAAGCGGACCATTCTTTCTGGCAATAGCTCCGAAGGTCTCTACCAGTTACAATTTGATGCCAACACAAAGCTTAATCCTCTTGCCTTGATTGGGGAACGGGCTTCGTCTTCCACTTGGCATGCTCGTCTAGGACATCCTTCGTCTCACATTTTTAAAAACTTAGTTAATCATGCTCGGATTCCAATTAGTGGTTCCGTGCAAAATAATGGTATGTGTCATGTATGTCCTATGGGAAAGTCATGTCACTTACCGTTTGTTTCTCGTAATTTTCATTCTTCGCAACCATTAGACATGCTTCATTTAGATGTTTGGGGACCCTCTCCAATTATTTCTCATTCTGGATTTCGATTTTATCTAAGCATTGTTGATGACTTTTCTCGATATGTGTGGCTTTTTCCTTTAGTTCAAAAATCCGATGTTGCGTCTGTTTTTGCTAATTTTAAAACACAAATCGAAAATCAACTGTCTAGAAAAATATCTGTCGTTCATACAATTAAAACGGTTCAGACCGATGGGGGGGTGAGTTCATGAGTCGCCAATTTCTTTCGTTTCTCAAGCAACATGGTATACGTCACCAATGTACGTGTCCTTACACGCCCCAACAAAATGGGGTAGTGGAACGTAAACATAGGCATATCGTCGAAATGGGGTTGTGTCTGTTATCTCAATCATCGGTACCTCAAAAATATTGGTTAGAAGCTTTCTCCACATCGGTCTTTCTCATCAACCGTCTTCCAATGCGACAGTTGCACTATATCTCTCCCTATCAAAAATTGTTAAAAGAGTTCCGATTACACGATTTCTTAAAACATTTGGGTGTGTGTGTTTCCCACATTTGGTTCCTTATAACAAACACAAGCTGCTTCCTAAGTCACAACCATGTGTGTTTCTCGGCTATGACAATTTTCGCAAAGGATATCGATGTCTTGATATAAAGACCAACAGATTGTATATTTCTAGGCATGTATTGTTTGATGAAACATTTTTTCCCTTTGCTTCTCCGTCCTTGCAATCAGGTCATTCTCCTGGCTCCAGCCAGCCGTTTCATCCTATCTCTTCTCAGTCTACTCGTCCTGATTTTGGACCAGTACGCACCACTTTTAATCCAAAGATCGGGTCCTCCATTTGCTTCCCTCTTAATGTGCAGCCAAAAGATTCGACTGCCTCATCTCCTGCTCCACCAAGTGAAAACCAGCCAGGCTCATTGTCAACCACCTCCAAATTGGGCTCATCTCCTCATCCTATGACTACTATTGGAACCCGACAACGGACCACTCAAACCGAAGGCATGTCTTGACGGCCCGATCCCGTGTGCACTTAATGACAATTCCAGTGGTGAGGTTTCTTCTATTCCTCGCAAATTCAAGAGTATAAATGAGCTTGTCTATGGGCACCCTTTACTGCGACCTTATCGGCGATCAGCTACTTCCATTGAATTTGAGCCTCGGTCCTTCAAACAAGCTTCTACCATACCTCATTGGCAAAGAAGCTATGCATGACGAGCTCACCGCTTTACACAAAAATGGCACTTGGTCACCGGTTCCTAAAATCCGTGCTTGAATGTGGTTGGGAGCAAATGGATCTACAAGGTCAAACGACGTGCTGACGGTTCGATCGAGCGCCACAAGGCTCGTTTAGTGGCCCAAGGTTACACTCAACAAGAAGGTGTTGATTATGCCGAGACTTTCAGCCCTGTTGTCAAACCTCCGACTATTCGAACTCTTCTCACGTTGGCTCATTCCCGTGGTTGGTCTATTGAACAAATAGATGTTCGTAACGCCTTTCTTAACGGGTTTTTACATGAGGATGTCTATATGGCTCACCACCAGGGGTTCACAGATTCTCAATTCCCGAATCATGTCTCGCAAATTACACCGTGCAATTTATGGCCTCAAACAATCTCCGCGAGCTTGGTTCCAACGACTTCACGATTTCCTAGTCACTCTCGGCTTCTTCAACAAGAATCGATAGCTCCTTGTTCATTCGTCACTCTGGATCAGAAATGGTAGCTATCTTAGTATATGTTGACGACATTCTTGTCACCGGATCATCTACTGTTGCTGTGACCAAGGTTCTTGATCAAATATGTGCCACATTCGAAAGTCGTCGGTTGGGTCCGTTGGGTTTCTTTACGGGCATTGAGTCCTCTCGTAATAAGTTCATCCTCCGGTCTCACGACAATCCCGTTATCTTTGATCTTCTTCGCAAGTTCAACATGGAAGGTTGTAAGCCCACCCAGACCAATGGTTCCGGGTTTGCATCTTGATTCCACAACAGAGATCCATTACCCGATGCCACGAATATCGCGGCAATGGTTGGAGGCACGCAATATTTAACCTTGACTCGTCAGGACATCTCGCTGCGGTAAATCAAGTGTGTCAACATATGCATGCCCCACGGACATCACACCTACAGATTAAGCGCATTTTTCGATTTATCAAGGGAACAATCACTCTCGGCCTCCACTTTCTAGCCTCCACGATATTACTGCATGCGCCTTTTACGATTGGGCGGGGTCTCCAACTAATCGGCGCTCTACGACCGGTGCTGTGTTTTCATAGGTCGAACCTAGTCGCATGGATCGCCAAGAAGCAATCAACGATCAGCCTGGTGAAGCCGAGTATCGTGCCCTTGCTACTACGGCGGTGAATTAAAGTGGTTCTCCTTCCTATATCGTGAACTTGGTCTCTATTTACACGCTCCTACCATCTGTGACAATCTCTCGGCAATACATATGTCACGTAATCCGATCTTTCATGCCCGAACACGCCATGTGGAAATTGACTACCACTTTGTTCGTGAATTACAACAGCGGGGCTTCCTTCATCTCCGATATCTTTCAACTCGTGATCAGGTAGCAGACATTTTCACAAAGAGCCTCACTTCACCCCGGCTGCAATTACTTTCGGCCAAGCTACGCCTCCCTACTACGCTTAGCTTGCGGGAGGGTGTAAACGTGTGATATTATTTGGTTTCCTATTTTTTGACTTGTCCCAATTCAATGTATGTCTCATAGTCAAAGTTTCCTTATATGTATTAGGAAAGTATTTTGGGTAGGTTGTAAATTGATTTCCTTTGCTCAATTATTGTAATTCTTTGCTTATATAGTGAAATGAAATTGAGCAGTGGGTTATTCTTCTTCTGTATCTTGTGCTTTTTCTCTCTTTCTTCTTAGTCTCCTTAAGTGTGTCTCTAGAGTTAGGTTCTTCTCCTTTTATTCTAATATCTATCATAGATTCGGCTATGCCGGTCCTTCATTGCAAGCTTAATATTTAAAGGCAAGGTCTGAGGAAATGGAATTGGGAGATTTTTGGTCATGTTCAGCATAATTTGGCAAAACAACAGGATGATATCTTGAGATTGGAGGTTGAGTTGCAGCAAGGTTGGAACACGGATTTGTATAACAAATATGTTGCTGCTAAGAAAGATTTGTGTCATCTGCTGAAATGGGATGCGGAGCTAACCCAACAGAAATCGCGACACCAATGGATTTGTGATGGCGAGCGGAACACTGCCTACTTTCATGAGAGGATTAAGGAACGTGTTACTCATAATAATGTTAAACTTCGTCTACCAGATGGCAATTGGGCGTCTGATAATAAACAAATTGGAGAAATGGCGGTTCAGTTTTTTGAAAATTTGTTTACTTCAAATTGACCAGTGATGGGGGACGAATTATTTCAGGACTTTCCGAAGACAATTGATAATGAGGATAATGCTAGTATTCAAGGTATTCCAGTGGTTCGGATGGTTTTACGGGTTGGTTCTACCAAGGATGTTGGTCTATTATCAAAGGTGAGGTAGTTGTGGCGATCGAGGATTATTTTTGAGGCTGTCAGATTCATCGAGGTATCTTTTCTACTTCTATAAATTTCTCGGCCTACAGGTTTGGGTGATCTCCGCCCCATCGGTCTATGTAATTTTTCTTGCAAAATTATCTCGCGTATTATGGCCACTAGAATAGCAAATTTTCTCCCCTGTATTATTTCCTTGGAGCAATCTGGATTTGTGAAAGGTGGTACAATACAAGAAAACATCGTGCTTGCTCATTAATTGATTCATAAAATTGACTATAAGACTCGTGGGGGTAATTTCGTCTTTAAATTGGATATGTCGAATGCTTACGATAGATTGGAATGGACTTTTCTTCTCCAGGCTTTGCAAGCTTTTGGCTTCAATAATTAGAGTTGTGACTTGATTTATCGCCTGGTGAGTAACATTTGGTATTCCTTTTAGGTTAATGGTGAAAGCTTTGGGCATTTTAACTCTTCCAAGGGAGTTCGGCAGGGGGATCCTTTATCTCCTTTATTATTTGTGCTAGCTCAGGAGGTTCTATCCATTAATCTCCATAGGGCTATTGAGGATGGTAGGATTTTGCCGTATGCGCATGGGCGTGGTGGAATTATAGTGTCACATCTCTTATATGCTGACTTCAAGCTGCTATTTTCCAATGCCAACAAACGTTCGATTTTGGCTCTCAAAAAGGTTATTGCCGATTATGAATCAGCTTCGGGACAGCTTATTAATCTACAAAAAAGTGGTTCTTTCATGTCCAAAAAGTGTTCTCGCAGAAAGGGCCAAATGGTGGCTCAATGGTTGGGCTGCACTTAACAATACTTCCGAGTTAAATATCTTAGCATTCCTTTGTTTAAAGGAAGGATGAAGCAGGCTTTCTTCAAGGATGTTGAGCATAAGATCCTTAGTCGTATTGCAGGCTAGAAGGCAAAGTTACTTTCTTTTGGTGCAAAACTAGTTTTGTTAAAGTCTGTTCTGAGTAGCATTCCAGTCTACTCTATGGTTGTTCTTAAGATGCCCAAAGCAAATATCATCAAACTTGAACGTGCTATGTCTAACTTCTTGTGGGATTCTTCTGGAGATCGTAGGGCTCATTGGATCCCTTGGAATGTCATTTATCGACCAACAGAGGAAGGTGGTTTAGGTCTACGGTCTTTATTTCATGTGATAACTTCGCCCATGCTAAGTTGGCGTGGTTAGTTAAACAAGGGGACAACCTTTTGGCTAGATTTGTTATAGCAAAGTATGGTGTTGTTGGAGGCAGTTTTCATTCAGCTGCATCTTCTCATGTCTGGAAAGTAATTCTGGAGAAATGCCGAAGGTGGATCAGTGCTCTAGCTGGAATCTCGGTAAAGGGACAGTAGGTTTTTGGACTGAAAACTGGTGTGGTGAAATCCTTCTCAGCCCCAGCCCAGTGGATGCTAATTTGTGTGTTTGTGATGCTCTTACAAATCTAGAAGCTTTCCACCCGATGATTCTTGCTCGTTTGCATGAGCCTATCCATAATATTGTTTTAAAGCCGGAAATTGAGGACACTTTGGTCTGCACTCTCACTGATTTTGGCCAGTTTTCTACTTTGGCTTTTTGGCATCATATTCGGTCTGCTCATTCTAAGTTGGCTTGGGCCCAGAAGATTTGGCAGCCATTGCTTCCCTTGAAGGTGAGTGGTTTATGTGGAGATTATTCCACGAAGTTCTTCACTTCTTCCAATTGATTTAGTTCTTCATCGGAAACACATTAGCCTAGCATCAAGATGTGTGTGTTGTGTCTCGAGGCATGATAGAGAATCTCTTCAACATTTATTTTTAGAGTGACCCTAAACGCAACACCATTTAATGTATAAAATGACCTAAATACCCCTTTTAACATTTAATAGATAATCACTTTTTATACAAACTAGCGGATGTTTTATAAAACAACCGCTACAAACTAGCGGATGTTTTATAAAACAATCAAAATCAATTTAATTCACATGCGATATCATGCGAATTAACAATGAAAATCGAATCAATAATGACACGTAATCAAAATTATATGAAGGGGGAAGGAGGGAGGAGGTAGTATAGTTTAAATGTGAAGAGGGGTAACAAAGTAATTTTACCTTTTAAATGGTGTTGTATTTAGAAATTTTGGTGTTACGTTTAGGTGTTCTTTTATTTTTATATTCAGAAGTTGTTTGTTATATCTGGGATAGAGTTGCTACTCCATTTAATAAAAATCAGTAAGTATGTATCATTTCAGCATTTATTTGAGATATGGGCTGCTCGGATTTCTACCAGATCGCAAATTGGTGTTCTTCAATTGGGAATGAATTATTTGTTTTGTTTGCTGCGAGATATGGAAAGTGACGTGTGTCAAATCATTAAAATTAATTCACTTACTTCCCCTTAATAATGAGTTTATGATAAGTTGGGATTGTATCTGCAGGAACGTTGTACTTATTCCTTTTTAGAATTTTACTAAGTAAATAATAAATACGAATTTCGATTTTTAATTAACTAAGAATAAACTAACAAACTAATTAACTGAAAATTAATGATTTTAATTAAACTAACATATTAAAGCTTGATTTAATTCAATAAAGTAAAATTCCAGTCAATGAACCAATTTTCATCTCGCATTTCACTTCTGATCATAGATGCAAAAATATCTCATTTAATCACAAATAAACCGGTTATAAGTATCGACAAACGCCTAACACCAAATCTCTCTTTACCGTATTGATAATCAAGAGAAGCTCGTTAATTATCGTCTAACCGAATTACAACCTTCGAGACGCACGTAAGATTTAATAATCTCAGTTGCATTAAGAAGAGAGAGACCCGATTCAAAGTCATGCATATTGAAGCAATAACATGTAACTAAGATTATTCGTTCCCGTAATACGGTCCGATTATGCTTGTGATGCCTAAAAGATGTATTACTCGTCACTTTGTTAAAACTGAGGACAATTACGGATCAACAGTGTTAACTAGTCATAGTCTATTATGTTAATTAATATTCTAGCCACAAACATTAATTAAACACAATAATCTTACAACGTGCTAAATGGAGAACGAATAAATATTTGTAACAAAACAAGAATGAATTCTATTAGATCTCACATAAGTAAAATGTTAGAGACTTAATTGTTCATTGACTGAAATAAAGTATTTAGCTACTAAACATAATTAAAATACTTATAAATACCAAGAGTAAAAATTGTTCCAACAGGTAAAGTACAACTTAAGAAAGAATTTCCCCTTTTCTACATTTTTCTCCTCCAACAACTATGGGTTACTTATCTCTCAGAAGTGACTGCCAAGTTACTACCCAAAGTTCCTGCCAGTGATGCCCCCCTTTTTGCCGAATTCCAGAATAAATATGACCCCCTTTTTCCCCCCACTAAAGCCACTAATTAGCAGTTTTTTCTATCACTAAATTAAAACTGCCAATAACTCCCTAAAACTACTACTAACTACCAAAGCAGTTTTTCCTTTAACAAAAAAATAAGTTAGGTAGAGGAAACAACTCTCTAACGCCGCCGGAAAATCTGGCTTGACGTTCTTGTGAGGTTGACATCAGCTTCAATTCCGGAATTTAAACAGCACATGCCCACGTGACACCACAGAATTCCATTTTCTTGCAATCTAGCACTTTTTGCTTAATTTCTCTCTTTTGTCAGCTTCCTTCACACCTACACTCATTAACAAGCACAAAACAACCAAAAGTGTAATATTTACTCTATAATTAATCACAAAATCGACTAATAATATCACACACTTGTGCTCCTATCAAAATTCCCCCACACCTAAACTATGCTTGTCCTCAAGCATCTTGAAGCAAAACAGATATGTATGTCCCTAATCTAGACAACTTATGAAAATATGACATTACTCCAATGCATGTATTTCAATGTGCATTATCATATGGAAACTCAAAATTCAATCAAAGTGATGGGCATCTTAAAATGTTTCATCTAGATTAACCCACATACCTCCAAAAGTATCCTTCAACATCTACATATGCATGTCTCAACCATTCTCACGGTGGCACTCATTCACTCCAGTGTTTAAACAGGGATGTGTATAATTAAGCACTCAACTCAACACGACGGGATTAAATTAGGTTGGCCCTAACCCTATAAGGTCAGCCCTATATGTGACCCTATATGGTCGTGAGTTAAACGGGTCATTTAAACGGGCCACTCACATCACAACCCTAAACCTAACCCTGTAGGATACAGTTTAACAGGGTCAGTCTTATTAACACATGATGTCTTATTTAAATCAAAAAATTGAAATCAAGTAACAAACATATTGACGGACAAGTGACAACGATTAACAATACGAATTAAAAATATGAAATCGAGTTTTCTTTTGAGAAAGTATCTTCTTCAACATCATTATCATCTTTATCTACAATAATAAAATAAAATAAATATTGCTAAGAAGTTAATGCAATCAAATATTTTAATCAAATAGTAAAATATAATACTAAGGTCAACCCGATTAGCAGGCTTGCATTTTCCCGACCCTAACCCTTTCCGATTCCCGATTAGCAGGGTCAACCATGTGATTCTCAGCCCTTTTAACACAGGGCCGGCCCTGAGCATAGGCTCACTAGGCGGCTGCCTAGGGCCCTCAATTTTTTACACTAAAAAAGGGCCCCCTAATCTTACTTTCTACTTAAATACATAAATAATAATTTGATATAGATGATTATTTTGTTAATTAATCAATAGTTTAGTTTTTAGATTTTGTTTACTCTCTCCATCCCAAAATTATTGTCATGTTTTCCATTTTTGCATGTCCCAATTTTTTATCTAGTTTAAAAGTTTTCTTTTTAGGACAACTCTTTTACCGTTCGATTCTTAATTGTTCCTCCTACTTTAATTATGAGTCACATGAATATGGGCTTTAAAGAAAACTACAGAATAAACCAATATTAATAATCAAGTCAATTGTTTTTCATTAATCCGTGTGTCGGATCAAATAAGAAAACTTTGAGACGGAGGGAGTATTTTCTATTGTGAATAATTTTGTGTTTAAATATTTATTAGTTAGTGTGTCTATGTAAGTGTGTTATTGTTTATTGATTTCATTTTTTTAGATGCTTAATGTTTTGTTAACTCTTAAAAAAATAAAAAACATGGGCGTGAAAAATAAAAACACAAAACGAAAAACAATTGATATGATCTCGAACCAAAACTTTTAATATTTTAACATGTATATGATTGGGGCCCAATTTATTGAGTTTGCCTAGGACCCTCAAAATATCAAGGTCGACACTGTTTTAACATATCTAATACTGTTTTAACATATCTAATATGTATCCAAAAATCTCATTTTGATCAATTTTGGAAACGTATAAGTCTTAGAACTGTACTTACAACTATGTTTGGATTTGGCTTTCATCAAATATACATACATCATTACAAAGCTAACATGGGATAGACATTGGTTTACCAAATGAAATTATAATATATATTACGTATTTGAATTTTAAACAAACAAATCAAGATGGTTGAGTGATGTAAGGTGTCATTCTCAAGTTTCTATCCCCCTAAGAGGTTGTGGGTTTGAACCTCAATTTTAACATTTTGAACCCTCATCTTAGCCAAAAGCTTCCATCCCGCGCGGGCCAGCCTGCCCAATTTGCCCGCGACCCTATAGGGTCAGCCTGTTATTAAATGGGTTGGATTTTCCCGACCCTAACCCTTTAATATTTCTGGTTAATAAGGTCGACCATACGGTTTCCGACCTTTTAAACATCTCTAGTCATAAGTTAAAGAGAATTGCAAAAAAAAAAAAAACATGTCCTATTTCACGTTTTGCACGCTAAACCTCATGTTTCCAAATTCGACAATTAAAACCTCCGCCTATTTATTTATTTTCAATGCAAAACTTCTGTCTGTTAGGCGTTAGCTTAGAAGACGGAATGCTGATGCATCTGACATGTACATTTCTTTGCAATATAAACCCTGTCCAAATAATAGATTTGCAAATTTAACATTTTTTCAACGATTTCCCTCCAATTCCAATAAATTCCGTTCCATTATAAACCCTGTCCAAATAATAATTTTACAAATTAAACTTAACCTTTTGTCTCACTTATAAAATCAACAAAATTCCAATTAAATTCAACTAGGAGTGAGATGGAAGTTTATTTGTTTACATTTGTTTATTTTATTGTAAGAAATTCCAATACATGTATAAACGAGAATAATATTTTTTTCCCAAAACATGAATTAAAAAATTATGACAATTTATACATATATAAAAGGAGATGAGCAAATAATGGAAATATCCCGCCAAAAGTGACTTTCCAAATTTAAAACATTTATAATTTGTAGATTTGTCTTTTTTTTTTTGGAAATTGAAATGAAATCAATTAATGAAGTTGATAACAACTCTTCATATTCAAATGACTTTATAAATATCTTTAGTGCACTTAATATAAACATGCAAATTGTATAACATTTAACATAGTTCAATATGATTTACGAAATGACAAGAAATACAATATCAAAATAACATCAAATATTGAATAATTTATTCTCTATCCGATTTTACATTTCTTTTTTTAATTTTAATTTTTTTTTTTTGCACTTGTAATTGGCATATTAACTTTTAAATCTTCACCACAGTAATATAAACTCCCAAAAATAAGATGAAATGATAAAACAATCGATTCAATATAAATTATTTGTCATAATTATTAATAATAGTCTGGAAAAATAATTAAAATTGAGTATTATTTAAACCACTTTAAAACTATAAATCAAAGTAACATAGTTACTTCTCATCACTAATGAATTAGTTAATAGTTTATTAAAGAAATATTTCTGGTAAACGTCCAAAATTATGATAATATTTTTTTCGTTTAGTAAAAAACGAATTACATTAGCAGACTTACTAAATATGTATTGTTTAACATAGAATATTATCACCTCATGAAACCTTTAATATTTTAACTAACCTTATTTAAAAAAGGCAAAACCCTCCATTTGGCCGCCCAACTTTTCAAAAACTTGCAAGGCGGCCACCAAAAGTTTAAAATTTGCAATGAGGCCACTAAACATTAGTTAGGCTGCAAGCGAGCCCATTTTTTGGATGGCCGTTAAATTTGGCCGTTAAATTATGTAAAATATCTATTTTGCCCCTTGTTATTGACAAGTATCATGTTCGGCTCAGTAACAGCTACAGTGATCGCCAACCCCACATTCTCCGACTGAGCATCGCCTAAGGGGAATGATTTGATAGAGAAAATGGCGTCCATGTACTGAGTCACGCCATAACTGAAACAAGTTGCCAGAAGCAGTAGTTCTGGCCCTCAACAACAACGAGCTCGACTTCGCCTTCTCCTCCATCGATGACGCCAACCCGCCATCTTCGATTCAAACTCTCTCTGTCTTCCATAAATCTCCCCCATTGCAGCCCACACATCTGCATCGCCTCCTTCAGTTCTTCTCATCATCAATCTCAACCATCCTTTATCACCAGCAACCTACGTCATCTCCAATCGTCGCCTCCCCAACACAGATCAGTGCTCCCATCCTGTTTTTTTGCTGTCTCGTTCCGACCGTCTTAAGATTCGCCATCCCACTCTGATCTCAAACTCCAAATCACCAGATCTTCCGTCGTCACGCAGATCCATTAAGACAGAGCCGCCAAGATCTCTTCGATTTCTTCAGCCTGCTCCATCACCGCTATCTTGCTTCAAAAAAAGGCTTGCCAATCTAAGACGGTAGCTTATCTCGGCAAAGAACCCTAATAATTTTTTAGTGAACGATGAGTTTATCGATGACGATGAGGATGGTGGTAATCATGATGATGAGCTCGACTTCTTTTCTTTTTCCTCTTACCACATCAGGAGCAATAGCACGACATGAGAGAGACTTCCTACAACCCAAGTAAGAACAAAGAGCCCAGATAGAGGAAGATAAAGAATTGCCTGAACTCAATCGTCAACGACCATTTCTCTACGTCACTCTTCTTGCGTGAGGGAGAGATTCAAAGGAAGACGAGAAGACTGAAATGAAGCTTCCTCCCGTGTAAAAAATTGGGTAAGAAAGAGAAGGTCTTTCAGACATATATGAAATCCCCGATTTTAGTTCTTCCCCAATTTCATCTGGATTTGTTTCAAGTTAATCGATGTTAATTTTACATTTTCATTTTTCAATATTGTTTTTCCTATTTTGCCCCTTAATTTAACGATTGAGTCTAACGTCCGTCAGAAAATGGGCTCGCTTGCAGCCTAACTAATGTTCAGTGGCCTCATTGCAACTTTTAAACTTTCGGTGGCCGCCTTGCAAGTTTTTGAAAAGTTGGGGTGGCCAAATGAGGGATTTTGCCTTTAAAAAATTATTTATCGATATAATAAGAAATATAAAATATGGATGTCAGATAAATTTGTTAATAGACAAAAACAAATTAGTAAAAGAACACATATATTAAAGGATGACATAATTTTTTGGTCCCTGAACTATACCAAAATTCTGTGTTTCGCCCCTCAACTTTTTTTATGCGTTTGGTCCCTCAATTCGATTTTTTTGGTCAATTCCCCCTTCGTACAGTTACCGTTACTAAAAAATTTAACATTGACTAACTTTTCAAAATGTCCAAACTATAAGGACTTAATGTGCCAATTGATGACCAAAAGGGGAAACTCTTGAAAACAATAATTTTGAAAAGCAAAATTATTGGATAAAATAATTTGAACTTCTTCACCCAATTCCTCCACACCCAGCCGCACGTATCAGTCCAATAGCCGTCTTCAGCGCCATCATCGGCATCTCCATCTTCAGTCATGTCGCCGGAATTCCAATCGCTCTGCTCTCCACCGTCTTCGCCCAGTGATGTCCGGCCAAGCTTCATCTTCCTTTCTCTTCCCTTCATCCATCTCGTCTTCCTCCGGCACTGGAAACCAGCCATCAACCGACCCAGATGAGTTTCCACAATCAATTTTCGTCTTCTCTCTCCCAGATCCAACTCGGCCCAGCAACAAGCTTCACCAAGGCAGCCATCTTCAACCGCCGCTGACCCCTTCCAATTAATCTCCAAGCTTCATCTTCCTTTCTCTTCCCTTCATCCATCTCGTCTTCCTCCGGCGCTGGAAACCAGTCATCAACCGACCCAAATGAGTTTCCACAACCAATTTTTGTCTTCTCTTTCCCAGATCCAACTCGGCCCAGCAACAAGCTTTATCGATGTCTGGACCTCTGCAACTTGGCCCACGTATAACAGAGCTTGTCTTCTGCAGTCCCAACACCGGTCATCTTCTTCTTTTATAGCAGGGTACAGCTCCCGATACAACGAGGGCCACCAAGTGGGTTTGAAATCAGAGTTCCAAATTTGTAAAGAATTAGGGTTTTACAAAGGCTTTATCGATGTCTGGACCTCTGCAATTCAATTGGATTCAAGTTTTTTCTCATTTAGGGCTCAAATACCCAATTTTTCTAGCACTCTCATCATGAGTCGGGTAAACTCTACCGCCTTTATCATGAACCCACCCGATCCCTCCACCAGATCTTGATGTAGGTAAATTCACTTAAGACCTCATATATCTCCCCAACTCACTCTTACTTGAAATTATTGTCTGATTGCTAGTCAAATCGATTGTCAGATTCAAATACTCTTAAAAAACAAATTAATCCTATGTTTTTCTTGTTTTATTTTCAATTACCTTGTCGAGCTCCATGAAGATGGAGATGTTGTTGTTTTGACGAAAATGGACATGGTCGGAGCAGGAGGGATTGTGGCCGAAGATGGACATGGCCGGAGCAGAAGGGCTGTAGACGACGAGAGGATTTTAGGGACCAAATACTCCTTTTTCAATTGGCACATTAAGCCTCTATAGTTTGGACATTTTGAAAAGTTAACCAATGTTAATTTTTGATGCTTGATACGATGCGAAGGGGAATTGACCAAAAAAATTGAATTGAGGGACCAAACGCATAAAAAAAAATTGTGGGACGAAACGCAGAGTTTTGGTATAGTTCAGGGACCAAAAAATTATATTATCATATATTAAATTAGTGTTTCTTCAAGGAGTATATAAAATGATTGTCAACCATAGTTATTTGCAACTGTATGAAGTGTATAAACTAAATGTAATAAATATTTTGAAACAAATCATTTTGTTTAGATGTTTTGAAGCTTAATTTATGAGTAATATGAGTAGTTTTATGAAATGTTTAATTTTTCTTCATTCTTATAAATTTTAGATTCTAGATTTTTAGAATCAGTTTGTTGTTCGAGGTGCTTATGTATTTTCATTATTTTTAAAAAATGTTTTCTATATTTTATAACAAGTTTATACATCAATAATATCAATAAATTATATAACATACACATTTCAAATAATTTACTCCATACAACAGTAATATAAACATACATAATTATGATATATTATGAAATTTACAGACAATTTCATATAAATTAGTAAATAGAAAACATAAATTAGTAACCTAGCATCTACAATAAATTTACTCTTAACATTTACTTGCCACTGATAATGGTGATAGTCCAGAAAAATAATTATTGTATAAAGTATCAGAATATGCACTACTCCTATTGTTATTCAAATATTTTGTATTTAACCGTCGAATACTTATAAAAATTAAAGTAATTTTATATGTGAAATCTATAGAACAGACACAGGCTAAGGTTAGATTTAACAAATAATTGACAAATTTATACGAAAATAAATATATATCTAACTCAAGTGGTGGGAGAGATGACAAAACTAAGGGCCACACTTACCTATCAAAAAATAGATAAATAAATAAATATATACATATATATGGATTTTTTCTACTCCATTTTAATCATATTTGAAGCTAAAAAATAAAATTCTTAATATATTTGTCTAGCCTACATGTTTAAAAATCCAGGTCTAATATATGCAAATTAAAAAAAACTAAATTAACAAATAAAAATCTTAGTATATTTGTCCAACCTACATTTTTAAAAAATCAGGTCTAATATTTGCAAAAAACTTTAACTTATTAAAGTTAGTTTACAAAAGATATATATTTATTCAACTTAATCGGTAATAGGCCAATGTTAATTTGAACTTTAATTTTACAAATATTTATCAAAATATACAAATCTATGATGTTTTTCTCCATTTTCATCGGATCTGAAGTCAAAAAGTACATAAATGATGTTTATTTTTACATTTTTGTCAAAATTAAATTTATAAAACAAAAGTCCAACATAAAAAGTTGGGATCAGATTTTTTTTATCCATTTTGAAAAACAAATTGAAAAAAAAATCATATGCTTAAATTTTTTCTAGATATGATAAATCTAAATTTCTATTTTTATAAACTGCTTTTTTAAGTGAAGATGCATATTGATATGTACTTGGATATAATTAATTAACTATAAGATCTGCATATTTTCCATACTTAGTTAAATTAAACTCTTAATTTTTTTAATAATAATCGAAATTCAAATTTATATCATACAAATTTCTCTCAAATTTTATTTTAAAAAAATAAAAAGAAAATCTAAAAAACCTAACTGTGAAATGGTTTGAAGGTATTCAATGTTAGGGTTTATTGGGGGATGATGTGGCTACATATTCCAAAAAAGGTAATGGGACCTAGCAAAATATCAACTAGCGAATTATTGCATTGATTGATGGAAGGATAGGACGAGGACTGTAACACCCCGCTCCTTGGTTAGCTCGGTTTGCGTGCCATACTTGCACTTCTTCCTTTATCGAGTGTATGTTTGGTTTGCGAGAGGGTCTAGATGTGTATGAGAGACCACATTAAGACCAAAACACTATTAAGAGAGGCCATATAGTTGTTGACTTGTTAAAGTCAAAAGTCGTGACTCGACGATAGTCGGAATGCGACGCGATTGAGAGTTTGCTTGCATTTTGCGTTCGTGACCTCGGTTTGGTCCTAAACCTTTATATGATGGTTTATTAACATGTTTAGATGTATTAGACTTCAAGTTGGAGGTGTTCCTTAAGTCTGTCGGTGATTTGGAAGCTTTGGAAATATCATTCGTCTCTATCGCGTAGTTCGGGGATTGAGTCGCATAATCGTCTCTCCTTTGGAGTTCTTATTTCCCTAGTTGTTATTCAACTTTATATAATTATTCAAGCTTCTTAATTAGCCCTTAGACTTGTCTTAAAAGTCTCCTTTCATTACTCGTTCAATTGCGAGTTCATTCGTCGTTTCGGTTGCACGTTGTTGCACCTCTTCCCGGTTTCGCTCCGAGTTGTTTCGGGAGTTGTTTGTGGGTGTTATATGGGAGTTATAGACCTACTTTGGATGAGGTTTGAACCTTGTTAGTTTTGGTTATGTGTTTGAGGTCGTTCGGGGTTGAATTCTAAGCCCTTTTTGGTCTGGGAGGCTTGCGGTCGCAAGGGGGAAGGACTTTGCCCCCGCAAGGTCATCAGAATTTGTCCATGGAGAGGGCTGGAGAACTTGCGGTCGCATGCTCTAGGGGACCTTGCGACCGCAAGGTGCCCCGACCCTGTTTTGCCCTGTTTTGATATTTGACGAGAAATGCCTATCCTACCCTCATCAAACCCCCTCTAAACCCTTCCTAACCTCCCATACTTAGCCCTAAACATGTCCTAACATTAGTTGGAAGTTAATTAAGGTTAGATTAGTGAGTGATTACTCCTAATCTCTACTAATTGTACTAGGGAAATGTCTATTGTGCCCTCTTTATTTTTGGGGGTATAAATACCCAAACCCATTTGAGAATTCAGAAAATTCTCTTCATTTCTTCTCCTCCTTCTTACGTATTAGAGAGAGAGAGAGTCCATGGGAGATTTCAAGCCCTAGCCTTCTTCTCTCTTCGATCCATGACGATCCAACCGTCGGATTGCCTTCAAACTTCAGATTCGTGAATCCCTCGACGAGTAGAACAAGTTCACCGATTGGATTTGCGTTCTTTGGAGTTTTCATCCAAGCTAGGTAAGTTACCTTCTTTTTATTTTGGTTCATTGGCCCTAAGGAAAACAATCTATGTGCTATTTGTGGGCAATGAACACTTGGTATGTCATGTATGCCTATTTTGTGAATTTTTGGAGGTATGAACTTGTCAATGCCATGTGTAAGATGATTTGAATGATGTTGTGTGTTGGGAGAAATGGGTTATCCCTTTGTTAAGATTTTATGAATTTTAGGGCTTGGGGATCAAGCCCGAATTATTTTGGAATTTGTTATAAATTGAAGAGGATGATAATGTTGGGATTTATGGAATGTGTAAATAATGAAACTTAATAGTAAGGCTCAACGGAGTCATTATAAGTCCAATAATGTGTTAATGAACTCAGGTGGAAATCCTACGACATTTGGGTTTCGTTTGACTATGATTATGATGAGTTCTTGGATTTTTTGGCTTAGGAATCAAGCCCAAATGGATTTTGGGATTTTGTTGTTTATATGAATGAAATGCTCAGTTGTGGGTTTATGAAACACATAAAGAATGAAAGGTAGAATTAAGACTCAACGGAGTCGTTGTAAGATCAATAATATGATAATGAGCCTTTGGTTGAAACCCTACGATGTTTGGGTTTGGTTGGTTATGTTGGTGAGCACTCGAGCATCTCGATTTGTGTCCAATTGAGACACCTACATTATATAGATTTATTAGGGGATTTATTTAGAAGCGTGCTCGGGAGAGCACGGTACATTAAAGGCCAACCTATGGTCTCGAGTATGGTTGAAAAATAATTATTGAGTGAGTTCTCACTTTTGGGGGAAAATTGATCGGTTGCACATGAACATACTTGTGGGTTATGACTACGGTGTAGTCTTTGGTTTGATTTCATGTAGAGGTCCATTATAGACCTCATAATATGATTCCTGGTGGGTTTATACTATTCTTGATTTAATTGGTGACTTGAGATCTTTTAAGATTAATTGGCTGTGAGTAATGTATTTACCTTGACTTGATTTATGGTAGAGAATAATAACCTACTTGGTCGGATGAGTTCGCTCTTGTCGAATTCATTCCTTATTTGTTTATATTGAGTAAATACATACTTGAGCATTTGATCGGACGGGTTCGCTCTTGTTGAATCCGATCCTTATTTGGTCTTGACGAGTAAATATCTACTTGTGCATTGCATTGAGTCCAGCTGGCATTATTTGGTATGATTTTTTATGTCAGGGTGGGACGATACATCGCCTATACGAATCGTCAGATTCGTATTCGCTATGGATCGCCGTACCTGGGACCTCACACACCCCTCCATTGTTGGCCGCAATGGGGAAGTAGCCCCTTTGTCGTAACAATACGTGCGTCACAGGCTGCTATTAGCCGGCGGAGTTCGGTATATCGATGCAAAATCACGAGCATCGTAGTCACGATATTGGGTTAACAGTGTTTTTGTTGCAGGAACTACGTAGCGTCCGGGCCCATAACATATCCTATTGTGATGTTTAATACTCACACTTATGTGAATAACGTGCTAAGTGCAATTTGTGATCATTGAGGGTTGGACCCATGTTGTGATCATTTGAGGGTTTGACCCATGGTTTTATTATTGAGGGCTGGGCCCATATTCTGGTTATACATGATTATTGTTGGTACATTATTATTATGATGCCACGATTGTATTTATACTGGTGCATTATGCCATGTCATGCCATACTATGTCATACAGTGGCATTTAGTAGCTTACTGGGTCATTATGACTCATTTCTTGTGTTTGTTTTCCTTAGTTTGTGCAGTGAGCTCATTAGTACGCGTTGCGGTTACGGACTAGTGATTTCTAGCAGGTGGTCTTCCCGGCAATAACTTGGATTTATTATTGTATTTATTCATTTTGTGAGACACGAATGTAAAGTTATGTAGACTTTACTTGGGTAGATTGTGTTAGTATTTTATTATCGTATTATTTTGGGAGCCGACTTGTTTGGTCGAGCTGTTGTATCTCTTAGGAGTTATTCCCTTTGTTACTTCGAGCATGCTTTAGCTCACTCATTCTAGTATTGTTGTTATTGTCATCTCCGACGACTTTAGTCGAGAGACTTGGGTTTAGTCGTTAGTATTTAAATATCTTATTCGTTTAGTTGATTTGTCCCTCCGGCATGTTGTAGCCGTTGAGTGGTTGTTTATCAGGTTGGTATTTGTTGATTCGCCGGCCTTAGGTTTGCCGATGGTTTGTTGCCCATGCGCAATGTTGCGTCACGCGCGTCGTAGATTTGTCGAGAGATAGTTGTCTCTTAGCCTTGCGTTCCTTGATCTAGGATTTAAGGCTTGGGTTCCACCTATGATTTGCTTCCGCAGATTTTAGTTTTTTTATTATTCCGTATTGCCGTTATGGCTTTACCTTCCTGTTACGAGCTTGATGGCTCAACTTTCGACTTGCACCATTATGATTAGCAGGTGCTTGTCCGTCCCTAGCTTCTCTTAGTGGCACGACCTTGGGATTCCGCATTTGAGTTCGGGTCGGGCTGTTACAAGGACTGAGTTGTCCATCCAGAGACGAGAAATAAAAGATGATTATTTGACAGTCAATTGAGACGAAATTATGAGAAAGAATAGGATTGACTTTCTTTCGTTTAGGTTCAAGCTGCGAAATCTCCTCAGCAGTCGTACCTTGCCCTCGCTCCATCCACCATCTAAGCATATTCTTTCTGTCTTCTGCCTGCCCTCTTAACTTCTTCAGTTCCGAAAAACTAGAATACCCAACAAAGAGTTATAATTGATTCCCAGATGGAATGAAAGTTGATGCACTTCATCTAAATTACACAGATAACCCTTTACATTAAAATTTTATGATAGAAACCCCTGAAGATCCAGGCAAGCAGCCACGGCGTGTCCATATCATCACTCCTTGACGGTTTTCAAACGGCCATTACGTATTTGGTTTCTTTTGCCTTAAAATTTTAGTACATTAGTTAAATTTGTCTTATACAAACTACGTGATTAATTGTGTCGTCCCCAATTAGTACGTCGGCTAAAAAATCAATTTTTCCAGTTTTTTTATTATTTTTTTAATCAGAAAAAGACACTTTTTGAGGTGAAAAAAAAATGATTATGCTATTAATGAGCCAGAGGCGCGCTAATAATCACTTACTCAACACACTGTGATGCATCAATTTGTTCATCATAATGCATTAATTTGAATCACGATGCACAAATTAGATTTGTGATCTATAAATTGGTTTCAATTGGAGTTCTGATACATGAATTGGATTCTTGATCCTTAAATTGAATTTTATTTTGTGGATTGCGATGCAAAATCGATTATGCCTAAAATCTCGATGTACAAATAGGATTTGATTTGTGCATTGTGATGCAAAATCGATGCATAAAATGATACTTTGCGCGCACTTCGGTTCATTAAGGGTATTGTAGTATTTTCTTTCAAAAAATGTCTTGAAAACTTTTTAAAAGGGAACGAACTAATTTCACCCTAAAAAATTTGTTCACCCCTAATTTTCGTTGTGGTGTACTTTATATCTTTTAAAGTAGAAGGGATTGAGTCAAGGACATATCAGACTCATCTAAATCTGTTATATTTTAATTGTTCAAATAGTATTATCAAATAAATAATTAATTAATTAAAATTATTTGTTTGGGACAAAGGAAGTATATTAAATAAAATCATTGAACTGAAGGAGTCATCGTAGTTCATTAAGCACGACAGAACTGGTTGGATGATGTTTGTTTGTATTTATATTCGACATATCAATCGAAAATCATTAAGGAAATTAAAATTTTATATATAATAAAATTAAGGCTATGAAGGTTTTCACCCCAGCGTGAACGTCATCTTATTTTTGAAAAAAATAATTTAAGTTGGTGCTTTCAACTTTACTATATACTCAATCCGTTTCTAAATAAGTGTTCTGTTTTTATTTTTTGGTCAATTCCAAAATAATTGTTTTGTTGCTACACTTTCCTTTAATTAAAAAAAAAACAGTTTTACCACTTTAATTATAATCACATGCACAATATCTTTAAGAGAAAATACACATCATACCATTATTTATAATAAAATCAATTGAATTTTCTTAAACGGTGTGACGATTCAAACCGGACGATTGTTTAGGAACGTATGGAGAATAATAATATAATGTACTTCATATGTTCCATACAAATAGTACACTATTTTATTTTTGGATTTAATTGGAATTTTGTTGATTTTATAAGTGAGACAAAAGGTTTAATTTGCAAAATTATTATTTGGATAGGGTTTATAATGGAACGAAATTTATTGGAATGGAGGGAAATCGTTGAAAAAAGATTAAATTTGCAAACCTATTATTTGGAGAGGGTTTATATTGCAAAGAAATGTACACATCAGTCGCCATGTGAGCAGCCGAGTCAGTAGTCCATCTTCTAGGCTAACATCTAACAGACAGAAGGTTTTAATTGAAAAAAAGAAATAGGTGGAGGTTTTAATTGTCGAATTTGGAAACATGAGGTTCAACGTGCAAAACGTGAAATAGGACATATTTTTTTTTTTTTGTTATTCTCTTCATAAGTTATAAGAAATAAGAAATAAGCTATCAGTTATAAGTAATAAATCATTAGCACATATCAATAAGTTAAATGAAACAGGTCCAAAATCTTTTTATACAAGTGGTTTTGGAAAATCACATGTGGCCAACCAAAATCTAAAACAATAAAGAACAAGAAGTGATTGGCACGTATCATGTTCTGAATGTCATTTGTGTAAAAAAAATTACACCGACGATAAAAAGTTACTCTTATAAATATTAATATAATATGTAGTTTTTCTTTAAAATTAATGTTTACTTGGCTCATATTTAATGTATAAAGAAGTAAGGCTTCAATGACAAGTAAGTGCAGCTTAGTGGTAAGACGTTTCACCCATACTTATTAGGTCGTGAAAAGAAAAAAGAAGTAAGGCTTCAATTGATAAAATAGTTTATTTTTAAAAAAAAAATATTTTGTAACAGACGAAAAATAAAAATATGATAATTATTTAGAAAGAAAGAAAGTAATTACTTCTGCCTTTGTAGGCCTCAAGTGGTTGTACGGTTGTACGTCAGATGATAGGTAATGCTGAAAGGATTGCAACTTGCGGCCGTGTCGGTCGTAGTTTGAATCTCCCCGGGATCAACGAGAAAGAAAAGGCGAAAATGGCTAAATAAATCACCCATGGCCCATGGGTGGGAACGTGGAATGATAAGGTTCATCATGCATGTAAATCCTAAGGTCCAATAAAGTCACTGAAAGCAACGCATTAAGTGTGTGAACACAAGCCCAAATAGATGCATGATTGATCCATACTAGAAAATCGCCTAATAACTAATAGGGGTGGTAAAATAGGTGTTTTGGATCAATGGATAATAGGTCATTATCAATGGTTATTCATGAATAATGGTCTATTATCCATTGATCCAAAACACCTATTTTTCCACCCATAATAACTAATAAGCTATTCAATCTTTTAAAAACCAAGTAAAAAGGGTTAGAGTAAATCTTTTGTAAAACGGTTAGACAAATATTAATTCGGTTGATGGAGCTTTACTATCGTATAGTTCAATCCTTCAATGCACAGTGTGTCGAGTAAGAAAGATATGTCTTATAAAAATATTCGTAAAATCGTCTTATTCAATTTTTTTGTCAAAGGATTAATGGCCTCTTAGAGCAACTCTAAATGGTGCCCTATACAACAAAATGGTGTGGTTTTAACACCAAAACATTTCAACTGGTACACCAAATCCTACCAATTTTAGTGTTGTGTATGTGGTGCAATACTATTCATTAACACCAAATTTGGTGTTGGTGGTGACCCACTAGTTTTTTGATTAAAAACTAATTGTTAAATACATAAAATTATTAATAAATATTAATAACATGATATTATTAATCTAAAAATATTTTTAAATTAAAATTACATATTAATTTTGTAATCTTAAGAATATTATATAGATGCTAATAGAAAATGAAAATCGAATATGCGAAGAAATATTATTTTCTAGTGTGAATGTGTTATAGTTGAAATAATGGTTGGTGTTAAAATTACACTATTTTGGTGTTGAAACTACACAAAATTTGATGTTTGGGGTTGAAGATGACCTTAGGATCATGTGATTTCACAATAACTAAATCTAGGGTTCAAAGTTTCAATATTTGCACTTTGGAGTAGGGTTGATACACACCAGACTAACTTTCCAAAGGAATTCACGAGTTTTGGGGTTAGTTTGACAAATTTAGAAGCTTAGAATGACAGTTCTAAAAAGTAAAGGGACTAAACTATCAAAACTAGAAAGTTATTTCAAAGTTGTACGCAAAACCAGAGAAGAAATAATCGCCAACACCTTCATTGAGTCGGCGTGCGCGCGTTCTTGAAGGGACAGTCTCTGAAGTGTTGTTTTGTTTGGTGTTAGTTTAGAGTTTCTGTTTTGATATTTTACAGTTTTTGTTAACTTTTAGTTACGTTTCTTTTTGATAAGTTTTAGAATTTATTTTTTCGTATTTCTTGAGGGTTTGTAAACCTATATAGAGGCTTTTTAAACATTGTTTATTTTATAGGGTTGAGAGTTAATTAATACTATCGTGATTGTGGGATAGACATTCTATGTTCTTTTTTAAGTTTCCTGGATAAAAAACTCAAAATTCAAATAACATGGATTCGTTGTTTGCGTCTGAAATTGGGATTAACAGTTGGAGAGTCATCACAACTCCAAAGTTCGTGTTATCTCCAGGGCGTTGGGTCATAGAGTCATTCTTCTTAAAGGGTAATGTTAGGGCCCCTCTAATAGCATTCAATTTTTTGTACCAAATGATGTGGCATCTTATGTGTTATATTGTTAACATAATTTTTTAACTTATAGTGAAGCACATAAAATGTCAAATAAGATGACACATTGGAAACCACATCATTTGGTGCATAAATTTGAGTGTTCATTGAGTGGTTCTAGCATTACTCCTTCTTAAAACTTATCTAAGAGACCTTTAGATTCTCATCAAAAGGCGTAAGCATGAACCACCGAATTACGAAATCAAATCGAATCGGCTAGTTTTGTTCGATTTTGAGTTAGAATGTACGGTTTATATTATTTATCAATCACTCGGTTCGGTCAATTTATGATTTTTGGTGCCAAAAATCATATATATATGTTATACACATATATCATTACAGATTATAAGTTTTTAGTAATTTTAATATCTAATACTTCATATTTTCTGAAGCAGTAGTCCTGAAGACCAAAGTAATCAAACTCTAATTCACATTGATTGTAAGGGTATTTTAGGCATTGCCTAATTTATCTTGTCCTCACTCTCTTGGTCAAAATAGGATTTAATTTGGTATCTTTGTGTTAGGATTTTAGTAGGATTCTTTATTAGAGGTAGGTGATATTTTTTAGTAACAAAATCCTTGCATAAGTGTTTAGTTATTAATGTTATCAAATTAGGAAAGGTAATCTTGTTTGTTTTGCAGCTAAATCTCTTTCCTAGTAGGTTTCTTGTCTTGCCGTGTCTATTGCAGAATCCTTTGGAGTCTTGGACGAGAAGTTGCTGCAGCCTGTATATATATAGGAGATGCCGAGCAGCTTGAGGAGATACACGTAACCCGAGAGCATAGCGAAATTTGTTAGAAGTGTCGTGAGCGTAAAAAGAGAAGTTGATCCTGCATTTCTGTGTGTGTCAATTAGAGAGAAGAGATCAACGATTGTTCTCAAGACCGCCGAAACAAACCTCGCGAAGTTTTATATCTTCTAAAACACGCCTTGTGTTTTCTGAAGTTGTTGTTTCGTGCTTACAGCTTTTGTTGTTAGTCTTGGAAGCTGTTTTTAGTCTTTAAGTATTTTCTTCCCACGTTTGGTTTAGTGTTTATGTGGGTTTTGTGATTCTCCAAGATTCCATATCTTGTGAGAATTTTGTGTTTTTGTTTAGATTCAAAAACAGTTTTGGTTTTAATAAAGTTTGTTGCCTTGAGGCTTGATCTACAAGATTGATTCTTGTAGATTGTTTTTTCGTGATTTTCTGTCTTACTAAGTGTGTTAAATTTCAAATCTCAAAACAAAACTTCCGCTGCAAATTTCTGTTACACACTTTCAGTTCACATTGTTACGCCATTGTTGCAACATTCACCGCAACATTGACAAGAATATCGCCCCATAGAGAACTGCCGCTGCTCCTTCAATTGGTATCGAGCCTACTCTTGATATCACTAAGAGTCGATTCTCGTTTAAAGACGCCGATGGATTCTCAATATGAGAATGTGGTTCGCCCCCTACTCTTACTAATGCTAATTATTCTATATGGAAAGTCAAGATGCGTATCTTCATCAAATCAATTGATGAAAGAGCGTGGCTTGTCATGTTAAATGGTTGGAGTCCTCCCAAAACTGTTGATTCGATGGTGATGTCAAAATCACAAAGGAGTCCGAAAGTGGACCAACGATGATAGGAACACAAACATCTTTTAACTCAAAAGCTTTGTCATATTTATAAGGCCTTAGATGCAAATACGTTTAGTAATAGCAAATTACGAATCGCTAAAGATGTGTGGGAGGCCCTTCAAACCTTATGTGAAGGACCTGCCAGTGTTCGTTCCTCTAAGCTAAGAATGTTAACGACTCAGTTTGAGAACACAAGGATGCAAGAGTCTGAGGACATAATGACATATTATGGAAGACTACTTGATCTATCCACTCGTTAGCCTTAGGGAGATCCCATTACTAATGAGCCGCCTTGTCAAGAAGATGATGAGGACTTTGCTCGAAAGATTCAATGTCAAGATATGTGCTATTGAAGAAGCACATGATATTGACAAGATGAGTTTTGAAAGATTGGCCGGAATTCTTCAAAACTTTGAGTTGAATCTAAACGATCAATTAAAAAACAAAGGCAAAGGTGTCTCATCATCTTCTACACCCACTGAAAAACATTACTATGCTCGCACTAATTGATCTGTCATGTGATCTCGCTTGAAATTCAAAAAGACATTGATGAGTCCGATTTTGGAGAAGAATCAATTGCTTTATTGACTACTAAATTCAAAAAATTTTTTGAAAAATAAAAGTCAAAACGTAACTCCATCATCAAACTCAAAAATAAATTTCAAAACCCGATTCTCGGAAATTTGTTCCCAAAGAACAATCCTTCCAAACTCCCGAAAACCCTTCACAAATCCTTTTGCTTCTAAGTCATCCTACAATGGTAAGAATCTTGATTCTATCCAATGTAAGAATGTCAAGGTTTTGGACACTACGCAAACCAATGTGCTAACACTTTAAGAAAGAAAGGATTGAATTTTTTCTGCAACTCTAAGTGATAGTGATGGAGAAGATCCAGGTGATCTTATCACCTTGAATGCAGTTTATGATTCTGATTCAGATAGTGCGTTGGTTCAGCAATGTATCACCCGATGTTGCAACATCGTGAGTAACATCGAGAAACATTGTGCGTAAACAGAACGCTTTTTTCTGCTTTTAATTCCACGCTTGCAGAGGATGATGGACATTCAGATTCAGATCTGCTGGAAGGGTACAAGGAGCTGTACAAGGATTGGGAGAAAAGGGCTCATCAAGTCACACTACTTGGTAAGGCGAATGAACCCGAAAAGGCCAACGAGGAGCAGCAAAAGAATGCATAATCAGCCGAAGGAGTCCTAAGTAGAAAGGATGTGGAAATTGAGCAATTAAAGGAGCAACTTGCTCAAGCGTAGCAACACCGACCACAAGTGGAATTCAAGCAAATGTAAGGTTGACGACCGCTAAATTCTCGTAACTCTTCCGATCGTATAGGTTTTGTCCCTAAAATGTTTGTGAAAGAAGGAGAAGGAACTTCAGAACCAAAAACGATGAAAGCTTTCCTCGAAAATGTTTTCTCGTGAAAAAACAAGACCAAGAAGGAAAATTATGTTTGTCACTTCGCCATAAGCTCGGTCACATACGCCTTTTTGCTTTCTAAAAAGGCAATGTATGAGAATGAAAAAGGCAAGAATTCTTTGGAAAGCTCCTTGGCGTAACAGATGAAATTGCAGCGCCACCAATGCAAAGAACATTGGCGTAAACATTGGAAGCCTCATTCAAGGGCAAATCATAATTTTTTCCAAAAACCTCAACCCAAAAAAAAATGTGGGTTCAAAAAACATGTGATGAAAAAATGTAGAGCCAAATATTGTGAACCTTTGATATTTGCCTCGGCGCCCATGTCACAAGATGAAAAATGCAATGTTACGCGATTTCCCTTGAAATCTCACCGGATCCTCGGTATTTCGATAGTGGTTGTTCAAGACATATGACAAAAAGTCATTTGAGAATTTAAAGGAGTATGAGAGTATTAATGGTGGTTCTGTGTGACCTATGGTGGTGGTGCAAAAGGGAGAATTGTAGGAAAAGGAACATTGAACGCCAAGGTCTTCCAAACCTCAAAAACGTGGCTACCATGTGGAAGGCCTTAAGACAAACTCGACAAGATAAGTCGGCTTGTGTGATGATGATCTTCGTGTAAGGCTCGACAAGCATTCTTGTGAGGTTTTTGATCATAATAACAAATGTCTTCGGCGGTTTAAGATCGTCGAAATACTTGTTACTTGTTCAACCATACCCATTCATGTCAAGGTAAGAATGTTGATGTAGCAGTCTCGGCACCGAAAGCTTGGTCACATGAGTTTTAAGTAAGCTTCGATGAGCTTGTGGGCATGATGCTGTCAAAGTTACCAAACTTGGAAAGGAATTACTCAAAGGTATGTGGATCATGTCGAGAAGGTAAACAAGTCCGAGGGCTTAGCGTCTTCCCATCACCAATGCTCAAACTTCGGATGTTTGGAGATGATTCATCTTGACCTATGGGATTGAGAAACCTAGGTAGGAAAAAGTACACCTTTGTACGTGTAGATGACTTCTCTAGATATACTTGGGTAATATTTTTAAGAGAAAATCGAAACTTTTGAGGCTTTCAAAATTGTTTACCCAGGTGTTATGAACTTGTATGATCTAAAACTCACTAGGATTAGATCGGATCATGGCACGGAATATAAAAAATCCTTTCTAATTATTGTGCCTCTAATGGTATATCACATGAATTCTCTGCTCCCAAAACTCCACAACAAAATGGGTGGCGGAGAAAAACGAGGTTACTACAAGAAATGGCTAGAGTAATGTTACATTCGAAAAACTTGGCTAAAGGTTTTTGGGTTGAAGCTTTGAACACTTGCTTGTCATATTGGAAATAGGGTCTTCTTGAGACGGGTAGCACTATGACACCTTATATCTTGGGGAAGAAACCGACTTTGAAATATTTTCATGTGTTTGGTTGCGTATGTTATACCTTTCAATGATAGAGATCAACTTTCAAGTTTGACTCTAAAAGTGATAAATGTGTTTTTATGGGATATTCCACAAATAGTCGAGCATATAGAGTATTTAATCTTTCGAACTAAGACTATTATGGAATCCATGAATATTGTGTTTGATGATCTAACTGGTCTTGGTCTCAAAAGTGCCGAGGAAGATGTCATCCTGGAGTTTGGAGACTTTGATCCTCGAACCTGCTGAATCCAGTAGTTCAGGGAGCAGACATACAGATTCAGCAGATACAGCAGGTCCGCATGAAAAGTTCAGGAGTCTCTCCCAATGTTGTTCCGATGTTGTCCCGGATGTTGCAACATCGGGAGAAACATTGCCCACGTAACCGGCAGGAAAGAAGGTGCTGAAACTGATTCAAATCAGAAGATGATCAGTCCAG
>CM028380.1:116098222-116133982 GCA_013146195.2 Codonopsis lanceolata | reverse complement strand
ACATAAATATTCAAGAAGGTCGAAAACTTTTGAAAGGCTCGCATTTGGTAATTGTTCCTCCCAATCAAAACTAGGGCCCGCCATATCCATAACCATATCAATATAAGGATTTGATTGCTCTTCAACAAGGACCGACTCATTGTTTGAGGCATAGGTTGTTGACTTGATGTTGATTGTTGTCTAAAGATTGAAGGATTCTCTCCTTGTGAAACCCAGATTGTGTAATGAGGCTTGAATCCTTTTTAAACAAGTGTTTTAAGCCCTCTTGAGTTTGAAATTTTCTATTCATACAAATGCAACAAGGACACCGTATTTTGTCTTCTACATACATCGGGATGGTCAAGCGCAAAACCAACAAATTGTCGTACCCCCTCTATGAACTCATGTCTAATACCCAAGCCGCCATCCTCAAGCCGACGATACATCCAACTCCGATCGTTAGACATCCCTTTCTGCATTTTTAATTATAGAATTAAAACGCAATCTGGAAACTGTTTCATCAATACAGTGTAAGAGCTAGAGATGGATATCGGAAAAACTATAAAGAATGAAGTTGTTTCTTTTGTTGAAGGAAAGGAAAGGAAAAAGAAGAGAAATGTGAGAATTTTTTTTCTTAAAAGACCTCACTGCTGATAATTACTATGAAGGAGGAAGCAAGTACAAAAGATAAAAGTATTAAGAAGTAAGAAAAGAGGAAAAGCACGTATCCTGTAAGGGGTCATCCATGCCCAAAGGTCACAATGGCAAAAACCTTAATTCATATATTATTAATCAAATCTAATTAGATGATGATGTATACATTTACAAGACAATAGAAATCCTAAAACTACTAGAACTTGGCCTGATTAATAGAAAACAAAATCCTAATTCTTGTAGGAATTAAGTTCCTGCAGTGCAGGACTAATAATATAATTCAAATAGAAAGATCTAATGCTAATCCTAGATGGTAATCTATGTACCTCTCTCTCTCTCTCTCGCTCATTGATTCAAATGGAATGGAAATTTGTGGGAATGGAAAATGATGGATATGGATCTGCTTTTTTTTTTTTTTTTTGGGGGGTGGTGTTACTGATTTCAACGCTTTTGTAGAACTTTTAAAGGATTTGAATCATATGGTAAGATGGAGGGAGGAATCATCATCAAAGGTTGGTGTCTTTAAGTTCTTCTGGAGCGAGAGAGATGGATTGATTAACTGGTTTTGAACATGCACATGTTGGTGTTTATTAACAATTGCTGCATATTTTTTGGTTCTTGCTAGATACATGCATGTATTATCTGGAAGTTTCTTAAAAAGCTATGGGAAGGATGTAATTAACATTCACCATGGCCTATTGCCATCATTCAAGGGTGGGAATCCTTCAGACAGTGCCTTTAATGGTGGTGTAAAATTGATTGGTGCAACTAGCCATTTCACACCAAGAACTTGATAGGCCTATAATTGAACAAATGGTTGAGAGAGTCTCCCACAAAGATAATTTGCTGTCTTTTGTACAAAAGTCCGAGAACCTTGAGAAGCAGTGCCTTGTAAAAGCAATAAAATCATATTGTGAGTTGAGGGTTCTACCTTATGATGAGAACATGACTGTTGTATTTTGAGGGTAACGAGGGACAAAAGGAAAATATCACAATTGAATGTTTGAAATTTATGTATGCTCGCTTTTTCTAATTCTAATAAATCCTTCCCGCTCGATTGTTTAAAAAAAAAAAAAAGAAAGGCAATCTCTATCAATTCCTTTAACTAAAACATTGTTGTGAAAAATGGGTAGAATCAAGGACTTAAAAACCTTGTTAAAACTGAAGGAAAAATTTTTGTGCCTCTAGGGGAATGTCTTTCCAAGTGAGGAAGAAATGAATGCAGAAGGAAAAGACTTGTCAACTTCGAACAATGAGAATCTATCTCACTCGGGCTTCTCATCAAACCCATGATACTTGGACAAGGATATCGGAAGCGATCAGAAATATCTTCCTACAATGCTATTAGCAAGGGCATTTGATACCTAGATTTTCTCAGAAAGTACTTTCAAACTAGTCTTGCTATGTCAACTGTTACCATGGCAGATGGATACCTTTGTCTCAGAAACATGTCCATGCCAAAAACAGGTAGCATGCAACATATACGAGAACCTATCACTGTGTTATTATTCTCGTGAAAGGTGTAACAAAGTCATTCAAGTATGAAGATCTAAAAAGAAAAAAGGCCCCCACTTGCTACAGATAAAAAAGAGGACTAAGCAACAGTGGATAGCCATTTGTAAGAGCAATGTTAAATAATCTGTTGGGTACACGAACATCGTTATGCAAAATGTGTTACCATAAACCGATCTTCACTTGCACAAACTACTTGAAACCGCTTTTACAAGCCATAATAGACTAAGTGCAACACTAAGGCATAAAGGGTGAACAACACCCCTAACAACCTACTAACCCTTGAGCTAAAATTAGCAAACTTTGTGTCAATAGACAAGTTCGCCAAACATAAATGAACCAATAAACTTAAGCATCATCCATAATCATCCACAATTTACTAAATTTTATAATCACACAAATTACATTAAAATAAAACAAACCAAGCACAAAATACCTTACAACTAGTTACCAAATCCATCTTTGAAAGCAATCAAATTGATGCTACCAAGTAAGGAGGAAAATATTAATGAGGGATGGGGAAGTGGGAATAAAAGATTGAGTTGGGTATGGTAGAGTAAGAGTTTCTTTTTCTTTTTCTTTTTTTTTTTCCTTAAGATCATATTTCTAAAACTGATTTTTTGACTGAAAAATAAGATCATATAATAAACTATTTGAAAGGCACAAAAGACGAACAAGAAGTCCATCAAACAAAACAAACTAAGTCGTTGAGGAAATAAAATTAAGATATAGAGTAGCCAATCCAGTTGTATATCTGCGATGGACACCCCTAGCCGAAACGCAAAGTGAAGCCATAAAAACAACACATCCCAAAAGAGAGTCCAATAAGGCGATTGATCCCTAAAAATTCAAGAATTCCTCTTAGATCCGCTCGCACTCAAAAGAACGTGAAGACCACACTGCCACAACATACTTGCATTGTTATACCTGCCAAAGCCTCTAGATCACATCATCCGAAAAGCCGATATAGACAAGTGGAGTGACCCAAGCTTCTCTCAACACCCAAAATACCCCAACAATGAAGAAAGACAATTTCATGAGAATTAGAGGCAGACTTACACATAACACACAAATCCAGAAATCCTCATGTAGGCTATGTGCCCTTGCTGGACATATCGGGCCTGAGCTTATTGAAAACAAGGCCTAAAAGCTCAATGGAACTTTAGCTTTCCAAAAGATTAAGAAAGCCAGAAATGAGTAGGATACATGAACTGATCAAGCAGGACAAAATGGACCACCAAAATATAACCTTGAGCCCTCCAAAATCAAGTTCAAGAAACAGACATGAAAGAGTCACGCATTCCAATCAAGTAGAATAAAAAGCTCCCTGGCTTCCCCAAGGTCACAAAAGTAGAGGAATTTGCAACTTCCGTCTACGACAAGAATATCGAAGCCATGTGCATAGAAAAAAATCGGAACAGTGCAATGTGTAAGGAGCCTCACCCACCAAAAGATCCTCCCAAAAACGGATTTTATCACCGTTACCCACCCATAAACAAATAAAGGGACAGAATAAAGGGCAAGAATGAACCTCCAATGGCAGCAGTGCCCAATACTAGCCCACCCATTTTGATGCACATCAAACTTACTCTTAATTAATTTACATTTTACGTGATATAGCATGCAGTACACAGGAAAAATGCTCCAGCCATTTACCAACCAGGAGATATTCCAAAGAAACTAGATTCCCAAGAGCCAAACCCTACTCATACTTAGGTTTACACACTTTATGCTGGGTAACCAAATGATCTCTTAGCCCTTCCCCGGCTCCACCGATAAGAAATTCGTAATAATCTTGTCAAAAGTATTGGTCACACTCAATCCTTAAAGAGGGAAAGAAAGTAAATAGAGAAATGGTTCTACAGATGAATATTTTTTCCATAATAAGCCACATTTTGAGTTATGCCGTTAGGTGTAACGCCTACGCCTACAATAAAAACCTCGCCCGCGGTGAGATTTTGTTTCTGCCGGGGTTGTATATGTATTTTCTTTTATCGACGAAGGAAGGAAGAACCTATAATTAGATTTTGACTTTAAAAGGGCCACTAGTACAATTTTTCAATAAACTCTAGGGGGAAAATAGTACAATTTTTAACAAAAATAACCAAAACTCAATTACTCGTCAATTGCAGCGGTGAAATTTTTTTAAAGGTCCCGAGGGCCATGGCCCCTTCAAGAATAAATGTGGCTCTGCACTACGCAGTCTCGTAATAAGATGACATGACAACTACTTCATGTTGATAAGCCTGTGAACTGTGTGAAATGGGTTATTCTACCTCATAAACATAGGGGGTAGTGATCAGGTGGTTCAAGTGCACTGACTAAACAAACTCGATTCTTGATTCAAGTCATGTTCGTGGATTCTCAGAGACTATGTAAACTCGAAGTTGATCTAGTATTTATGGGGCAACTCAGCTCATGTACCGACCATACTCGACTCATCCACAAATAACCCGATTCCTATTGGTTCTAAATCATGCACATATTTTCTTACATCAGTTGCATTATATTTATGTACTTCGACAAATAATTTCTTTTCTATGTATAGAAAAAAGTTTCAAGAAGTTTTATAAAACTCAGATTCCACTTGGCTTGGTATGTTACGAACAAGTCTGATTTTTAGTAGACTCATGAGACTCAAATATTTCCATTGGAATCAAGTTCAGCTGAGTCACTCCTAGAGGGAGTACATTATATTATATTTAGGACTCTTTGAGTGGAACAGAGAGAGTACATTATCTTTACAAAACTTGGTTCAACCTTGTTTTTACATCTACTTGAACTTTTATTAATATATTTTCTTGCTTAATCTCATTACCATGTTTAGAATTTCCTATTGTAGTTAGCTAATGCTCCTCGTAATCCGATCTAGTTTCCGATCACGCTCATGTATGTACTTTGTTCACTTTCTCGCTATTTGTTGCGTGTTTAAAGCTTGTTTATTATGAATATGCTGATGTGATGAGGCATTCCAGATGCGTGATAAAACTCTAGCGTTTATTGGGGATTCATTGGGACGACAACGCTTCAATCTATGATGTGCATGAGCATAGGTGGTGAAGAGAGACCCGATGTACTTGATGTCGGTTGGGAATATGGTCTAGTTAAACCTCGTGAGCGCCCGCCCGATGGGTGGGCTTATCGCTTCCCAAGCACCAATACTAATGTTCTCTACTATTGGTCCGCTAGTCGTGTGACTTGGAGCCCATTGATCCGACAAGTCTTGCCACATTATGTGATGCACCTTGATCGCGCCACCGGCATTTTTGAAACATTACCTTGACAAGTTCCATGTTGTTGTTCGAATACTAGTCATCATTGGAATAGAGGAAACTTAAAGCTAATCGGTGGGTCATGCATGTGGGGGTGTGCCTAATACCAACAGAAGATATCGATATTGAGGCGCCAAAAATTTCACAATATACGGTAGATTGTTAATTGGGTAAATTCATAACTACCTAAACATCCAAAGCTTGAAAGTCTTCTACGGTTCATTTCACCTAGGCACTTCTTTAATGGAGATTGGAATACCGGAGGTACCGTGACAATACTACCCCTGACTATTGGAAGTCTTAGAAGAGGAATCGAGCGATTCTATTGCTGGGCGCTTAAGGGAACAGGGTTAAGTTTTTGGATATAACGTCTTATCTCAACCGAGAGACGAAGGACATATATCTCGATACAAGATTAGGCGTCTCGTGAATGCAAGATTGCTTGCATTTGTTGACACACATGTCCTAACAGATACAAGTTGACATGTCCACTTTATGTCGTTCTGCCATGTCTCGAATCATAGGACATTTTGACAAATAAAACCGAATATCTCTCATTGAAATTCACAGAAAATTTATCATAACATTGCGGTGCAATATGACCTATTATGTGCATTCTTTGATCTCGCATATCTAGTTTTAGAACTGATGGTATTCCACATTTTGGAGGGCATTAGAGGAACGAACACAATGACAAAACCACAAGCAGGAAGTGAACCTGACTTTGGTTTGACTCTAAGAGAGTTGAACAAATTACAGAAAAAATGACAAAACCCTTAAATTTTTGTTTCAGTACACAATTTGCCCCTTGTTGGAAGTAGTTGTTACAATACATTCATACGTACAAACAAATGATTCATACATATATGTTAAAATTGGTTTGACTTAAATGATGTTAAGGAAAAGAATGAAACCCTTCAATTTGATTCGTTACAGTGCAACAATTTCAACAATTTCATACATGATCGATGGGACTTGGGAGTTCAAACTGCATACCTTGTTTAATTCGACGGAGAGGGAATGAGATGAGATGGTTTTTTGGCGTCGGAGGAGACGCCGGCACCACGAGTTTTGCTGGAAGAAGACGCAGCAGAGGGAAATTTAGAGCAAGGCAAGGGAGAGAGCGAGAGGCAGAGAAGAGGTGAGAGCGATAGGTAGGGAAGAGAGGATGACGGGCATATAAATACCTTAGTGTCTCTGATTAGGTTAGGTTAGGTTAGATATACTGCGTCGTTTTAGATTAGTTTTTTCAATTTAATGAAATAAAATTCATATAGGATTAATTGCAACTGAAATTAAATGAGGAATTTGAAACCAATGTTTTATCTGTTTCAAAATCCCTTGCAAAATTTGGCGGGTTTCTACCCTCCAATTTTTCGTCCAAAATAGAATGTCAATTTTTTTAGTTTCAAAATATAAAAATCTTATATTAATAAATGCAACTGAACTTGAAACGGAAAATTGAAACGGAAGTTCATCTGTTTCAAAAACCATTGCAAAATTAGGTGGCATTCTTCCCTCCAACTTTTCCCCCGAAACAGGATGCGACAAAATAATTTTCCATTGCAATATGAGTTGCAAAATTAATTGTGCACGTCAATTTCCCTTGAGTACTTTTTATATTGAAACTAATTTAAATTCGGTTGCAAAATACAACTGAAATTGAAACAGAAAATTGAAACTGAAGTTCATCTGTTTCAAAAACCATTGCAAAATTAGGCGGCATTCTTCCCTCCAACTTTTCCCCCGAAACATGATGCAACAAAATAGTTTTCCATTGCAATATGAGTTGCAAAATTAATTGTGCACGTCAATTTCCCTTGAGTACTTTTTATATTGAAACTGAAAACTGATTCCAATTCGGTTGCAAATTTCCGTTTCAGTTGCCCTGTTTTCTTGCGTGACTCATGAAAAATACTTCCTTAACTCAAAAATTAATGAAACTTTACAGGGAGTTTCCTAACATGTATAGGTATAACATATCTAAGAATCAGAAAATTATCACGGACGGAATTGCTACAGTATTTTTCGGAAAAATGCCCAAACAGGACTGCACTCCATTTCAAAATCTGCTTCCTTTTTCTTTGTATCCTAAATTCTCAAACAACTTAATTTTGTTAACTAACAATATTCTCAAGCTAGTATCACCCAAGGATTTCAATTTGAGTCCTAAACCCAATCAATACACAAATTCACCAATTCCGGTCTCACACGACCAAATCTCGAAATCTCCCAATTGAGACCCGACAAACCCAAAAAGTCGTAGGAATTTATCCTAGGGCTCAAAACAACAAATTTAAAATTTTAATTAACTCAATTAAGTCAAATTAGCAATTACCAAATTCTAGGGCAAAGTATAATTTCGAGATTATATTCATTTGGGTTCCTAAACCCATTTAACAAGTAATTTTTATTACTAATTACTTCAATAATCACCACAAACCCAACAAATCCAACCTCATGTTCAACAGCCCCAAACCCCATATTTTTACAAATCAAAACCCATCATCAAGACATGTAATAGCTCAACAATTCATGGAGAACAAGCCTCTAACACCCTAGCCTCAATTTGAGCTAGAAAGAGAAAGTAGAGGGTTTAGTCACGTACCTATTTCGGTCATTAAACATGAAAGAACCCGAAAACAAACCAAGGGAAACGATCTCTCGATGAGAGCTTTCCAAGGGTGGTCTCCGATCGCGATTCCGTTGGGTGAATCAACGTGAATCAAAACACACACAACACACCTATCGGCGGTGTTTCTCCATCTTTAGGTTGAATATGGAGGATGATAGAGATGATGAATGAGTGGATAATAGTTTTGGGGTCTCAAATACTCCCACTACCCACATGAGAGCAACACCCATGAAAACCGAGCCTGGCATGAAGAAGACGACGACGTGCGGCGTTTTTTGAAGAGGAAGAAGACGACGTATGGTTTCTTTTTTAATGAATGAGGAGATGAATCCACTTCACCCCCTAAATAACTCTCCCGGTCAAACATTGGTCAACAATTGTATTACTACTAAACTTAATTATTATTTTAAAGTAAAACAATTATTGACTAGTCAAACGTATACCATTCAGTTGACTTTATTATTAATCAATTCAATTTGACTCAGAAAGTCAATAATAATATCACATAAATATTTCTAACATGTAGGGACTAATATATTATTCCTTCAATCAATATTTTAACTATCATACAAATTAACCCTGTAGGGTCAATTAAAATACTAAAACACTTTGGGGTCACAACTGCTAATTATTTATTTGCCTCTAAATGTCAAATAATAATTTCTTATTACTATCTAAATTTATATAAGGGTATAATCATCTCCTAAATAAATTACCAACCTCATAGGAGTTAGTTAAACTACTCCATATAATTTATTTCACTAAATCTGACTCCGTAGACTCAATTACAAAACAATTAGATCTCAGAAATATAATAATAAAATTACATAACTTTTGGGGTCTTACAGGTTCCATTTGGGATGAAATCGTAAACAAGTAGAGGAACTTCTGTCGCCAAACAGCACCCGTGCAATTTAACCGCGTTTCTATGGTTTATCTGCGATATAATAACAACGTCGTTGATGAATTCTTTGAGTTTTTCCTCATCTACAACTGCCGACTTTTTAATTGCTACAATTTTTCCATCTGTCAACATTCCCTTGTAAACAGTTCCTTGGGCTCCATGACCAAGGATTCGATCCTCATTGTAGCCATCAGTGGCCTTTTCAAGCTCTTTGGAAGTGAAAACTTTGGTTTTTTCAGCATAACCTTGTTCAGTCGAAGTCAATTTTTGTTGTAATAACAAACCACCATTTCGCTTAAAGAATTTTTTTTCGAGCTTAGCCTTCTTTCTTCTCTTGATTATTTTCCACGACCACCATGCACCAATAACAAGAAACAGTCCCCCAAGACCACTGCAAATACCTACAACAAGAGATATGAAAATTAAGCCAAATAATTGTTAATTTATTCTTGTTATGTTTCGTCTTGTATTTACATGAAATCATCAAATAGGAGACAATCAAAACTAATGGTACCCGATTCAGGTCCCTTTTTTTGTGTGTACACGCTAGGGGTGACAATTGAGTGTTACCGGTTAAGCGGATAAAATATACTACAAAAAAACAGGGCAACTGAAACAGATTTTTCGGTTGCAATTCAGGAAAATCGGTTTCAAATTGATGTTTGCAACGGAAAATGTCTGTAACAAAGTCCATAGCAATAAGCCTCGTCGCAAAATTGTGCAACCACTTTCTTGTGGTTGCAAAAACCTTGCAACGAAAAAAAGTAGTTGTAGTTTCGGTTGCGATGTGTTTCCTATGACATTTTTTTATATCTGTTGCAAACAACAATTGATTTATTTCTGTTTCTAATTTGCAACTGGTTTTTTCTGTTTCAAATTTGTTACACATATAACTAAACTATCAACTGAATTTTTCAGTTTTTAGTAGGCAACCTAATTTGCAACTGGTTTTTCTGTTTCAAATTTATTACATATAGAACTGAACTAGCAACTGAATTTTTCAGTTTCAAGTAGGCAACCTAATTTGCAATAGGTTTTTATGTTTCAAATTTGTTACACATAGAACTAAAGTAGTAACTGAATTTTTCAGTTTCAAGTATGCAACTGGTTTTTCTGTTTCAAATTTGTTACACATAGAACTAAACTAGCAACTGAATTTTTCAGTTTCAAGCATGCAACCTAATGTTTCGGTTGCAAAAGTCCGTTGTTAGTTTGTAACTAAATTTTTTTAAAAAAGAAAAAACTTGGAACAAATAATTCTGTTGCAGAAGATTATTTTCTGAAAATAAAATATTACTAATATCATGTATATAAATATTTATCAATTGTACCTGATTGGACATTTCATTTAAAATATCTTAAATCAAACAATTAAAGTCAACAAAGCTTCAAACATTACGTTCAAAATGAATTGGAAAACTGTCATACTAAACTGTCGCACTGTTAAACTACATAGAATTGTCAAGTTGTCATACTTTAACCTAAATAGGAGCTCGTGGACGATGCTCGGAGCCTCTTAAGTCCTCGAATTGCGCATCCCTTGGAATTGCAACTGAAAATCATTTTTCATTTGTTCAAATTTAGCCTCATATGTGGAATGTATTTGTGTCGTGACTTCATCCCTCATTTTTTCAACTCTTTCGGTCAACTTATCTTCAAACTCTTGGGTCTGTGTGAAATCTCCATTTGAACGCGTAGATGAGGAAATCGTGCTGCTACTCAAGATCTCTGATGCAGGAACCGATGAACCAAAGCCGTACAAACGATTCTTTACAACACCACCTGATACATCCACCCAAGCTGTAGAATCAAAACCATCACCTTTCTTTCGAGCAATATAATCCTCCTAAAATGTAAAAAATATATATATATTATAACTTTTCTATTTGCATTTTATAAATAATAAAAAGAGCATTGAGATCAAAGATACATCTTTCAATAGCCGTCGAGTATAATTAAATGTTTAGAGTGAACTAATAAAAGTAATAAAACATTTAGATTAAACTCAAAAAGATTTTTTTGGACTTAGCATCAACAAACTCGCCACTTCCTTGCTTTCTCTTGTGGGTTCTAAGGAAAACGTCATCTTCTGTGATCACTTTGTCAGGATTCCTCTTTATCTGTAATGACAGAGAATAATAATTCTCTCTTATGTTCTATCACAATAAACAGAGTAACCTCGAAACATATTAAGTGTAGCAACCAAGATTGTACTAAAATGCAGAGCATATCCACAAAGACTAAATAGACACACTACAACAAATTACGTCTTTCAAGGGCCTTGTGTTTACTATACTCTTGAGAGATACTATATAACCAACCTAAAACATAAACAAAATAAATCCCATTAGTAGAGTTTAGGTAATATAAGGAATATCATATAAATATCTGAGGCAACAGCTGAAGTATACTAGACAAATATAAACACAAAATCTATCTCAAGATCTGCAAGATCTAATAAAGAATATATGGAGCGTGACTGGGGCTCAACTATCAAAAAAAAAAGAGACAAATCAACTACATAAGACATAAATGAGGTTTTACCCATACATATCTTTAATTAACCCATAACAGACTAGGACAGTGAGGATGCCCAGGATGAAACTATTGAAGCTGTTGTAGAAGAAAATAAAGAAATATTAGAAATTGCAATGTAGGATGCCCAAAACAGTGAGGATCTTGGAGAAGGAGAGGTTATTACTACCCTTGGAGATAACGAAGATGCAAAGGACACAACAGAGAAAACTAATGAAGGGGTATTTACAGAAAGATGAGGTAAAAGGAAACCATGGAAACTATAGACGAGACAATGACTAAGGAACCAAAAAATCAAGAGACTTTTGACGTAAATGAAGAAATTGCTGCCATAGACTCATTGCCAATGCCAGATGCTGAGGGAACTCACAAAGATGAGATGATATAGAGGAAGTTATTAGTGATAAGAATGATGTGACAAACTCTACAGGAAACATAGACGAGTCAGAAGTTGGGACATCAGAGAAACAAGATATTGAAAATATATCCATACCAATGCCAGGGCTCGAGGAGGGTAGCATGGAAGCTGAGAATGAATCACTTACAACACCAGGTTTCGAGGAAGATAACAAGGAAGCAAAGAAAGAACCCGTGCTGATTAGAACCTGTGCTGATTAAATCTGCAACAAGTGAGCAAGACACTGAAAGCAAACAAGAAGTTCCTAAAGTTGCAGTAGATACACATCAGGATGGTGATGCTAAATCAAGTCAAGACAAACATCACAAAGAAAAGATTTCCAAGGAAGGGAACCAAGCAGAAAAGGCTAAAGAGCATACCCATGGTCCATTAATCTTATTTTCAATACTGAGGATGTTATCTCTTCACTGCAAAAAGCTCACTACATTTTCTTTGACCCATTCATAATTTAGAGTAATTAAATATACATAACCCTCATTTATTATGCATAATAACTTTGCAAAAGTAAACACTAAACACAATTTGTTAGTTAAAGTATATAACTTTAGTTACTTCTTTCCAACTAATAGTACTTAATATAGTATATCTCAATAATCAACGTAGAGAAATGTTCAATATAAAGAGATTAGATCTTTTTCAAAAAAAAAAAAAGAAAAAAAAAAAGGAAGATCCAGATTACAATGACCTTGGTGTAGTAGTAAGGTTGTTTCATTTTTCCTGGAGGTCAAGGCAACAAAAACATACTTTATGCATGCACGGTAGGCTTGTGGGTGGAGTGTAAAACTTTTTGAGAACTTTTTCTGGAAGAAGATTGATATCTAGCCGTTGGGTATCTAGTGGCAGCAACAACAGGTAATGACTAATGAACATTGAAAAGGGTATTGACACTATTGAAGCAACTAAATTACCAAGAGCAAAATAGATTCTTTTGCAGCCTATATAAGAACAGTACAACACCAGATAAAATGCAATAAAATGAATAAAAGCAGGGAACCAATAAATTGATTTTTTTATAGATAAATGTGACCTCTTGTTGGTGAAGGGATTGGAACCAAGGACCTCAAGATCTTTGCCTGAGTGCCCTTGCCATTGAGGTGTGCAACTCAATTATTATGACTTTTAAAAAAATTGTAGTTATATCTCTACTATCAGCTATCAATCAATCAAGAAAATAGCAACCAAATATACAGATGATAATCTTGACCACAATAGGAAACGATCTAAAGTCGCATTCTATCTTCAAAAGAAACCCTAGTTTGCAAATGAAGGCGAATCGAATAATACCTGGCTTAAAGCTTGAAACTGGAGCAATTCTTCGTTGGACTTTCAAAGCTCGGTGCCCTAAACTGAAGCAATGGAATAATACCTGGCTTAGGAAGATGGCAGCGCCTTGGAAAGGTTGCATTAATAAAGGAAAATGAGGAATGAAGTTATCAAACACTTTTCCCTCAATCGACAGTTCTATGTGAAAGTTAAACTATGATCCTTTTTTATTATATCAGAAATCTAAAAGTGAGAAGGAAAAGAGAAAGGGTTCATAATAGTCATTCTCACCCAATGAATATAAATTTTTGAATGGAGGGAAAACAGAGCATAGAATCATAATAGTCATTCTCAAACAAAGGCGAGCATGGGAGATATAAATTTTTGAATGGAGGGAAAATGAGCTGACCAAAGAGAAAAACAAACCATCACAAACCATAAGAGAAACAAGAATACCAAAGAAAGTATAAATTCATGATGACACCACTTGAATATAAATTCAATATCTAATTGAGACAAAATTGACACCACTTGAAAACAAAATAAAATAATAGTCAACCACAGAAGCAACCGAAAGTAAAAAAACTACAAAATTAAAGATTTACAACTTTTGGTACTACCACTCTGCCACACTGTTAACACATATATCCATATCAACACATTCCCTAACAAGAAATGACTACAAAGCTCCATGGTGGTGCATATATTAACTACGCATCATTAGCATTGGCCAAGTACAACCACGTCTTCTATATTAGTGATGGCTTTTGCTTTTGAAAATAGAGACTTGACAATCAGAACTAGTAACATAGGCAGTAATTCATTTTCCCCACATTTCCATGTTGATTTTGTACAATTACACCCACTAAAATTTCTTTTTTAAAAAAGTAAAAATATTTAAAAACCCATAACTAATCAACTATATGAGTATCTTCCTCCCTCACCCCCTAACATTTTTCTGCCATCAAGCAATGGAGTTGGGGTTGCCAAACAGACCTAACATTTTCCAATTTCACAAGTTTGTTACACTATAAGAAGAATGAAAAACATAAATTGTAGGGATGGTATGGTTTTCCTTCCTCATTGTCCCATGCTTGGCGATTTTCGATATCGTTTCAACAATTTTGAAAGCAAGCTAAGTTCAAAAATAGCTAGTCTTCTTCTATTGGGCAAGAGATCAATAGTGACTCAAGGCTAAGCCAATAGTTAAGATGGAGTAAGATAGAGCCTGAACACGTTCTATCCCAGCCAATTAGGACAGAAGTTGATGCAATTTCAAAGCAGGGGATCTTATGCAAAATATGTTTTGTCAACTTAAAAAGTAATTAATTCCATAAATAGACATTCTTGATCCTTATCTTGATACGTTGAATGAAAGCAGATTCAATTCTTTTCGTTCTAATACAGGAAACTCACAAAGCAATCATGGAGAACAATTTTGTTTGTTTGTTTTTTTTTTTTTTTTTTTTGATTAGTACTCATGGAGAACAAATTGCTAATTTTCCATAAGAAAAGACCATAAATTCCACTTCCACACACACACAAGTGCAACAAAAGGAATGAAGCAAGTTCATATATGATTTTGACTATACATATAAGCATAAAACCAAGTTCATTATGTGAAAGAAACCAAGTTTGCATGTTAAGATTATGCTACATCTTTTATTATTGAAACTGCAGTGCCATTTCATTCTCTCTCTCTTTTTTTTTTTTTGTTGATAGGAAGTGCCATTTCATTTTCCCATTTCCACAAAATACCTGGCACGATATTCAGATTGACAAACTTTTATCTTCTCTTAGCTCTCTGGCCATTGCATGACTTGCATAAACTTAGTAGCATGTTAATAAACATCTCCGTATACAAATGTTTGTGCACTGTATCTACAAAAATATCATAACGTACTCGAATCACATGGACTTTTACTGACCTTAGCTCTAAGAAAGTTGCACATCCAAAGAGTTATCTAATTTATGGATAAGTGTTACACTAAAAGATCATATTTTTTTAGCATAATCCAGAATTCACCACTTACACAAGTGACATAGCAAAGCAGTTGTCATCATTTAAATACTCTTATTGTGTATAAGGCTCCCAATCAAAAAAGGTTAATCATACATTGTAAAAGTCATTCAGCCCCTTTATATGACCGGTGATTCTAAAATCTAAAGCAAATCAACTTTGACATCTTTTTGTTTTTTGTTTCTCGTCTGATAAAATAAGAAATATTATAGATTAAAAAGAAAGTACGACAAAATGGACGAGGAGTCCATCATAATAGGAGCAAAAGAGAAGAGAAAATTACAAAAGTAAAGCTCTCGAGTCCCGCTTAAGCTTCAAAAAGGGAACCCAACTGAAAGCCCCTCATCCACTAGACACCAAGAAAACCACCCTATACCATAACAAAGACAACGAACTACCTTAACCCTGAAGATTCTAAGGGTTTAGAAAGCCCCACAATGACACAAGATAGATCTGTCAAAACCCTTCCCAAAGCCTTTAATCTTCACCTGCAAAAACAAAGTAATAGAAGCAGGATTAACCCAAACCTCCCCAGCCACCCCAAATAAATTGGACCAAAGGAAACGGGCACTACCAAAGTGACGAAACATGTGATCGCCAGATTCAGCATAACTCCTACACATCATATGCCAATTCAGAGAAATAGACTTACCAGGCCTATGCAGAAGGCCTACGTTTCTGTAGCACGTCGCTAGTGTTGAGTTTATTAAGAAAAATGGGCCTAACAAAAGCTCTAATCTTAAAAAGGATCCAGGATTTCCAAATAAAGGAAGACAAAAAAAGGAGTAAATGGTCGTATCAAATGAGAATGAAAAGATTTACACAAAAAATGGTCCGTACCCTCGAACACCCAAGAATCAGGATATAAAGACAACCATACATTGGCGAGTGTATCAAGAAGAATAACCACCTATCCCGCGTCCTGCTCATTAAGATGGCAAAAGAAGTTGAAATCCTGGGAAAATTCATGAGATGCACCATTCACAAGGAAGTCTGAAATCAGAGCCAAAAGAGCCCAAGAGAGATAATATAGACCGGGAAACACCGACTACAAAGATATTTGTCCTACCCACACATCTTCCCAAAGCTATCATGCTCCTTACCCATCGGTGGATAAACTTCCATGGCTTTTATGAGTCACAAAAATGTATAATGTGCTTGGAAAATAAGTTCAAAATGCAACTGCAACTAATAAAAAGCATATACCTTTCATTAGGTGGTTTTCATTTTGATACGGTGTCAAAAATCTGAATACCACCAATCAGTTTCAACCCTCTTATATAGCCCCCAAACCCGTCGCAAAACTCTCTAAAAACTGTTTGTTGTTCTTTTCTTTAAATGAACTAGGCTGTCACAAAAATGGAAACCCACAATTCCCTAACAATCTGTTAAGAAACTACTAGTTTGTTCCAGCTTTTTAGGCTACCCAAACCTGCTCAAATGTACTCCAACTTCAGCCACGAACCTGCTCAAAAATCCTTGCTAAAACAGCCCTTAATCTAGCTTGTAACACCAGTTTCGATCAGCCCAAACACTGTCCAAAACTGCTCGACTAGGCTGCCCGAACACGACTCCGAAACAGCCCTTCAACAGCCCACACAACACACACACAACAATAACAAGAATAAAAAGGATAACGGACTCACCGATCGAACTTCACTCGCTCGACATAAAGCAATCCAACGGACAAATCAAACTCGGCTTCACTCACCTAGCTTGGATTGAACCGATTTTGAACACAAGAACGCGACTTGTTCTTGGGAGAGTTTTCTTCAAAACCAAAATTATGTTCTTCCGTCTTATTGAAAAGGAATACCTTTTAAATAGGCTTTACACAAAATATCCTAAACCTAATTGGAAAAGACTCCTACATAGGTAGGACACGAAAACCTACTAGATACTAAACAAAAAGTCCTACTAATCAACTAAACTAACAAAAGAAACTAACTCTTTTTAGGAAACATTTAACTTCTATCCTATAACAGAATTCCTAGTCTATCCTTCCTTGATGAAATAGGACTCATGGTGGCCGGCCTAGACTCCAAGAAAAGTCGTGGTCCTCTCCTTGCTAGACCCTGTTAGTGACTCCCTCCACGAGCCAACTTGGACCAGCCCCTTGTGGTTCTCGGGTCCCTTTTCTTCCAACCCAAAATAGTCCAAGAAGCCCTCTCCGTTTGTGGACGTGCTGCCCTTGTTGCTGCCCCCTTGCTTGTTCCTTTCCCTTCCCGACTTAGCTTCATTCTCAGTTATAGTCAGCCCAAGTACTCCCATGCATTTTGTAACCTTCTTCCTTGCAACCGCATCACATTTGCAACACATAGTTTATCATGGAACTACACGGGTAAATAAATAAAAAATGTACATTAACATAATACAAGATGCACGTACATGCCTGATGTCGAATAATACTTTTGCACCTCTCAATGTGTACGTGAGGTAGAAGATTGAAACACACTAATTCAGAGGAAGACTTAAGTTTTCAAGCAGCTGCAAAAAAAAAAAAAAAAAAAAAAGAATAACATGAGTACCGATATGTATACTAGACGGTTGGGAAGAATATACGAGACTAGTAAATTAGCGTAACTAATTCCACAATGTTAGAATAAACTTAGGAAAGATAAAATTCAAAAAATAAACATGTCTGGATGACAATAAATAGTGCCAAAATGTACCAAAATTAAAGACATGTTCTTAAAATACGAGTACAAATCGAGTACGGAGAGGTTCTCGTACCCATTATGCTATTCCTCTGTTTGGATAGCATTTTGATTGATATTTGGAATCATGTATGAGATTAGGACCTAATAGGTTCCTAATGGTGGAATCTGAATCCTCTGTTACTGGTTTATCACTTTTCTGGAGTATCAATATGGTAAAAAGGGAAAGATATCCATATCCTTCTAAATTAACTAGGGAAAAAGAAAAATTGATTTGATTACATCTTTTAAGCAGAAAGAGGTGTCCAATGATTAGGATGCAAAACTCCAATTTTGGAAATAAAACAACTTCCATAGTCCACACTCTCCCTCTCTCTCTCTCTCTCTCTATATATATATATACACACACACACACACACACACACACACACACAAGTACGTAGTTAGTAAGATTTTCTCATCAGCTTTTTCCCTTGCAAATAGAGCAGCTAGGTTGCTTAATCCTCAGATTTGGCATTGTTCCTCCATTGGTGCTAATAACCTGGGCCCAAAGTCCCGGTCTACTAGCATGGTTAATGTACTGGGCCACCCACAGATTGTTGATGCCAAGTGATCGACCACTGGGCATATAATTGTGAGACTGAGTGATTATAACTTTATTTTTTGTGATGCAGTTCCAAGCAAGCATGACAACTGATGAGGCAGCGGTAAAGTGCATGATGGATCCAGCTATACGTAATGCAACTTCAGACCAAGCACTAAAGACACTGACCGAAATTTGTAGCAGGTGTTTGCTAAAAAATCCAGCAGAAAGGCCTTCGATTGAGGACGTGTTGTGGAACTTGCAATTTGCTGCTCAGGTTCAGGATGCGTGGCACAACAATGATAGTTCTCCAATTTCCTCTCGACCTGCACGACTGCATTTCACTGTCCAGCAATAGCTTAAGTATAGGTAGTCTCAAGCCTTATCTTTCATGCTTTTTTCAAGCTTATGGCTTCTGCATAGTATTTGCTACAGAATTCAGTGTTTTTGTGTGTATACATATATTTACAATAACAAGTGACAGGGCGTCCAATAATTCCTCTGATTCGAGTAACAACTTCTTCAAACCAGGACAATTCTCAGCAACATAAGTAATGATTGCTTCATCTGTATAACAATATGGCAGGTTAACCACTGTGGCACCAGCACTGCGATGAACGCAAACCTTTACAAATTCTGTCAAACAAGCATCTTTGTTAAGTCGGAGTCGGGATCTGCCTCGTGCGAAAGTATGAGGAAAGTGAAGTTCTTTCCAGCAGAAAGGACTTAAAGAAGCCTCGTACCATGACTTGCAAACTAAAGGAACGTCGAATGGTAGTGATTCCACTCCCACTCTTTCGAAAATATCCAACAAATAGTCCATTGGTAAGTCTTCCCATTTTCGTGCTCCCATCTCTTAGAGGTTAGAGCAAATCAGCCGACGATGGCACTGTGGTCGACCGGCGATGGTTGTGAACTGATGGTCGAGTGAGTCCTACCAGTTGCTAGTGAACTGGTTAGAGAATTGGTAATATGTAGTGTCACCCCTACCCGTTTGGCCAAGTTCCAGTGCTTTGACCGGAGAAGATGGAGAGGGATGTGCCACCGGCGACTGTTGCTATTCTGGGTTTGAGTTGCGGTTTTAACAAAAGCTGAAAAAAGGAGTGGCAGGCTGGTGGCCAAACATAGAAGGGGTAGACAAAGATAGGAGAGATTTAGTTAAGAGTTAATTTAGAAGTTGGTTTAGTAGGTAATCATCAAGATTTAAGGCCTATTAGGCATTTAAGCGTTTCAGTTGTAGATAACAGTCATTTTTTTTATTTATTTTTTTTTTGGTAAAAAAACACAAGACTATAGATTTCTTATATATCGTGTTAGAACACTGTCAGAACTATCTGATTGTAACAGATACATGGATGTACCTGTGTCCTTATTCAAACATGCCCTACACAAAAGTACATGTTAATGGCTTCTTTGCCATATTTTCATCTTAACTTTACACAGGTTCTTGGAAGTGGTTACACAAGGATACTGTGGATTTCTCGAATGCTTGATGAAGGCAGAAATGCAAAAAGCTAGAAAAAGCAAAATTCCAGCACGCACACGTCACTCAAGAATCACAGAGTCTGTAGCTTTCAACAGAATCAACAAGAGTCTCTTCTATTGGCCTAAAACTCCAACCCAGCCTCTGCAATTTTGCTGAAATGGTAACCAGCCTTGCTTCCTTTTCCTCAGTAAACTTCTTTTTCAAATTGATGTTAGGATAAAGTTTCTTCAGCATTTCCACCAATTCCTGCGACTTAATTTGGTGAGATGTGCATATGTATCTTCCTTCAGCCTCAGGTTTCTCATATACAAACATTAGTGATTCAGCTACATCACGTACATCCACTATTCTCCTGGACTTATTTTCCATTTCCTCGTAGCCTTCTTTTAGAAGTTTAACTAGAACCAAACTACTAGCATTGGTTGTCCCTTGCAGCATTGGACCCCAAACAATTGTTGGACACACAGATACCATATCAAGCCCATTTTGCTTCACAAATTCCCAAGCCTCACTTTCAGCTTCTGTTTTGGACAGACAGTACCAGTTATTAGTTGATCTGCAGTATTGCTTGTCAGACCAACAACTTTCATCCAGGATTTGACCCTCGGGCCAGTTGGGCTTCATGCCAACAGCAGCAGCAGACGATACAAACACAATACGGTTGATATTTGCTTCAGAACATGCCTTAAGTACATTAAGTGTACCCTTAACAGCAGGCTCAACCAGTTCTACCTCCGGATTTGGTACAGAGGTGGAGGGAACTGGACTTGCAACATGAAATACTCCAGTGCATCCTGTGATGGCTGCATTAAGAGAACTATAATCTAGCAAGTCTGCCTTGAACAATTTCAAATTCTCAGATGCCTTTTCAAGCTTCTTCAAATGACTATACTTCTCATCCTGAGGATTTCGAATGATGCCATGAACAGTGTAGTTGTTGGAGAGAAGACGCTTCACCAACCACGACGCGATGTACCCACCGGCTCCGGTCATGCACACAACTCTCCTTTTCTCCTTCTCCGCCATCCCTCTCATAGTAGTCATGAAGTTGGACAAATTCTCGAGAAAGAAAAGAGAACACCTAAGGCTAATCATTATTATAGAAATTCAGATATCTTTCTTGGGAAGGATCAGTTGCCTTCTGAGAGCAATAAGAAGGCTTAAGCTAATGGAGGAAAGAAACATGGAAGGGATGTGGATCATGGGTTTGGTTTAGATAGGTATAGGAATCAAGTGTTTAAGAATTGTCGTAATTTGCTCTGGAGATTGATGAAGCACAAGCATGGTTGGGTGTTTAATGAGCCGGTGAATGCAAAGCAGCTTGGCATGATTATCATGACATCATCAATCAGCCAATGGATTTGGGTACGGTTTAAGAGTTGGTTAGCACAAAACTTTTACCAGTCTCCTAGAGAATTTGCAGAGGATGTGAGGCTGACGTTTTGTAATGCTATGACTTATAATCCAAAAGGGTATGATGTTCATGTTATGGCAGAACAGTTGTCAAATATATTTGAAGAGAGATGGGCCGTTATCGAATCGGAGTACCATCCGAACTGGGGATATAGGATGATTTATGACTCAGGATAGCAGACTCCAACTTCAAGAAAAACTCCCACCTTCACTGCCGATATATAGTCAAATTTTCAATCTTCAAATCCATTCAAATAGCCAAAATCTAACTACGGAAGGAAAAATTTCAAAAAATCTCTACTACAAACACTTTAACAATAAATTAGAACCAAAGACCGAACGGATTTTCTAACAATTTTCACTATCGTTTTCGATGTTACCAATTTGTCTCTATGGGTCCAATCTCTTGTAACCATGCCGATTTTGATTACAGTGCTCATAAAATAAATTAAAATTAAAATTAAAAAACAGGGCTCAAAACAATTATTTACCAATGAGAACAAATAATCACAAAACCAACAATTGCAGCCCTAAGAAAGTTTCATTCATGATCGGAGAGTTCATATTCAGGCATAGAAACATGTTATCAATAAAGTACCTTGTTCAATTCGGCGGAGAGGGAAGAAGATGTATTTGGGCGTCGAAGGAGAAGCCGGCACCTCGAATTTCGCCTGAAGTAGACGCAGCACTGGAGAGCAGACGCAATGGTCGGAGGAGAAGCCGGCACCTCGAATTTCGCCAGAAGTAGAGGCAGAAGTGGAGAGCAGACGAGACACAGTGGATTGGAGAGAGAGCGAGAAGAGAATAGAAGGAGCAAAACGGTTTAGGTTATTAATTAGGTTGACTACAAGTAAAACATAAGCAGTAGGTTTAAACTTATTTTTAAAATTTAATAAAATAAAAATTACTTACGATTAATTGCAACTAAAATTGTAGAGAGAATTTTAAACGAAAATTTATTTGTTTCAAAATTTCTTGCAAAATTAGACGGGTTTCTTCCCTCCAAACTTTTTGCCCAAAACATAATCCTAATTTTTTTAAGTTCTAAATATAAAAATCAGATATTAATAAATACAACTGAAATTGAAACAAAAAATTGAAACAGAAGTTCATCCGTTTCAAAAATCATTGCAAAATTAGGCGGCATTCGTCCCTCTATTGCAAAATAAGTAGTAGGTTTAGACTTATTTTTACAATTTAATAAAATAAAAATTACTTATGATTAATTGCAACTGAAATTGAAGAGAGAATTTGAAACGAAAATTTATCTGTTTCAAAATCCCTTGCAAAATTAGACGGGTTTCTTCCCTCCAAAATTTTTGCCCAAAACATAATCCCAATTTTTTGAAGTTCTAAATATAAAAATATGATATTAATAAATACAACTGAAATTGAAACAGAAAATTGAAACAGAAGTTTAGCCGTTTCAAAAACCATTGCAAAATTAGGCGGCATTCGTCCCTCCAACTTTTCCCTCGAAACATATGCAACAAAATAGTTTTCCATTGTAATATGAGTTGCAAAATTAATTGTGTACGTCAATTTCCCTTGAGTACTTTTTATATTCAAATTGATTTCAATTCGGTTGTAAAATTCCGTTTCAGTTGCCCTGTTATTATCACCCAACTAGTTTTACACCCGTGCGTTAAACACACGTACATATATCTATTTTAATTAAATTATACTTAAATAAAATAAAGATTGTAAACAAAATTTAAAAATAAAGAAAAAACATAATGAAGGAAACAAATTATATCGGTATAATTAGTTTTAACAATTAAAACCTAAAACCCGTTAACCCACCCAGCCCGGCTTGAAAATTGCTTGGCTTAACCCGATCCGTTTTTTTTTGGTCGAAACAGGTTATCCATTTCACCAAAAAAAAAATAGCGGGTCAGGCCCATTACCCATATTTTTACTGTGTAAGTGTAGGTTTCTTGGCGAAAAATATGGTTTAAAACGGGTCGACCCATTACTCATTCTGACCCGTTTTATTTTGGATTATAATGGGACACGATCCGTTTCGACCCAACCCACCCAATCATCAGCGTATAATTGATATCATTTAATTCATTATTTTTATAATTGTTTAAGTCATTTTCTCGTTTATAATTTTCTAGAATTTAATAATTGATATTTTTTGTTATTAAAATTTAGGATCTTAAGTAGTATAAATAGTAATTCAGATATATATTGTTCTCTATATAACATATATATTTATTAAATATTTATAACTTGTGGTTGCTATCTACCACTATGATTTAATCATATACATTCAAATGGTTTACCAATAAGTTATAATTAATTGTGGTTATTTGCAAAAATAAATTTTGTTTTGATATTATAATTTCGGATATGATGAAAGAGACAGAAAAGTTTCAAATACAAACAAGTCATATATGAAGATTTACATAGCAAACTTTTTTTTATAATTAATTGTAGTTATATTTTATTTTGTAATCACATGTATTCAATGAACATAATTTTTATAGCACATTTGTTCTATTACAATATTATTTGCTCATTTTAATTAATCAGTAAATTAAGTATGCACCAAAATAGATTTGTATTTACAGATTTTTAATGTGTGATTACTCCTATTAAATACTACTACATAGAAACTTGGTATTTTCTACCACATGTACATATTTACACATTTTCAAAATATCTTGAGAGTTGTGTAATCAATTAATCAGATTTTTGTTCTCAATGCATGCTAACTACTATATAATAATACACAAAAATGATTTTTCATTTTTAGCAAGTGCATTTTGGCGGGATCTTAACTCTTTTAGACTACCTACCTTTTATATATATATAGATATAGTTAATGTGTAAATTTTGATATTATCGATCCAAAAACACCTTTTGGTATTATCGATGCAATAACACCTATTAACATTAATGAGTGTTATTAAATAATACTTATTTCTATTTATTAATAAATGGATATTATATCGTTAATACACAATTAGCAACATCATATTTTGTTTATGTGTATTACTTTTTTTGCATAAACTATATATTATTCAATAATCACAACACACACAAACAAAAATCAGTGAGTTCTTTTCTCTTTTCTTCTTTATTCACTTATTTGTTGGACAAATAGATAGATCTATTGGAAGAGGTAAAACTAATAATTTTCCTAGTAGGTGGAAACCGCTCAAAGTAAAGAGTTGACTTTATTGACTTGGTCCAACTAATTAATACACTATGCATGAACACCAAATAAAATTGTTCTTTTTTTAATAAATAAAACATCCCCTTCATCATCTTGGTTTACTTGTTTAATATTTATGAAAGGGAAGTGGAAGAAAAATTAGTAAATGAAGTCAACAGAAGCCAAAGTTAGTTAAATCTAAGAACGTCGATGAATGAGACAGAGAGAACTGAAACCAATGAATGCCAAATTTGAAGAAAATTACTAGTATAAGTTAGTAAGAAACTAGTAATGGAGTTGAGCCAATCGATTATTATACTTCAATTTTCACTATTTCCTATAAGGGAGATCCTAACGGGTTAAGGATGTAAGTGGTTCGGTTTGGTTTGGTTTATGCCAAAACCATAAACCGAACCGCCTCCTAGTGGTTCAAAAAATCTCAAACCGAACCGAACTGAGTAAGATTTGGAACCGAACCGAACCGAACCACTCGGTTTGGTTTGGTTCGGTTTTGTGGTTTATATAAATTATTTTTAATGAAATTAATCAACATTAAAAATACTATTTTAATTTGGAATTAATATCAAAATTAGGAAATAATCTACTAACAACAAATTATCATAAATAAAACAATACAAATTCTAAAATAAACACAAACAATGGAAGAAATAATAGTTCTCCAATAATCAAGATTTTGTTTGGTTTAGTATCCGTCTATATATATATATATATATATATATATATATATATATATAATGAATAAATCAAATGTTCAAAATCGTTAATAAATGAAATATAATATATATTATATAATAATATATAATGAATAAATCAAATGTTCAAAATCGTTAATAAATGAAATATAATATATATTATATAATAAATATATAAAAATATATAGGGTGGTTTGGTTCGGTTCGGTTTGGTTTGGTTCGATACCAAAAACCGTGAACCGAACCGAACTGTGTGGTTTTCTAATTCTTGAAACCAAAACCGAACCGTCTTCGACCAAAACCGAACCAAACCGATTGGTTTGATTTGGTTTGGTTCGGTTCGGTGGTTCGGTGGTTCCAATTAATACCCCTGTAAGGGGTGGTCCAGTGGTAGAGTTGGGTCTTTATAAAATATGAGGTTTCAGTTTCGATCTCTTTTTTTATTCTTCTAAATATTTTTTTTTTCTCCTAAGGGAGGAATGGGAAGGGATCGAACCTGAGACCTCACACTTTGTAAAGTCTCATGTCTACCACTGGACCACCCCCTTAGGGGCTTAATTTTGATCTCTTCACATCCTCCCTTAAGGGGAAAAATCTACAAAAAAAACAGAAAACAAAAAAACATAAAACTTACTCCAAGGGGAAGGGGAAGAGGAAGGAGATGATGGAGTATTTCATTACGAACAAGTAAAGTCATAACTGGAGTATTAATAATAACAAGGAAGATTAAATATAGGAAATCCCAAGTGTCATTTTATTTTTCATCCAGCTGGAGGTTGCCGGCAATGGGCGGTAGACGGTGGTGGTCGGATGGAGTTGTTGCCAGCGGCGGTAGTAGTGGTAGTTTTTGGGGGTGGGCGATGGTGGTTGCCGGTCGTAGGACGCGGAGGCAGGCGGTGGTGGTGGCATTAGTGGGTAAATCAAATGAATAACTGGGTTAAAACTCATAGTTATCTATTTTGTTATTGGTCTATAATTGATACTCCCTTCTTTTTGGACAAAAAGTCCATTTTTGAAAGTCAAACTTTTTAAAAAAATGATACTTTTAATAGCTTATTAGTAATAAAATAACATTTTTATATCTTAATTTTTGAAAATAAACTCTTTAAGTGAAACATCACAAAATAAAATGGTGGATTATTTACCCGAAACGGAGGGAGTAATTTATTAACACCTTATAGTAAGTTTTTTATAAGGGGTATATATTGGATAATTCAATGAATAAGATAAAGTTTTGTGACTTTGTCACCACTAGTACAGGCACATGATTAAAAGCATATACTCCTTTGGTCTCAAAATTATTGTCTGGGTTGACTTGACGAACGATTTAATAAAACATATTTGACCGAATTATTAATATTAGTTTGATGTGTAGTTTACTTTAAAGCTCATGTATATGTGGCTCATAATTAAAATATAATGAAAAAGTAAGGGTAAAGTGATAAAAGTGTTGTCCTAAAAAACAAAAGTTTCAAACAAAAAAATTATTTTGAGACGGACGAAAAAGGAAAGTAGGATAATAATTTTGGGACGGTGGGAGTATATTTTACACGCATACTAAAAGAGAAGAGTCGTTACCTACTATAGCAAACATTACGGTTTTTGTCGTCGAATCGTTGCATTCGTCGATATCTGGAAAAGAACACGAAACAAAGTAAGTAATAACCAATGAAGTTCGTAGGGTGTGTGGGATCAACATTTGCATCCATTTTCCAAATAAGCGTTTCCTTCGGTGCCCCCTTGACAATAGCAGTGCTTTCGATGGCTGCAGTAGTGATTCCAACGAATTTGGAGGACCTTCAAATTGATGCTATTGAGGAAAGGTTTAGAATTGTTTCAAGTAATTGAGAAGGTGTGGTTGGCAAAGCAACCGGATCCTATGCCAAATGCGTATGGGATCGTAACGTTTCCGCATCTATCTAAATAATTAGGCTTTGATATTGGTGCTCTTCCTATTGTTGCTTTGATAAGCCAGAACCAGAAGAACAACATCACTCCAAGCATTTTTTTCTCTTCTCATTGTAGACACCCCAATTTCGTACCTCTGGTATGTGACATGACATAAAATATCAAGACCTGTTGAAACATTAACAAATGTCAAGTTACAGGGTCAAAAATGCAAAAGGACAAAGCAGGATGCGCAAAAGGACAAATTGCAGGGACTAAAATGTCAAAAATGGGCCAACTTTGGGATTTGGGCACAGCCACCCAGTGATTTGGGCATGGCGCCCAAACTGGGAGGGGTTGGAGCCCAAATTTCTCCTCTGCCACTGTTCATCAAGTTATTTGGCGCAAAACACAATTTTTCCAGCGCAGTTTACAACTGATTGAAGCACAGAAAAGATTTAGGCGTGGCTACCTAAAGATTTGGGCACAGCGCCCAAATCTCTATGAAGTGGCGCCCAAACCCACTTCCCAGTGCACTGTTCATCCATTCATTTACCGTAAAACACAACTGATTCAGCGCACGATGCAACCGATTGATGCGCTTGAGAAATTTTCAAATGCCAGCGATGTCCCTAAATCCTCCTATAAATAGCAGTGTCCGGCTCCTCATTTCAGCACACCTTCTTTGCGTAAAGCTTCTCCGCGTTAAAGTTACGCTGGAGAATTAGATAGCGGTGTGAGATAGTGAGAGATCACCTCCAAAGCCTCGAAACCCTACCAAACCTCCGCCAAACACAAATCCAACCGGTAGAAGTGTACCTTAGCCCTCCAGCTAGGTATCCACCCCTTTTTCCCGGTCCAAAAATCGTGGATAGAGCAGTTGCTCGCCCGATTTAAAAGTCCTAATCACCAATAGTAAGCCGTTACTCCGCCCGATTACTTACTTCGATCAAACAAACAACCAGATACAACAGCTTACCCCGCCGATCGAGGCGAAAGTAACTTTCAGAGCGATCCATGCCCAAATTCACACAACACACAACTTCAACTTCAAACCAGAAAAAAAGACTTTTTCTCCCCGAGGGACAGAGCGAGCACACCCCTACGCTGTCTGTAAGTTTTATTGTTAAGTTTTTCATTTCCATTGTAATAGTATTATTTCCAGTCCGGCCCAATGTAGCCATATAAGCAGTTATGCTGCCCGGATTTAATTAGGAAATAGTACTAAATGTAGCCGTTATTATGGCAAAATGTTTTTAGATAAGTTTGTATTTATTTACTTCATTTATTCAATAAAGTCTTTATTTGTAAATGTATTATTTCGGTCAGTTCAATATCAATATATAGCGAGTTATCTTTGGGATTTATTTAGGAAATAATACTAAATGTAGCAGTTACTATGGCCAAATATTTCCAAGTATATTTGTAATTGTTTGCAAAAGAGTCTATTGCAAGTCTGTAAATAATATAGATATAACGGATGTATTTGTAGGTAATTAATGCTTTATTTATCTATTTAATAAATATAACAAAAAGCATACTTTAGCCAAAAACCGTTTTGAGACCGAAAGGACGAGTTGGGTGCCTAGCACCTTCCCAACTCGTAACTTAACCTCCGAACCCGTTTTCTCATCTCTGGTTTTCTTTTTCTGGTTTTGCTTTATTTTTGCCTTAAATAAAGATGGCGACTCTAAAAACATTTTGGATCCAGTGGGGCCTCGCAACATCTTTCTTTGCACTTTCACGTTCTCCCCTAAACAAGGGAGAATGTGAATGGAAAAGTGATGTATTCCTATGTCTGGTATCCCAAACAAGGGATAACTTGGCGTAGAAAACCCAAAGCACTCATAGTGATCCGAAATAGGCCATAAGGCTATTTTCATAAAATCTATAGTGGGGGCGCTGCAACATCTTTCTTTGTACTTTCACGTTCTCCCCTAAACAAGGGAGGATGGGAATGAAAAGGTGATGTTTTCCTATATCCTAGTATCCCCTAAAAAATGGATAACTTGACATAGAAAATCCAAAGCTCCCATATTGGATCAAAAATCCACTAAAGGCAACCGAGGCGCATTCCAACGCGCTATTCCGACAGCACTCCTCCCGCACTTTTGATTTCGTCCTCCCCTAGAAAAGGGAGGCTGGAACGGGAGCAGTGGATGTGACCGCATCTGCACGGACGCGCACCCCTATCCAAGGGCGCGCGGGGCGCGGGAGCACATTTCCGGGAACCCACATTGGCGACTCTGATGGGGAGATCGTTTTTATTTTAATAAATAAAAATGGAGGGCAAGACTCATTAACCAAAACTTTTTTTTCTTTTGTTTCTGGCTAAAGTATGCTTGTTATATTAATTTAAAACAGTCTAATATTGTGTTCCTTTAACATCCGTGTTTATATTTGTGGATATGATCCTCCATCTTGCAGCAGTTTCATTTCAAATATTGTTACGGATATACTTGGAAATATTCGTATTTTTCAAAAAAAAAGTGTATATATATATATATTATTTATTAATTTATTTATTAATTTATTTATTTATTTATATATAATATATATGTAATGATTCTTTTTATTTCCGGGCAGCACAACAAACGGGCTGGGGCTTTGTTTTCAAAATCTTTTCATTTTCGGCCTTATATTATTATTTCTTGCTTTATTTCCATTCTGCAATATATATATATATATATATATATATATATATATATATATATATATATATATATATATATATATATATATGTAAGTCCAGATAGCAACAGTTAAGGCTAGAGGGGGGGGTGAATAGCCTTTAAAAAACTTTTAAGGGTTGATTTGATAATCATAAAATTTTGGCAGCGGAAAATTTAATCTTGTCAGTCAACTGAAGAGTTGGTCAGTTGGCTGACACTTTTGAATTTCCTTAAGCTGAAGAAAGTTGGTCAGCTGGCTGACACAACAATTTTCAAAAGAAATTTGTTTTAATGTTTTGATCACTGAATATAGAGAAGAAATTTGAACACAAGGTAACTAAACAAGTAAGCAAACAATTGTTGTTAACTGGCTGACACTTAATAAGTTTAACAACTTCTTAAGTGTTAAGTCAGTTAGCAGAAATATAAGAAATGGCTGACAATTCAGTTGAAGTGGTTCACAGATAAACTGCTACGTCCACTACCAAGTTGGTCAGACTTGGATTTTTGAAGTGCACTAATTTTATTAAAAATCTAATTGATCTCTAATGGATCAGTGTACAACAAAAGACCGGTGTTTGGGAGAATGATTGGAAAGCAATCAAACTCGTGAGACAAATTTACTGAGTTCGAAATAATTTGAACTGAAGTACTCAGTGTTTTGCCTAAACAATAACTAGAAAGAAATTTTTCAATGACAGGTATCTAGCTAAAGTTTTTCGAAGACGAAGACTGAGAGCTTGTGAGTAAAAAGTTTCTTGATTTTTCAATTCTTCAGACCCGTTGTCTTCACCAATGCTTCCAATGGGTATATATAGATAGTCTGTGTGAGCAACCCGGTAGGAACACATTTGAATTTTGAAAATGTGTTATGACAGATGTAAGATCATAAAGAATCTTGGGAGATATTATTTGGCAGGACATCTATCACAAACACAAAGTAGGAAAGAGTTAGTACTAGAGTATGTTTAAACAAATAAGGAAAGATAAACTCATTCCATAGCAACGTATTTATCAGCTGAGAAAGTTGGCTGACAAAATAATATCCAGCTGACCAATTATACTCTGCTAGTCCTGGCTGACAACCAAGTGAAATGTTTTTAAGCAAATCTCTTAAATTTTAAGATTCAACAATCTCCTCCTATTTGCTTAAAACCATTCACTTGAATGCAGAAAGCCAAGAATTTTAAAGTTCCTGCAAAATTTTGTTAGTACCACAATGTAGTAACTGATATCATAAACGTAATGCCCAATGTAAGGTACAACTAAAACGAGAGATTAAAGGAGTTTGTTCAAAGTAAAGAGAGATGAAATGTTTCATGGACTGATGTGGATCCTTCAGTTGATTTGAACTGCTTCAATTGATGGACCAACTTCAGCTTCATTTTCGGTTCCTGCAGCTTCAGCTTCTGCTGCGACTTGTTCTCCTTCTGCATCTTGAATTCTTTCCCTTTCAGCTTCAGCTTGAGTGGCTTGAGGCTCAGCTTGTGCATCAGCTTCTATTTCGGGTTCAAGAGTAACGCCGAGTAATCGGGCGATCAGGCATCAGCTTCAATCGTTCTCTTAGAATCTGGTTTTCAGCCCTGTAGGCATCAGCCCTTGCTTTCTGCTTCTTCTCCTCCTGAATGGTTTGAAGCATAGCAGCTTCAGCATTGAAGGCACGGTTTGACCATTCTTGTTGGTAGAGCAAGATGGTCCTCCAGTCATCCATATTAGCTTCACGAGGAGCACCAGCAGCAATGGCAGCTTGCACCTCGGTGGAAATGATCTGGGTGAGGTTTGGGAGCAGAGAAGCAACCTGTTGCTGAAGGGTAGCAAGCTGATGTGTATGACGTGTGAGGGCTGACTTCATATGCAAGTGATGAGCATAGAGAAGATCAAGCTTAGGCCGAGCAGACATGGAACCGAAGAGGTGGTAGAGGTCGGTGTGGTTGAGGCCGAGGTGCATCGGAGAATAACTGATGTGTATGAATATCAGCATCCTCAGGGTCAGGGGGAAAGAAAACATCCATGGGGTAGGCTGGGATTTGGGCTTCAGGCTCTGGCTCGGGTGAAGGAGTAGGCATGTCTTCGGGAAAGACTATTTTAGTGCCGGTGGGTTGGTGCAAGGCTTGTGAAATTATTTTTCTTTGAAGTCGGGCTCTCCTACTGGCTAACTGAGAGGAAGAGAGAAGAGACTCGTCCTCAGAAATGGATTTAGAGGAGTCAGAAGATGAGTCCATGGCAGACTGATCTAGAGAGTTTTCAGGGGAGAGGGAACCATGATCATCTTCGTGGAGAAGTTCGGGATCGCTGGCTCAAGACCGAAACCGGGCCGATGCAGAGAGTGGGAGGTGTGAAGAGAGAGATCAGGCAGAATGTGCAGTGGAGATGCTTGGTTTGGGTGAGTAGGAAGGTCAGTTGGAGGAAGAGGAAGAGATGCAGCTGCAGTGTCAGCTGAGGATATGAGAATGGCAGCTGAAACCACAGGTGCAACTGACATAGTGGGTAGAGAAATGGGAATAGTGGCTGTCAAGGGAGGAATGGATGATATAACTGACATAGGGGGAACTGATGTAGGAATGCCTAAAGTTTCAGGAGCAGAAGAGGGAGTGGCTGACACGGGTGGTGCAGGTGGAGGCATGGCTGACAGAGATTGAACAGGAGTAGGAGTGACTGAGACTGGTGAGATGGATGGCAGTGTGACTGACATGGTTGGAACAGGCTGTGGGATTGACACAACTGGAGTTGAGGGAAGAGGAACTGAGGGTTGAAGAGATGGGACTGACATTGGTAAAGTGGGGAAAGCAACTGATGTGGCTGGAATGGAAGATGAGGCATCAATGGCTGGAGTGAAGGATGGAAGGGAGATGGGTTGCAAGGTTGAAGTGGAAACAGCAATTTGCTGAGGTGAAACAGAAACAGGTATGGTAGTGGCTGACACTACAAATGGAACAGCTGAAGGAGTGATGTGAGAAACAGTAGGAATTGATTCAGTAATTAAAGGGGCTGGCTGACTAGACATAGCATCAGGGAAAGCTGTGTCCATGGAAGCTCCTCCTGGCATGGAGGCCATCCGTCTGTGCAACTCTATGTAGGCTAGATTGGCAGTGTTTACGGCATCCTGAACATACTTATTGGCCGCTCTCTGGATCCTAGCTAATTTTTCAGGCTCAACCGAGGGTTGTTCCCAGTCTTGGTTTAGTTCATCATCCTCAGGCAGTGCAGGTCTGCCAACGAGGAAAGGATCATTTGGGGGGAGAGCTGGAAGATTGTGGACTTTGCTGTAAATGGTCCAGGCCAAGTAAACAAGCTCATCTTGAACAAATCTATCATTTGAAAGATAGAATCTGTTCCAGAGCAAGGGGAGAGGATCAAAGTATTTGCCGTAGTTGGCTACCAGGTCTTCTTGGCTAAGATTTGGAGTGGCAGGATATAAGACATAGGGTCTCCTTTTCAAATTGTGATCTATGTATTTGACAGGGTTGACAGGGGGCTTGTCAGCTTTCTTCTCCTCATGAAAAGAGAGGAGAAACTGAACAAAATATGGCAAGTGATCAATGGGAAAGACCCAGTTTGGAGGAATGGGAACAGGGTTTGCCTGATAGTAGGAGTGCCTTGGATGAAAGGTCGGATTTCTAATGGGAGGGAAAAATTTGATTGGAGCAGTGTTTGGTGATTTTGGATCAGAAGGGGGAGAGATGGGAGCAGATCAGTGGGGAGTAGAGAAAGGACAAAGGTACCGGATTCAACTCAGATTCCTTCTTGTCTTTTGCAGGCGGTATCACCGCTGTCGGCCTCCTCCTCCTAGGTTGCCTTACTCTCGCAACTTCACCGGCATAACACTGGCCGACTCACTGGCCGACCGACCACCTTTTGGCCGACCACCCGACCGACCCTCGAGGCCGGACTCGTGTTGGCCGAACACTTGGTCGAAAGCAACTTCAATGGTCGACCATCATCGGTCGACTAGATGACACAAAGAAGAAGGGCTTGAGTCCTTGTTCTTCTTGGTCTTCTGCTAGACTGAGCTGGCTGAGGCTCCTGACCAAACCTGCTAGAAATACTAGCTCTCCTTATATCAGTAGCAACATATTTCTTGAGCTTGACTGCTTCAAGATCACCAACATTGATGAATATGTGCTGAAGAGCTGGTATGGATCGGAGGAATTGGTTGATAATCAGATGGTGAGTCAGTCTAGGGTTCCCAGCTTCCATGTTGTCCTTATACTTAGCAATGTTCACCTTCACGCATTCGACCAGAATGGCTCCCCAATTCATTTCACAGTTTTCTACAATTCCCTCCATGAGGAACAATTGAGCCTCTGTAATCTTGTCATGCCCTCCGGACTTTATTATCAGGCACTTATCGAGCAACGTGGCTGGGGCATAGTGAAGAAGGGGCAAGCGGTGCTTGTGCTGTCATATGCAAGTTCCACGGGACCTCACCTCTCATGGTAATCCAACCGCATTGCTTTGGGTTCATCCGAACTGCAGTCGAGAGCCGCCGCCATAGTAGGCCGGGAATCTGCAAATTGAAATGGTCTCCGAGTCGAACACCACTGGAATACCTCTGATATTACCTATGAGAGAAAAGGGATCAGCTGGGTTTTCCTCCATTCCCATAAAGAATTCCTCGGTTGATCGTCAGAGGTTCTGGATGGTGAATGATAGAAGAGGCATTAACCCATTTGCTGTTAAAAGATGCATCAACTCGACCCCTAGTGGTTCTTCATTTAAAGAGACAACGTCAAGGATACATCCAATGGCTGTGTTCAAGGCCATTTCCTGAAACAAGAACAGACAAGTTAAGAATTTGTTTAAAACAAAAGAAAGAAGATAGATTTAGAAAGAAGTGGAGAATGTACAAGAAAGTATTTAGAGTTAGAAGAAGGTATGAAGATTTTGTTAATCAAGCACGTGGCGTTGTGTTCTCGGTGATACCACACTGCTCGTAGTGCTTTTATGAGTATCAATGGAGTTTCCAAATTATATACTTAGATTTTAGGGTTTTGAGGAAGAAGAAGAAGGATTTTAGAGAGAGAGAGAGTAGCGTAAGACTTTTAGAGAGAGAGTAGGTAATAGAAGAGTGAGACAGGTGGAGTGGGTTTTTAAAGGGGATAAGATACGCATTTCGGATGCTTATAGTGGGTTTTAAAAGCTAAGATATGGAGTGTAGTGATAAAGTACCACAATTTTGGTTTGTGATAAAAATAGAAATTTATGACATAGTCATTATCACAATGATGGTTTTGTGAAACCACGCTATTTCAACCGCCTTTGTGGGTTAGTGGAAAGGTCATTTTGGCTTTTCAAGAAAGCTTCAATTCCAAGGAAAATAAATGGCGGAAATAAATGAGGAATTTTAAATAATTTGAGATTAAGTCATAGCCGAGATACGATCGCCTTTTGACTTAGGTTTAGAGACTACCTCGGGAAGTTGATCGTTAATCACTACATTATATGTCGCCTAGATAATTTGTCGCTAATATGTGTCACGCGGGAGTGTTGTCACCATCGGGCGGAAATTTAATCGAGGAATGAAGATAGTTTTGTCGCCTAATCCGTGTCACCGAGAGGCTTGATATACATGAGCCATGTGTCGCCCATGGGCCGACAACTATTCCTCTTGAGCCATCTGGCCGAATTCATTTGCTTGTCGATATAAATTGTTAGCACAAAACAAAACCGAAGTATACCCCGTGACAACGTTAGCTGCCGAATGTATAGTTCTATGACATTATTAGCATTCCTAATTCTCCTCTTTAAGAATTCAAATCGTCCTTTTCGTATTTTTGTAAAAATGTCGCCTAATTGGAATTCAAAGAGGACATATTCTAACCGAACACTTTTTCAACATGATCTTTCAAAAATGGTATCCGAGATTCTATGTGCTTGGTTTTAGAATGCATGACAGATTTTTAGAACGAAATAGCGTATATTATCACAATAAATAGGACAAGTTCCTATGGGCATTTCATAGTCCAAGAATCAAGCCATCCAAAGAATTGAGAA
>CM028380.1:116048110-116098122 GCA_013146195.2 Codonopsis lanceolata | reverse complement strand
ATGTTATTTGAAGCAAAATTGCCAAAATATTTTTTGGGCGCTTGCATGTTTCACTCAAAATAGATCTCTTATAAACAAATTTCATGGTAAGACTCCTTATGAAATTTGGAGAGGTAGAACTTACCAAATATTGCTTACTTTAAAATCATTGGGTGTAAATGCTTCATTCATTACAATGGTGGAGACCACGAGGTAAATTTGATGAAAAAAGGCGATGAAGGCATTTTTGTTGGTTATGCCAAGCATAGTAAAGCATATAGAGTTTATAATAGAAAAACTCAAGTAATTGTTGAATCTATGCATGTTAATTTTGATGAATCAAGTCTAATTGAGCATTATGAAACTCCTGATGTTACTAACAACTTTGAAATATTTGAGATAGGAAATAGTACAGGTTCAATTCAAAACAATCCTTCATCTTCAACCCACTTTCTGAAACTATAAACCCTCAAAATGAGCCTAAACAGTCAGACACCCTTCAGCCAACTGACAATCCTCATCCTATCACATTAGATCAGTCAGCTGACACACTTAGTCCTGAAGCCATTCAGTCAACTGACACACTCCCCTCTTTACCTTTACAAACTGAGTCTCTTAATCTTCCAAGGGAAATTAGGGAAGCTAGACACCATCCAGTTTCAAATATCATTGGAGACCCATTTCTTTGGTCTAAGAACAGTAGCTCGGAAATGAAACTCTTGACTCTCATGCTTTTGTCTCTTCCATTGAACCTAAAAAGATTGATGAAGCCTTGGAAGATCCTCAGTGGATTGAGGCCATGCAAGAAGAGCTGAATCAGTTTGAAAGATGTAACGTCTGGGAACTCGTGCCTAGACCCACAGATCAACAGGTCATTGGAACAAAATGGGTGTTTAGAAACAAATTAGATGAAGAAGGAAATGTTACAAGAAATAAAGCAAGGTTGGTTGCTCAAGGTTATAGACAGGAGGAGGGCATTGACTATGACCAAACTTTTGCTCCTGTAGCTAGACTTGAAGCCATTAGACTATTTCTTGCCTATGCAACGTTCAAGGACTTCAAAGTTTACCAAATGGATGAAAAAAGTGCATTCTTAAATGGAGACCTTCAAGAACAAGTGTTTGTTGAACAACCTCCTGGATTCATTGACCTCAAAAAGAAGGATCATGTCTACAAATTAAGAAAAGCCCTTTATGGTCTTAAGCAAGCACCAAGAGCTTGGTACGAAACTCTATCCAAATTCCTTATGGAAAAAGGTTTTCAAAGAGGTAAAATTGACACTACTCTTTTCTCTTTGAAGCACAAAGGTAATATTTTACTAGTCCAAATTTATGTTGATGATATTATTTTTGGATCTACTAATGAAATTTTTGTGCAAAAGATTTGAGCCAAACACCCAATGGGAGTTTGAATGTCATCTAGTCACTGATGAAAAGGGTAAGCCGAGTTAATACAACTGATGCTGAGTACGAGGTATTGTTGGATCTCTTCTTTATTTAACAGTTTGCGGCTACTTGGGGCCGATATCATGTTTGCTGTATGTATATGTGCTCGTTTTCAAGCTAATCCTAAAGAATCTCATATGATTGCAGCCAAAAGAATCATTAGATATTTGATTGATACTGAAAAGTTTGGCATTTGGTATCCCAGAGACTCTTCATTTAATTTAACAGGATATTCAGATGCTGACCTTGCAGCCTGCAGGATTAACAGAAAAAGCACCAGTGGAACATGTCAGTTCCTTGGAAACAGACTGGTTTCATGGGCATGTAAGAAACAAGCTTCGGTTTCAACTTGAACAAGCGGCTGAATATATTGCTGCTGGAAGCTGTTGTTCTCAGATTCTTTGGATGAAACAGCAGTTACTGGACTATGAAATGCCCATGGGAACTTGTCCTATTTATTGTGATAATACTTCTGCTATTTCAGTCTCTAAAAATCCTGTCATGCATTCTAAAACCAAGCATATAGACATCAGATATCATTTTTTGAAAGATCATGTTGAAAAAGGAAATGTTCAGTTAGAATATGTCCCTACTGAATTCCAATTAGCTGACATTTTTACAAAAGCCCAGTTTCTGTCTTCAAGCCTACTGATCCAGAACCCCTCCAAACAGATGATTATGCTTCCCTCTCCCCTGAAACTTCTCTGGACCAGTCTGCCATGGGCTCATCCTCTGACTCCTCTAAATCCATCTCTGAGGACGAGTCCCTTCTCTCTTCCTCTCAGCTAGCTAGTAGGAGAGCCCGACTTCAAAGGAAAATAATCTCACGGGCCTTGCACCAACCCACCGGCACCAAAATAGTCTTTCCCGAAGACATGCCTACTCCCTCCCCCGAGCCAGAGCCTGAAGGCCAAATACCAGCCTACCCCATGGATGTTTTCTTTCCCCCTGACCCTGAGGATGCTGATATTCATACACATCAGTTATTCTCAGATGCACCTCGGCTTGACTCAACCACTCGGCCTACTCTACCTCTTCTGGTTCCATGTCTCTGTCAGCCAAGCTTGATCTTCTCTATACTCATCACTTGCATATGAAGTCAGCCCTTACACGTCACACCCATCAGCTTGCTACCCTTCAGCAACAGGTTGCTTCTCTGCTCCCAAACCTCACCCAGATCATTTCCACCGAGGTGCAAGCTGCCATTGCTGCTGGTGCTCCTCGTGAAGCTAATATGGATGACTGGAGGACCATCTTGCTCTATCAACAAGAGTGGTCAAACCGTGCTTACAATGCTGAAGCTGCTATGCTTCAAACCATTCAGGAGGAGAAGAAGCAGAAAGCAAGGGCTGATGCCTACAGGGCTGAAAATCAGATTTTAAGGGAAAGATTGAAGCTGATGCCTGATCAGCCAGTTACTCCAGAGGCTGTTACTACTGAACCAGAAATAGAAGCAGAAGCTGATGCACAAGCTGAGCCTCAAGATAATCAAGCAGAAGCTGAAGGGGAAAGAATTCAAGATGCAGAAGGACAACAAGTTGCAGCAGAAGCTGAAGCTGCAGGAACCAACAATGAAGCTGAAGTTGGTCCATCAGTTGAAGCAGCTCAAATCAACTGAAGGATCCACATCAGTCCATGAAACATTTCATCTCTCTTTACTTTGAACAAACTCCTTTAATTTATCGTTTTAGTTGTACCTTACATTGGGCATTACATCTATGATATCAGTTACTGCATTGTGGTACTAACAAAATTTTGCAGGAACTTTAAAACTCTTGGCTTTCTGCATTCAAGTGAATGGTTTTAAGCAAATAGGAGGAGATTGTTGAATCTTGAAATTTAAGAGATTTGCTTAAAACATTTTCACTTGATTGTCAGCCAGGACAAGCAGTTCAAATTTGGTCAGCTGATTATTATCTCTGTCAGCCAATCTTCTCAGCTGATCAATGCGTTGCTATGGAATGAGTTTATCTTTTCCTTATTTGATTAAACATACTCTAGTACTAACTCTTTCCTATTTTGTGTTTATGATAGATGTTCTGCCATATAATATCTCCCAAGATTCTTTGCGATCTTACAACTGTCATAACACATTTTCAAAATTCAAATGTGTTCCTAACGGGTTGCTCACACAGACTATCTATATATACCCATTGGAAGCATTGGAGAAGACAACAAGTCTGAAGAATTACAAAGTCAAGAACATTTTTACTCAAAAGCTTTCAGTCTTCGTCCACATTAAAACCTTAGCTAGATACTTGCCATTGAAAATTTCTTTCTAGTTATTGTTTAGGCAAAACACTGAGTACTTCAGTTCAAATTATTTCAAACTCAGTAAATTTGTCTCACGAGTTTGATTGCTTCTCAATCATTCTCCCAAAACACCGGTCTTTTGTTGTACACTGATCCATTAGAGATCAATTAAGATTTTTAATAAAATTAGTGCACTTCAAAAATCCAAGTCTGACCAACTTGGTAGTGGACGTAGCAGTTTATCTGTGAACCACTTCAACTGATTTGTCAGCCATTTCTTATATTTCTGCTAACTGACATAACACTTAAGAAGTTGTTAAAACTGATTAAGTGTCAGCCAGTTAACAACACTTGTTTGCTTACTTGTTCAGTTACCTTGAGCTCAAATTTCTTCTCTATATTCAGTGATCAAAACATTAAAACAAATTTCTTTTGAAAATTGTTGTGTCAGCCAGCTGACCAACTTTCTTCAGCTTAAGAAAATTCAAAAGTGTCAGCCAACTGACCAACTTTTCAGTTGACTGACAAGATTAAATTTTCCGCTGCCAATATTTTTTATGATTTTCAAATCAACCCCCAAAAGTTTTTAAAGGCTATTCACCCCCCCCCCTCTAGCCTTAACTGTTGCCATCTGGACTTACAAAATGCTACACATTTTTGAATTTAGAATCATAATCTATTTGATATGATTTAATTTATGATGAATTATGAAGAATCATGTTCTATGTGGCTATGGATGAAACTTGGTTTATGTTAAGAATTATACTATGAAATTTTATATCATAAGTATGACATGAGATGTACGTGTTTTATTTGAGCATAATGTCATGCCATGACATTGCATCTTTAGTAGCTTACTAAGTCATTATGACTTACTCATTTGCTTTGTTTTCCTTAGATTCGAGCCGAGCTAGTAATGCGAAGGAATCCGCCGAGTCTACAATAGAAGTGTAATTTTTATGAAGGTTGCTACCATTATTATTATCTTGTAACCTTAGTTTGTTGGTAAGGACGTTTGGGAAGTGAAGTTATATAAACTTCACTTTGGGTACTAAGATTTGTGTTATGGATTTGGTACTTGTATTTGTTTAATTAGTACTTTGTTTTTGTGAGCCGACAGATGTTAGTCGAGCCATTTTTGTTTAAGTACGTATTTATTCCATCTTGAGTAATATTACTGTTGGTTGTTGTACTCCGGCATGTTTAGCCGTAGAGTGTAGACTAGAGTTGTAGACTTAGTTTAATGTTGGGTTCCAGTTGTAACATCACCGATGACTTGGTTATAATATTGTTTATAAATTGTAATTGGGAGTTTGTTGTACATGTCCAATGTTGCGTCATGTGCGTCGAATATTTTTGGGCCAAAAGATTTACTATCTCTTTGGTTGCTTTGTATTTCGGAGCTTGTTAGCTCGGGTCCATTTAAGTTATTTGCTTCCGCATTTGTTGAGTCATTGGTGTATCGCTGTTATAAATTGGTGTATCGCTGTTATAGCCTTATCCTTTGTTTGTTATTTTGTGTGTTTTGGCGGCACGACCTTGGGGTCTCGTATTGGGATTCGGGTCGGGTTGTCACTTAGCGTCTGCTGGTATGAGATAAATTTTAAACATAAAAAATAAGCTTTAAGCTATAGGATCAATCGTACCAAGATTTCTCCTTAAATAAGCAAACCTAGTAGCATCCAGTGGTTTGGTGAGAATGTTAGCCAATTGATGTTCAGTTGGAACATATTCCAAACTGATGTTACCTTTTTCCACAAGGTCCTTGAGGAAATGATAACAAATATCAATGTGCTTTGTCTTGGAGTGCATCACTGGATTCTTTGAGACTGAAATTGCATATGTGTTTTCACACATGATAGGACAATTTGTAGTCTTGATGTTGTAGTCCATAAGTTGCTGCTTCATCCAAAGTAGTTGAGAGCAACAGCTGCTGGCAACAATGTATTCTACCTTTGTGGTTGAATTTGCAACTGATCGTTGCTTTTTGCATGACCATGAAACAATTCTATTTCCAAGAAATTGACAGGTCCCATCGGTACTTCTTCTGCTTACTTTGCAGGCTGCATAGTTTGCATCTAAGTATCCAACTAGATCAAAGTTATTCCTTCTTGAATACCAGATACCCAGATTTGTAGCTGTTGAAACATATCTGATGATATGTTTAGCAGCAAGCAACTGTGATTCCCTTGAATCTACCTGAAATCTAGCACAAACACAATCAACAAACATAATGTCAGGTCTATTGGCAGTCAGTAGACATTGGTGTCTCGAACCCTTTAGCTGAATCAAGACCAAATTTTTTGACAAGTTCCTTTGCATATTTGGTTTAGCTGATGAAGATCCCGTCTGAAGTTTGTTGAATCTGAAGTCCTAGAAAGTAGGTGAGCTCTCCCATCATGCTCATCTCGAACATGCTTTGCATCAGCTTCTCGAATCTCTTGCACATGCTTTGATTTGTAGATCCAAAGATGATGTCGTCCACATAGATTTGTACTAGAAAAGAATGACCTTTGTTCTTGAGGATGAACATAGTTGTATCTACTCTTCTTCTCACGAATCCTTGTTCGATTAAGAACTTGGATAGATTTTCATACCAAGCTCTGGGAGCTTGTTTGAGGCCATATAGTGCTTTCTTCAGATGATATATTTGATCCACTTTGTCTTGGATGACAAAACCTGAAGGTTGTTCAACGTATACTGTTTCTTGAAGATCACCATTGAGAAAGACACTCTTTACATCCATCTGATATACCTTGAAGTTCATGAACGACGCATAGGCTAGAAATAGTGTGATTGCCTCTAATATGGCAACAGGAGAAAATGTTTAATCGAAGTCAATTCCTTCTTCCTGTCGGTAGCCTTGAGCAACCAGTCTAGCTTTGTTTCTGGTGACATTTGCATCTTCATCTCTATTGTTCCTGAATACCCATTTGGTGCCTATGACTGGATGGCCAATAGGTCTTTGAACTAAGCTCCACACTTTCCATCTTTCGAACTGGTTCAGCTCCTCTTGCGTAGTGATCGTGTCTTATTTTAATTAATTTCTTGCAAGTGCACAAGACTATTGTAGAATAGCTTGGGAAGCAAAGGTCGAACCACAGAGACAAGAAGAATACTAATGGCAGGTATATTGGTAGCAATTTAAACTAAGGGGGGGGTTTATTTGTTTTATTTAAACTAATTTTATTCTACTAAAAGAGGAAATTAAATTAACTAAGTACTCACAATTTATAAAGATCTTATCAAGGAGAGAAATCTAGGATTGGGGTTTCACTTGCATCTACTCTATTGCTTGTTTAAATAAAGTACCATTCAATAACTTGGGTTCGTTCACGAAAGATAGATATAGCTTGTCAAATTATAGTTCAGTCTCCATCCCAAATAATTCATCCAATCTATTTCCTAAGAACAAGAACATATGAATCCTATCTGTCACTTAGGTCATATATATGAACCTGACCCTAACTTATCACTCTGGTGCATCGATAAAGTCAATTTATCATGATGGTGAGTCAGTGTACGACATATGCATCTGGTCGTGCAGCTATCCGCACCTCTAGGCCTTTATTACTTGCGATTCCATTCATTTGGTCAAAGCTAGACAATAAAGGGGTTGATAACATCACAATCAACAAGAATTGAATGAATAAAAATATATTAAGCAATAGATTCGATACTAGTTACCTCCCAATTCCTAGATTAATGGACGGTTAGTTCATCCTTGACGATGAACCACACAGCGGGATGAAGGAATACATGAATCGATCTTCAAAACTATAATTACAACTACTAAATTATGTATTACAAAATAAAATCGGTATTAGAACCGTTTCCTAGCAATTTCTGGATGTTCTTTGGCTTTGGTTATCGTCTTTTATTTATACCAAGGTGTTATAGGGAAATAGGAGGTTCAATCCAGGTGAAAGACTCATAAAGGCAGTTTCTAGGGGTCTTGCGGTCGCATTGTGTTTACACCTTGCGTCAGTAAGGGTTTTGAACGGGCAATGCTTCTTTCTGTCTACCTTGCGAAGGCAAGGCCTTGGAGACTTTCGGCCGCAAGGTGTACATATATCTTCTTTTGCATCTTTTCCAATGTTGCACTTTGCACCATTTTTCGAAAATCTTCGATAAAAGCTCTATAAATCTCATAAGTTCACCTAAAACCCTGAAACTCACAATATAGCTCAAAAACACATATTAGTAGCCAAAAACCTAGTGGAATTGCTATTTCTAAGTCATAAAAGTATCTGATAAAGACTTATAAAATACGTCTATCAAACACCCCCAAACTTAGACTTTGCTCGTCCACGAGTAAACAATACTTATAAATACAAAAGCAATTAAAAATACAAAAATTAAGAAGATCTTTTTGGAGGGTGACATTATTTACACTCCTCTAGAAACACACAAACTCAAGGAGACTCTGACGAGCAACTCGACTATGCAGGTAAATACAAAAACTAATAAATAGAAAACCAAGTAAAAATTACTCTAACAACAATAAATTAAAAAAAAAATCTTTTTGGTTTCCATCTCAAATTACTAAGGCATAGCAAATCACAGTTGTCTCAGAAAGATGCTCACCACATATGTGCAGACTAATTCACAGAACAAACTGACTTATACTCAAATTGCTACCATTCTCAATTTCTCTGTGTGTGTATGTGTGTGATAACCAGTCATAGAAAATATCTTAACTTAAACAGTTTTACTTAGCAAAGCACAATATTTATTCTAAAAATCAGGATTTTTAATATAACTAATGCAACATAGAACATGAGCTCTACCATCCAAACCCGGTCTATCACAAAAAGAGAGAACACCAAGGATTTCAAATACTTATACATCCATCCCATGCACTTCCTATGTATGGCATACAATGCTTTCATACCCCAGTTACTTACAATAGCTAAGATTATGCTAACACAGTGAGCTTGTAGATAATATAAATATATGAAGTGAGGATCAATTTACATGTAATGCAATCAAATCAATCAACACAAGCATTGGCAAGAAGATCAATAGGTCTTTAATAAGCTTGTAATGTAAGGCCAAGATGTTGGGGGATATGAAGTGAGAGAGCAAGACTACCCTTAATCCCAACTACTTCCAAGCAAAAGGAAGTTTTTCCCAATTAGGCTAGGACCTGCAAAGACCACAAGTGGGGACTTTTCCCCCAAACTTGTTTTGTACAATATATCAAGCTAAAAATCACTAGTGTTCCATTTTTAGAAGAACTTTTCTATCATATTTTTCTCTTGAAAGCTATCCTTTCATTTGAATCTTCTTGCACTCTTCTACTTCCGTTTCATTTTTTCGTCGATTTTTTTTCTTTTTGAATTTCGACGGGGAAGAAGTCCTCGGAAAGCGTTTCTAACTGAAAATTGGTCTCATAAAATTAATTCCCCACCCACATCCTACTGTCTCAAGGGTAGGCTAAAGTGTATAAGCTTTAGGGTTAAGTTAATGTGGGTTAAAGAAACGAAGTCGAATGGGGGTTCAATGTGTACTTAGCACACTCCATTCTTTTTAATAAAGTTCAAAAGGGACACTAGGGATATTTTTAGTAAGGTCGGAAAATATATAGGCTCAAACGATCCAAAGATGACCTATATCATATCTTAATGCCAAAATACTCATGCAGTTTTTAAGAAAACAGAACACAAAATATCATATCCATTATCAAAGTTGTGGAATTGAAGATTTAGCATCACTGGATTTCACATAAGCATTCGCTAGAAAAGATGTAGGAGCAGTCAAGACTAACATGCACACACGGTTCAAAAGTGTGCTTGAGATATATTAGTAAGAAAAATCCAAGGGATCTAACTATCATGCAATTGACCCTAAGTTGCAATTTAATGAAACAATCATGTTAGGACGGCTATTCATCATATTCTTGTGCATATATTGTTGCTAAAATGAAATGTGTGCTATAAACTTATTAAAAATGTTCAAATCAATCCATAATTATGACTGGTGTAAGTGCATAGAGATTTGGAGAAAATCAAGAATTTTGCAGAATCAAGTAAATTCCAAAATGATATATGGAAAAGTTATGTGGTTCATTGCATTAACTCCTCATCGACCGAGATGACCACACCTGGACTCGAGAATGAAAATTTTGAATTAAAGCATTTTTTTCATTTTTGAAATTTTTTATGTAAAGAAAATGGAGATGGGCGATGACGATGACTCTTTTGATGGGTCCCCGAAGGAACCAAATATTAGTGTATTCTGGTCAAGGCAACATCTCCGAAAATAAGAAAATATAAAAAGCAAGAAAATAGAATGAGGAGGAGAAACGATAGAGGGACAAAAATTTTCTCTCACCCTACAAAACGTAGCCCAACTCCACTCTTCCTTAGGTTGGGACTTGCAAAGGACTTGGGCTTAGAATTCCCCCCCCCCCAAAAAAAACTTAAATTTTATTTTGTCCTCAAAATTGAGGAATGTCCTATGAGAGGGTTGATGGAGTAGAAATATCAAAAGGAAATAGGTGGCCCGCCTAACGAAAGAGGAAGAAACTTGGGCTTTGACTCATGGCGAGTCGAGAGGAAATAACGAAGGAGGACAAAACTTGGGGATCATGCCAGGTGGCATCCCATAATATGTGGAGACATTGTGCCCCACCTGGTTAACCCAGCCAAAGAGATTAGTCTGGTCAGTGCGCATTTGCGCCAACTGCTGACTAATCATCTCTTGCTATAGTAGGATCTCCTCCTACCTATTGGAGATAGCCTCCAAGGGATCCTCCTCCTCTTGAGGCTCATCACGTGGGCCTCTCTCATGTGGCTGGCGAGGGTACACAAACAGAAGCACCCTGGTAATGTCAGGGACTGCCCGAACTCTCTTTGAATCTGGAGCCCAAGTGACTCCAGCCCCACTACACAGTCCGATAATCAAACTCAGGAAAACGAATCCCGAGTTAGTCGTACCTCTAATGAGGGTCTGAATTTGGGCATTGATCAGACGCCCTACATCAACAGACCCACCGGTCAAAATGGTGTTGATCAGAATGGCCATATGCAAGACACCGTGTGCTCATGGCTGGAAGGCATAAGGCGTGCACAAATAAATTTGAACACGGCCTTGGCCGTGTTTGTGAGATGGGTCACGTCCATGGTGCGGGGGCCAAACGGTGGACCTTGGTGGAAGGTCCAAACCGCATCGGGTGTTGGATAGCCGCATTTAACACCAGGAGAGGGACATGATTAGCAATATGGATACTGTACTGGTTAGCACCACTCGCAAAATTAAGAGTGCCAAAATAATTGTTAATATTATGGGGCAAAAAATCGACATTCCTACCCCTAACAGCACTAACGTCAACCACCTCGCCAGAAATAGAAATATGCACGTTGGCGTAGAATTCATGGACTAAGGCCACGATGGCCACGCCCGGGGTTGTACAAAGATTGCCCCACCTTCAACGGGCGAAGTGGGCAGGGAGAGAAAAGTCCTTAGCCTTAAATCCCCTCTCAGGGATTATGCTTTTGGAGAGCTTCCTAGTGTAGCTCTCTGATGCCTCGTATGATACGAATCTAGTGGGGTCATAGTGGTTCTCCTCATCTTCGGAGCGGGACGAGGACGGTCCGGTGTTTCTACACTTGGGGGCCATTTCGAAAAATAAATCTACTCTTTAAAAAAAGTTTAAAAAACAAACAACCTAACTAAAACAACTAAAGCATGCAAGTCAAAATAATAAAAAATAATTCTAACACCCTAACATACAAAAATTTGACGAATCAAAAATTTAATAGAGAGGGGATAGAAGATACGTGGATTGCGATGCTTTACTGCGATGGTTGGTTGGCTAGAATTCCAAAGCTTCACGTCGGCAAAAATGGCAGCACTTCTTCTTCAAAGCTTTGGATGCGGTGAGATGGAGAGTGGAGGTGATGAGGAAGCTTGAAGAGAGGAGGAACACTTGAATCCTTAGCTTGGCTGGAATTTGGGGAGAAGCTTCGCCGAAGATTTGCAAGAGAGAGAGAGATTGCCAGAATTTGAAGAGAAAGAGACATGAAAAGCTGTGAATCTGGTGACTGCCTTGCTTCGACTTATAAAGAGGGCCTTGCGGTCGCAAGGTGTTTATAGCTTGTGTCCGCAAGATACCCGCGGGCACGGATGCTGAGGCAGGGCTTGCGGGGCATAGGTCTTTAGGCTTGCCACCGCAAGGTTCACGCGTTAATTGCCATTAATAGGGCCTTGCGGTTGCAAGGTGTTTTAGACCTCAAGTGCAAGGTTCAAGGTTCAATTTTGTGCCTTGGGAGCCGCTTCACGCATTTTTGAGTAGTCTTCGGTTTAGTCCTTCTGTTACGTTACGTTAAGTCCGTTTCTTTCCTGCACTCTGAATATTCTACAAAAACTTCTAAACTAAAATATTAAAAACATATAAACACAACACAAAGATGCTTTTCTCCCCCAAACTTAAATTATGCCAATGTTGGAAAACATTTAATTAAAATGTTCATAATGAAATAAGACGGAGAACAACATGTTTAAATTACACTACAAAAGCAAATAAAATTTCATCATAGTGGGTTGCCTCCCACCTAGCGCACTTGTTTAACGTCTTTGGCTCGACCCAACTGCAAACCTATTCTCTTAGGGGTTTGGTATCAGAGAGACGAATGAGTTCAATTGTTCTCTCTACTGACATAGGTTCAAAGTACGGTTTGAGTCGGTGACCATTAACTTTAAATACTTCATCGGTCTTTGGATTCTTAATATCGACGGCTCCATGTGGATAAATTCGTACTATAATGAAAGGACCGGACCATTTTGATTTTAATTTACTTGGAAATAATCTAAGTCTAAAATTAAAAAGGAGCACTTTCAATCCTGGAGGTAACATCATTTTAGTACTTCCCATATCATGATATCTTTTGGTCTTTTCTTTATATATTTTTGCATTCTCATACGAATTTAACATATGCTCTTCTAACTCATTTAACTTAAAAAGTCTTTCTTCACCAGCTAAAGCTAGATCAAAATTAAGAGTTTTAATGGCCCAAAAATCTTTATGTTCAATTTCTACTGGTAAATGGCATGTTTTGCCGTACACCATCATATAAGGACTCATTCCAATTGGGGTTTTATACGCAGTGCGATATGCCCAAAGAGCATCTTTAAGCTTTGGTTCCCAATCCTTACGATTTGATCTAACAATCTTTTCAAGGACTGCTTTTATCTGTCTGTTGCTAACTTCTACTTGGCCAGAAGTCTGAGGATGATATGGTGTAGCTAAATTTTGACTTACACCATGTTTTCTAAGGCTCGCATTTAACAACCAATTGGTGAAATGTGTTCCGTGATCACTAATTATTGCCTTCGGCACTCCATACCGAGAAAATATATCATCCAAAAACCTGACTATAGTTTGATCGACCATCATTATTTCGAGTAGCAATGGCTTCTATCCTTTTGGACACATAATCAACAGCAACTAAAATATACTCACAACCATTTGAAATTGGAAAAGGACCCATAAAATCAACACCCCAAACATCAAAAATTTCCACAACTAAATTATTATACAAAGGCATCTCATTCCTTTTACTAATTTCGTCAGTCCTTTGGCATTTATCACATGTTTTGAAAAATATTTCAGAGTCTCTAAAAACAGTAGATCAATATAAATCAGATTGCATGATTTTCCTAGCAGTTTTGGTACCACTAAAATGACCACCACAAGAGTATTCATGACAAAATGTCAAAATACTTTGTTGTTCTTGTTCTGGAATACATTTTCTAATTATGGAGTTTGAACATATTTTAAATAAATATGGTTCTTCCCAAAAATATTTTTTTTGCATTAGTTAAAATTTTCTTTCTTTGATAAAAATCAAAATCAAGATTTATAATGTTTGCAACATGGTAGTTAACAAAATCAGCATACCACGGTACAAAATTTTTAACTGCTAACAATTGTTCATCAGGGAAATCTTCATTCATAAGAATTTTATTATCAAAAAATGGACGTTCAAGCAAAGGTAAAAATTCCAACCTAGACAAGTGGTCGGCTACAACGTTTTCTGTTCCATTTTTATCTTTAATAGTAATGTCAAATTCTTGCAATAATAACATTCATCTAATGAGTCTAGGCTTTGCCTCTTTCTTACTTAATAAGTATTTTAGGGCTGCAAGTCTGAGAATATAATTACTTTTGAACCTAGCAAATAGGATCTAAATTTTTCTAATGCAAACACAACTGCTAAAAATCATTTTTCAGTGGTTGTATAATTGAGTTGTGCATCACTCAACGTCCTACTAGCATAATGAATCACATGAGGTTTCTTGTCTATCCTTTGTCCTAACACAGCTCCAATTGCGAAATCTAATGCATCGCACATGATTTCGAAAGGTAGAGACCAGTCAGGGCTGGTTAAAATAGGAGCTGATGTTAATTGTTCTTTTAACAAATTAAATGCATTCAAGCATTCTTGGTCAAAAATAAATTCGGTATCTTTTGCCAAAAGATTACATAAAGGTTTACAGATTTTGGAAAAATGTTTTATAAATCTTCTGTAAAAACCTGCGTGTCCTAGAAAACTTCTAACACCCTTGACTGTAGTTGGGGGAGGTAATTGTGATATAACTTCAATTTTGGCTTTATCAACTTCAATTCCTTTGTTAGACACAACATGACCTAAAACTATCTCATGTTTAACCATGAAATGGATTTTCTCCTAACTTAGAGTCAAATTAGTTTCGCAACATCTTTTTAGAACCGAAGTTAGATTTTCTAGACAATGATCAAAAGAATTTCCGAATACACAGAAGTCATCCATAAATACTTCCACACATCTTTCCACTAGTTCGGAAAATATAAAAATCATGCATCTTTGAAAAGTAGCTGGGGCATTACATAATCCAAAAGGCATTCTCCTAAATGCTAAGGTACCATAGGGACATGTAAATGTGGTTTTCTCTTGATCTTCCAGTGCAAGTGGAATCTGATTATAACCAGAAAAACCATCAAGACAACAATAGTACTCATGGCCAGCTAATCTTTCAAGGATTTGGTCAATGAATGGCAAAGGAAAGTGATCTTTCATTGTAGCCGCATTTAGTTTCCTCAAATCAATGCACATCCTATTGCCAATAATAGTTCATGTGGGAACTAACTCTGCTTTCTCATTCTTAACAACAGTAATTCCTGATTTCTTTGGAACTACTTGGACTGGACTAACCCATTTACTATCATAGATCGGGTAAATTATACCCGCATCAAGAAGCTTAAGCACTTCTTTTCTAACTGCTTCTTCCATATAAGAGTTAAGTATTCTTTGTCGTTCTCTAGAAGATTTGCTACCTTCTTCTAAATGAATTCTATGCATACGCATAGATGGACTAATACCTTTCAAATCTTCTAAGGACCAACCTATAGTTTCTCTATGAGTCCATAAAACTTTTAACAATCTTGATTCTTGTTCTTCTATTAAATCCGCAGCAATTATAACAGGTAGAGTTTTACCTTCCCCTAAAAATGCATATTTCAAATGGGATGGTAATGACTTTAATTCTACTTCAGGAGGGGATTTAATAGAAGGAATAAATTTAGGAATTAAGGGTTTCAATTTTTCTTCTTTATCATCCTCCTTAAGAATCTCTTCTTTATCCTCATTAATTTCTATTTTATCAGAACTAATTTTTGATTTTTGATTTTCTACTTCTCCCTTATCTTCACTATCATTCATGAGAGCTTCTAATCTTTCCTTCTCTTTCCTAGCATCGGTCTCTTGGAGTTCTCTTTCTAACTATTCTATGTCAATTCTTACATGGGAGAAGATTCTATCATCATCATCTACTCCAAACATATCTTTCTCTAACTCATCATCATTTAAATTTGCTTCAAAGCTTTAGGTTGTTAGACCCCGATTCCCGGTTAGCTTGAATTGCGTGCAATGCTCACATTTCTTCTTTGGTTAATCGCTTGTTTGGTTCGTGAGAGAGTGTAGATGTGTATGAGAGATCACATTAAGACCAAAATGCTATTAAGATATGCCATATAGTTGTGGACTTGCTAAAGTCACAAGTCGTAACCCGACGATAGTCGAAATGCGACGCGATTGAGAGTTTACTCAGGTTTTGTATTCCTGACCTCGATTTGGTCTTAGATCTTTACATGATGATTAAATAACATGTTTAGATGTATTAGAGTTCTAGTTGGATGTATTCCTTAAGTTTCGTGAAGTTTCGACGCTTCGAGGATATCAATTCTCCTTATCGCGTAGTTCGAGATTGAGCCGGGTGATCGTCTCGTCTTTCAGGAGCCCTTTTCTCCTATCTATTGTTCATCATCTGAGAGACATTCAGGCCTATTTTGTAGCCCTTATATGTGTTTACAATCATGGGTTATTACCCGTCGGTTTGTGATTTCATTCGACGTTTCGTTAGCAAGTTGTTACGCCTTGCGTCGGTTTCGCCCCGGGTTGTTTCGGGTGTTGTTTATGGGAGTTTAGACCTACTTTAAAAGTGGTTTGAGACTTGGATGGATTAGTTTAGTTTTTGAGGACTTTAAGGGTTCAATTATGAGCCATTTTGAAGCTTCAAGGCTTGCGAATGCATGCAGGAGAGTCCGAGGCCGAGCAAGAAAGCAACAAAGTTGGAATGGCCTAACAACAGGAGGAAGCGCTCGCATGGTATTGACACCATGCGACCGCATTGAAGCTGGTCCCTGTTACGGGATTTCTTTGGGGTTTTGGAATGTTGTCCATCCTAACCCTACCCAAACCCAACCTAACCCACTCCTAAACCCTCCTAACTATCTTAAGACATGTCCTAGCCATCTAATTGAGATTTGGAGGTGGATTAGTGCGGGTAATTAAGGAGAAACAAACCTATCAATCTAAACACCACTTACTTACTTTCTAACCCATATAAGCCACAAACACTTCACTTAAACCTCTTTTATTCAGCCTTCACTTCTAAAAAACGGGAGAGAACCTCTTGAGAGCTGAAAGGGGAGTCTTCTAGGGTTTCTTGAGTGTTCTTCATGGGTTCCATAGCTTGAGAGCTCCATTTCTCAATCCACACCATAAATTTGACGAGGAGGTTGAGGAGAACAAGACCCACCAATTGGAATTTCGAGTTCGAAGCTTGAAGGGGCTGATTTGAGGTAAGTTACTACACCTATCTCTCTTTGTTTTTGCCCCCATTGACCTTAGGGAAAACAACCTTTGTGCTATGTGAGGTCAATGGGTGCATTTAGGGCTTTCTAGAGATACTATGAACCTTAGATTCTAGAGGATGAATTGGCTTGGGTGAACCTATTTGGGACCTAGATTTGTAGCTGTCCTGTAGCACTTGTGAGATTACTGTAGCATAAACCTGGCGCTTCCCATGGCCAAACTGGGCGCCGAGCCCACTTCATGTGTGTGTGGCGCCTGGTTTCATTTTTAGTCCTTTTCTGGAACTTTGGCCCCCTGCATTTCACTATTTTGCGTATCCTGCTTCGTCTTTTACATCTTTGAACCCTGTAACTTGACATTGTTTAAGTTTTAACAGGTCTTGATATTTCATGTCATGTTACATACCAGGGGTACGAAATTGGGGTGTCTACAGTCTCTCCCGGTTCAGTTTGAAAAGACATAATTTGTTTCCTATATTCTGAAAGGGATGCATGTTGATAGAATTTACCCATAAACAAATCATATAGTTGAGCCCATGTATAAACACTTCTTGGTGCTAGATTCATAAACCATCTTCTCGCCGCATCTTTTAATGCACATTGAAAATATCTCATTTTTATATGATCTTCTGTCAAACCTCCTAACAGAAAATTATCAATCATAAAACCATATTCCTTAACAAAAGTTACAAGATCTTCAGATGGCAATCCATGGAATGAAGGCAACATGTTATAAAAGTGATCTTTAAGTTCAAAGTTTCTTACCGCTTCTGGTAAAACTAAACATGATGGTGTTGCATTCAACATGGGTCAACCATAATCATTTATAGTTCTTTGATTAATTATTACTTCCATATTTCTACCAGCAAGTTCTTCCCTTCGTTGATTCAAATTTATCGGAGGAACCAGATTTTCAGGATTTTGATTTTGTTGTTATCCATTGGAGGATCAACCAGAGGATCCTCTCGATTCAACTGTTCTTGATTAACGAGCTGGTAATTTTCCAAATTATTCGGGTCTTCCTGATTCTTTCCAAGATTATTTATATTTTGATTTAATTCTGCCAGCTTGGGATTTAAAGATCTACGATCGTGCATAAAATAACAAAAGCAAATAAATGACAAATAAAAATTTTAAACTAGAAATAAATATTTTTTTGTATTTTTTTTTATAAAAGCTGAATTTTAAAAACAACGCTACCAACAAACTAACTAAGAAAACTAGTTGTTCCCCGGCAACGGCGCCAAAAACTTGATCGTGTCTTATTTTAATTAATTCCTTGCAAGTGCACAAGATTATTATAGAATATCTTGGGAAGCAAGGGTCGAACCACAGAGACAAGAAGAATATTAATGACAAGTATATTGGTAGCAATTTAAACTAAGGGGGGGGGGTTTATTTGTTTTATTTAAACTAATTTTATTATACTAAAACATGAAATTTATTTAACTAAGTAATCACAATTTATAAATATCTTATGGAAGAGAGAAATCTAGGATTGAGGTTTCACTTGCATCTACTTTATTGCTTGTTTAAATAAAGTATCATTCAATAACTTGGGTTCGTTCACGAAAGATAGATATAGCTTGTCAAATTATAGTTCAGTCTCCATCCCAAACAATTCATCCAATCTATATCCTAAGAACAAGAACATATGGATCCTATCTGTCACTTAGGTCATATATATGAACCTGATTCTAACGTATCACTCTCGTGCATCGATAAGGTCAATTTATCATGATGATGAGCCAGTGTATGACATATGCATTTGGTCGTGCAGCTATCCGCACCTCTATGCATTAATTACTTGCGATTCCATTCATTTGGTCAAAGCTAGACAATAAAGGGGTTGATAAAATTCACAATCAACAAGAATTGAACGAATAAAAATATATTAAGCAATAGATTCGATACAAGTTACCTCCCAATTCCTAGATTAATGGACGGTTAGTTCATCCTTGATGATGAACCGCACAACAAGATGAAGGAATACATGATTCGATCTTCAAAACTATAATTACAACTACTAAATTATGTATTACAAATTAAAATCGGTATTAGAATCGTTTCCTAGCAATTTATGGATGTCCTTTGGCTTTGGCTATCGTCTTCTATTTATACCAAGGTGTTGTAGGAGAATAGGAGGTTCAATCCAGGTGAAAGACCCGTAATGGTGGTTTCTGGGGGTCTTGTGGTCGCATTGTGTTTACACCTTGCGTCCGCAAAGGTTTTGAACGGGCATTTCTTCTTTCTGTCTACCTTGCGAGGGCAAGGCCTTGGAGGCTTGCGACCGCAAGGTGTACAGATATCTTCTTTTGCATCTTTTCCAATGTTGCACTTTGCACCCTTCTTGGAAATCTTCAATAAAAGCTCTATAAATCCCATAAGTTCACCTAAAACCCTTAAACTCACAATATAGCTCAAAAACACATATTAGTAGCCAAAAGCCTCGTGGAATTGCTATTTCTAAGTCATAAAAGTACCCAATAAAGACGTATAAAATACGTTTATCACATAGCTTCAATCCAGTAATTTTCTTTGATAGCTTCATCAATCTTCTTAGGCTCGATTTCAGACACGAATGCGAAGGCAAACATAGTCTCATTTCGAACACTACTTCTCATACAAACTCCTGAGTTGAGATCACCAATGATTTGAGAGATGGGGTGATCTCTTGTTTCAATAACAGCTAGAGGAAGATCACTGCTGATGAGTTCTTCCCTTAAAAATTCTGGAGAGGGTAGAGAAGGTGATTCACCAAAATCAGGTTCAGAAGAGATATGATCTTCGAGACCTTCTAAAATTTTGAGGATTTTGAGGATTTTGTTGTTGGAAGAGTCTGTTGTTGGAGGATTTTGAGGTGGAGAAGAAGCAGAAGCTTGATTTGTACCTATATCAACATCATCAAAATCATTAGCAACATTTGGGGCCACTCGTGGCTCTATTAAATCATATTCATCAAAAGTAACATGCACATATTCTAAAATTTTTAAAGAAGTTTTGTTAAATATGCGAAATGCTTTTGAATGATTGGAATAGCCCAGAAAAATTCCTTCGTTTGATTTTGAATCAAATTTGCCTCTATATTATTTTCCATTATAAAGAATAAAACATTTACATTAGAAGATTTTGAAAAACTCTATAATTGGGGCTCTTCCTCTCCATATTTCATGTGGAGTTTTATTATGAAACTTGTTTACTAGGGATCGATTCTGAGTGAAACATGCAGAATTGACGGCTTCTGCCCAGAAGAATTTCGGAAGTCGAGCTTCTGCCAGCATAGTTCTTGCTGCTTCAATGAGTGTCCTGTTCTTTCACTCAGCTACACCAATTTGTTGAGGAGTCCCGGCAGCAGAGAAGTTGTGGCCGATCCTGTGGTCATCACAATATCTTTCAACACCGTTGTTTTTGAATTCGGTGCCGTTGTCTGATCTGATGTCACTTATGTCTTCAAGCTTTTGAGTTTGAAGTCTTCTGAATAGGGCGGTGACTAGATCATATGTCTCATCTTTTGATGTCATTGTTTCGATCCAAGTCAATCGAGAGTAGTCATCAACTACTACAAGTGTATACTTGTCTCTAGAGATACTGACGGTAGTGATTGGTCCAAAGAGATCCATGTGCAGAAGTTGAAGAGGTCCGGAAGTTGACATAACGGACTTGCTCTTGAAGGAAGACTTGGAGAATTTTCCTAGTTGACAAGTTTTGCAACTTCTGTCGTGGTCGGAAGATACCGTAGGTAGACCTTTAACAAGCCCATCTTTGGAGAGCTTGGAGAGGTACTTGAAGTTGAGATGGCTGAGACGTTTATGCCAAAGCCAACTGTTGTCGCAAATGTTATTAGCAACTAGGTAAAGGCTGGAGGATCTCCCTAGAAGGTTTAAGTCTACAACATAGACGTTTCCTTGTCTATTGCCGGTCAGCAGAGTTGAGTAGGATTCACGATCTTTGATGAGACATTAGTTGGAGGAGAATTGGCAAATAAGACCCTTGTCACAGAATTGGGATATTCACAGAAGGTTATGCTATAAGCCATTCACTAGAGAAACATTGCTGATAGAGAGACTTCCTCTAGTGATTGAGCCATACCCAATTGTTTTCCTTCTTGCATTGTCGCCAAAAATTAGCATAGGACCTTTAGCTTCACTATATCGAGTAGACTTCTTCCTGTCATGTGCCTTGAACGACCCGCGAGGTACCGATGTCCTTATCTTCTCAATCTATAGACATGTAGCATACCTAAAAAGTCAAAGGAACAAGGTCCCTTTATTTTCTTTTGGGTCCTTAGTATTAGCAACCTTTTTGGACCCATACCTGCCTAACCTTGGGAGAACCAGGTCTTTCAGATTTTGGTGTGAACCTTAGCAAACATTATGGGGCCAGATGGCCTATACAATTGCAAGAATGACATAGATGAAAATTCCATGGAAAATTGTGATAAGCATTTGCTGTAGAGAGCCTGTGACTTTCTTTCTTTACAACAGCACTCTTGTGTTCAGCATGCTTGTTCACAGTAGGCTTAAGAGGTTTCTTGTGAATGTTCCTTCGTCTATTAACAGCTGACCTAGCCTTGGCCGATCTGGTGTGTTAACGATTTTAGGAGCATCCACCGAACTCCTTTAAGTTTAGTGTCAACTAGCTTGGCGGCCTTGGCCATTTCATAGACAAACTTGACAGGTACCAGCTGAGATTTCGTTGGTTTATCACCATCAGACTTTGCCTTAGCAGAGCTGCTGTTGGCAAACTTTGATTTCTCTACCATTCCTTTTACAAGCTTCTCATCAGAAGCAGCTTCTTTGGCTTTCCCTTTGTGAGCCTTGGGGTAAACTTATGGTACACTTGTATAGCCAAGTCCATTTTTACCCTTGTTACCAAAGGTTTGTTTGGAGAAGGAAAGATCAACAGCAGTCTTGGAGGATTCACCTTTATCTATGACGAAGAGCATGCTAGGTTGGGCTCATCATTGTAGCCTAAGCCTGATTTATCTACACTTGCCTTTTGGCTGGATAGAATTCCTTCAAAGGTTTCCTTTAAGCTATTCCAGGAGTCGATTGTCTTTTGCAAGACAATTTTCTCCTGGTCTAGTCATTTGATGTGCTCAACCAAGCACTCAACTTTGTCACAGAGAAATTTGCTTTCTCATTTTAGCTTGATACTCTCTTGTTGACACCTAATGAGAGTTTGAATCTCAGCTGCCAGTAGAGATTTCTTAGCGACAAGCTTTTCATAATTCTTTGCGAGTTTTACATAGGCTACTCTAAAGGAGTTGAGCTCCTCAAGCATATCTTGATTATCCTTGAGCAGTTCTTCCTTACTAAAGTTTTCATAGTTGGTCTCAACCTTTTCGAAGGGATTAGGTGAGATTTCAACTTCATGTTCAGAGTCATAGGTGGGACTTGATTCATGAGCTATTAAGCATATATTGGCTTGCTCTCAATCGTCCTCATCCTCTTCTAAATCTATCTCAAACCATGTAGCAACCAGTTTCTCTTCAATGTCCTCAGCCAGCATACCCTTTTATTTTTGAAATTTCTTATATGGTGCCTTTCGATATGCTTCAAATTTCTGTTTCGAACATTTAGATGCAAAATGACCAGGTTTCCTACAGTTATAACACACGAGCTCATTATCAGACGAGCCTTCAACATTCTTTCTAAAAGGCTGTTGGTGTGTGTCCTTCCTTCCATATTTTGCAAATTTCTTAAAATGTTTTACAAACATAGCAAACTGTTCATCAGAAAGAAAATCATTTTCACTAGTGGAAGTGGAGGGTTTGTCATCAACTGGAATTTCTTCTTGTACCATGGCTGGCAAGGACAGAGTTTTGAACTGCTTATCCTGCTCTAGAGCTTGACTAATTTTGAGCTCATTAACCTTTAAACTTGCATAAAGACTACGAAGAGTCATTTCATTTAAGTTTTTAGATTCTTTCATGGTGGTAGTCTTAACGTGCCAAAGACTGCCTAGTGAGCCTAAAATCTCATGTTCATTTCTTTCTTGCCATAAATTTTACCAAGAGAAAAATAGCTATTTATTACCTCGCTAAAACGATCGTATGCTTGTCTCAAGGTTTACTTAGGATCCTTTTTGAAAGAGTCAAATTGTTGGATGAATGTGTACTTTATATTGTCTCTTGTATATTGGTCTCCTTCCAAGTATTCAATAAGAGCTTCCCACATCTCTTTGGCAGAAGTACACTGAATCACTTGTTGGTAGGTACTTGTGTCTAGAGAGCTTGTAATGATGTTGATGGCTTTACTGTCTAGCTTCACTAGTTTTCTTTCCTTCCCAATCAATTCTGATTCTTCTTTTGGAACTTCTGGAGGATTTCCACCAACGGAACCCAGAAGATTTGGCTTCATTGGTACGTGACGTCCTCTGAGTACGCACTTCCATAACCTGTTGTCAATAGAGTTCATGTGACGCATTATCTTATCCTTCCAAACATCGAAATGGTCTTCGTCTAATATTGGGACGTGGTTCGCATTTGAAGTAGGTAGCATGTAATGTGTTTGTGCCATTGTATCTTTATATCTCAAGAGGTTAATCTTGGAAAAAACTTGTTTTCGAAAAGTTGGGCTATGATACCAATTGTTAGTCCCAAAGGGCACAATATTAAGCTAGAGGGGGGGTTGAATAGCTTAATAAATACTTAAAACTTTTCGTAATAGTTTCTAAAAACAAGTACTTGCAGCCTATTGAAAAGGTTGAAGTAACGGAAGACTTGCAAGGAAGACAAACTAAATCTGCTGGTTAAGCACTACCGGTAGACTTGGCTGATTACTGAAGTTTGCTGCTCAAAGGAATAAGTTAAGACTAAGAAGACAGTATAAAACAGTAATCAACAGAATAAAAAGAACACATGTATTTTGAGATGGTTCGCACTATAAAAAGTGCTACGTCCACCACCAAAGCAGTCAACCTTTGATTTGAATGTGCACTATATTTTCCACTAGTTCTATTACATAAATATCTAATGGATCGTGTACAAAAAATTTGACATGTGTTTTGGGGGTGGGGAAATTGAATATCTGGAGAAACAGAATATTCAATGTGCAGAAGAATAGTAATGTGTACAACAATAAGAAGTCAATGATTAATAGTTGATGCAGATCTTCTTGTTGTTGTTGAGGACTTCGTTGATCAGTTAATGATCTCTTGAATGCACTGAGTATGATGTTTTGATGTTGTTGAATAGATTCAGAGCATTACTATCTTTAGTCTTCAATGGCAGTATTTATAGGTGGGAGCATTCTTGAATGAACTGAGTATGTTGTTGTTGGATTATCTCCTCGAGGGGTGCATACCCCGGGACGTGGAATAATCGATTGCATCTATCCCACCTGAGTTGTTGTTAGACTATCTCCTCGAAGGGTGCATAACCCGGGACGTAGAATAATCAGTTGAATCCATCCCACCTGAGTTGTTGTTGGATCATCTTCCTCAAGGGGTGCATACCCCGGGACGTGGAAATGATCGGTTTCATCTATCCCACCTGAGTTGTTGTTGGATTATCTCCTCGAGGGGTGCATACCCCGGGACGTGGAATAATCAGTCCCATTCATCCCACCCACTGACTAGTTGTTGTTTGTTTGTTGAGGCCGAAGTACGTTTTGTCTGATTTCTGAAAGGGATACGTAGGCAGCCTACCTAGTAGGCACGACCATCAGAGCACTTCATTGCATATTTGCTCTAAAAACCATGATAACCAACTATAACCAACTAAAAATGTTTAGGGTATGTGAGATTTGAACTGCTGCATCCTAAGCTGTTGCATTATAACTGCTACGTGATGCATTCCTCCCCATTATAATTTCCACGAAATTTGGGAGTCTATTTCTTATCAACGATCTTCGTTTACTTGGTAAGTTTTGGTTTACCCATAAACTCCATCGTTGAGGGGCACTATAGACACTCCAATTTCGTACCCCTAGTAAATAACATGACATAAAATATCAAAACCTGTTAAAAAGACTAACAAATGTCAAGTTACAGGGTTTAAAATGCAAAAGGAAAAGCAGGATGCATAAACAGTGAAATGCAGGGGGCCAAAGTGCCAAAAATCAAGAGGAAAATGGCCCTGGGCGCTGACCACAGCCACCTTGGGCCCCACACCTAGCATCCCCATGGGCAGCGCCCAATAGTCCCCAATGTACTGTAGCAGTTAGCCTTTGGTGCAATCTTCTCAGCACGCGGTACGAGCCGGTGAAGCACACAAAAAGTAAAACTTAACAATGAAGGAAGCCTCACTCTCAGCCTATAAATAAGAGGCCCCAACTTGAGGAATTCAAATAGTAAAACACAATGAAAACACAAAGTGAGAAAACAGTACGCAGTGAGTTTCACCAAGCAGTCTGAGAGAACGCCGAGGGAATTTCTTCCTCTAACCTCAAAACTTTGCCAAATCTCCCCCAAACACTAAAACTCACTGACTAAAGTGAAACCTAGTTGCCCTGCTAGGATTCCACCCTATTCTACATGTCTAAAAATCCCAAAAAGAGCAGTTGCTCTGCCCGAATCCAAACGTCAAATCAGCAAAAAACAAGCAGTTGCTCTGCTCGATTTCCGACACCAGCCAACCAGCAACACCAGTAAAAGCAAGTAGTTGTGCCGCCTAGATCCCGAGGCGAAAAGCAACTAAAAGGAGCAGTCACTCTGCCCGAATCCCTGCAACAGCAAAAAGACTCCTTCTCCCTGAAGGCCAGAGCGAGCGCACCCTAAAACTTACCAGAAGAGCTTGGTACGGTATAGAACCCACACGCTTCAAGAGGTAGGCTATTTAAAGTTTATTTTATAAAAAAGTTCTATTTAGAACAACCCAATGTAAGATAAATAAGCAGTTGTGTTGCCCGAAATTCTATAGAAAATAGCACTAAAAAGAGCCATTATTATGGCCAAAATTTCATAAATGTATTTGTAATTCTAGGAAGGAGGTTGCTTTAAGTTTGTAATAATTTCCTTATATATACATATCTATGTTTTAAATGCTTTATTTCAACTGTTAAATATATAAAAAATATATATTTAGCCAAAAAACTATTTTGAGACTGAAATGGCGAGTTGGGTGCCTAACCCCTTCCCACTTCGTAACTTAGCCTCCGAACCCTCTTACAAATCTGGTTATTTTTTGTTTTTCTTTGTTTTCCTTTAAATAAAGATGATGACTTTGTTGATCACATTTTTAGTCCATAATTGAGGCCAAGCGTATTCCACGCACTTTGAAAGGTTTTTTGAAACCATCGGCCTTCTCATCGACGGGGGATCGGTCGAAAAACGGGGCACTCACAGTTATATATTTTTATTCAATCAAATCTTGTTCATCATAGTGTTTATCAATCTCTTCACTATTTCGCTTTCTCCTAATGAATGGAATCGCAAGTAGTAAAGACCAAGAGGTGCGGATAACTGCACGGCCATATGCATATGTCGTACACTGGCTCACCACTGTGATAAATTGACCATATCGATGCCCGAGAGTGATAAGTTAGGGTTAGGTTCATATATATGTTCCTAAGTGACAGATAGGAAATTCATATGTTCTTGTGCTTAAGGGTATAGATTGGATGAATTATTTAGGATGAAGACTAAATTATAATTTGACAATCTATACTAATCTTTAGTGAACGAACCCAAGATGAAATTTATTGATACATTAGGCAAAAGAGCAATATAGTAGATACAATTGAATCCACATTCCTAGATTTCCATCCACCATAAGATCTTTATAATTGTGATTACTGCTTTAATCTGTTAATTAGTTTACTTGCTTTTAGTAGAATAAATTAGTTTAATAGACAAAAAACCCCCTTAGTTTAATTGTTACCGGTTTACTTGCTCTTAGATACTTCTTGTCTCTGTGGTTCGACCCTTGCTACCATACATCTATTCTACAATAGTCTTGTGCACTTGAAAGAAAAAAATTAAGACACATCAGACCTCGAGGGGGGTGCAGGGGCATAACATATTCTTGTTCAATTCAATTTCATATTGTTACTCAATTCAATCTCTTTCATATTGTTACTCAATTCCATCTCTTTTTTTGGGTACGGACTGTCAGGTTTTGGACAAGGCGGTCGCTTCATGTTGGTGCAAGGTGACCGCCTTCTCCTAGTTAATTGTTCGGACTATGCTATTGCCAAATAGCAGGCCCGGCCCTGGGCAGGTGCAACATGCGCCTTTGCACATGGCCCCAAAATTCAAGAGGGCCTAATTTTAAAGAAGTGTAGGCCAGCTTATTTCAAATATATTAAATAATATGCAATTTAAAGATAAGGTTGTGTTCTCGGCTCAAGGGAAACGTTAAAGTAACCTACTAATGGACGACACAGGATCAAATCTCAGCCAAGCCCTTTGTTTTATGTCGATCGTTTTGGGTCACCCTCCTCTTTGCCAACCTAATTTTCTGCCCACCGCTCCGCTCAGAGTTTCCTAGCTTCCCAGCAAAGCCTTTGATCCATCTCCATAGCTTAAGTATTAAATTTAATTTTTATATTTTGTCTGCATAATTTCTTTATCAAAAAAATTTAATTGACTATCTAGGTCATAAAAAGTTTAAAATTTCTTATGGAAATACATGTGCAATTATAATTATCATTGGGTATATAATATCAATATTTGAACCGAAAATCAAGTTCCTTTTTTTTTCTCGCTATTTGACCCTCATTTTTATTGCTTGTTTGCTTAGTTATTAACTTCATTAGTGATTGTGTTTTTTATTTCAACTTGATTTTTTTGTACAAACATGTTGCCCATAAAATATCTATTGGGAAGTCAAAAAAGAAATAAAAGAAAAAGAATTTATGGGGTAAATCGTTTTTGTCATAAATTGTTTAAATCAATGTAAAATAGTAGTTTTCAATACATTTTTAATTCTTACTTTTCTTATACGTTTATGGGTGTCGTACATTTTCAATAATGTGAATGATGAAAAGTAAAAAAAAAAATATGTTTGACTAAAAATTTTATTTTTATATTTTTGAAGAGGCTTTTTTTTTTCTTTTCACTTTGGATCCTCAAAAATTTAGATTCAACCTTCCCAAATAGGCATGTCCCCAAGTGTCAGTGCGAGGTGGTCGTATCGATAACTGCTCTAGTCCGGTTTTCTTAGAAGCAAGAGGTGCAAGTCTCACAAACAGCCACCGATCAAAGTGATAATCCATGCAAAAAAATATATTAAAAATCTTACGGTTTAGACAAGTAACTTAGGGCCCGTTTGGTGCAGCTTTTTCAAAACGCAGTTTTATTTTTGTAAACACGTTTGGAAAATTATTTCAAAACGCTATTTTTCATAAACAAACTAGTTGAAAACGTAGCATATTTTTAAAACGCTACAAATTGGAGTGTTTTAAAACGATCCACGTTTTTAAAACGCTGCATTGAAACACTTTTAAAGAGAAAACGCTGTGTTTTTTACCAGTGTTTTGACCAAAACGCTCCACCAAACAAGAACATAATGGGAAAGAAAACTTCACATGGAACCCACCAAAATAATGTCACTCCCTCTTCGTGTACAAAACAAACACTTACAAACATATCTATCTACAGAAACTAAAATATTAATGTAAAGATAGCACAATGTGACTTGGTCAAAGAAAGTAAATTATTAATATGTTTGTTATCTAGAATAATATAGATAAAGAAAAGTCAGTAAAATATTATTTTGTCGAATATTTTTAAAGTGTTATTGATGTGGCAAAATTTCAGCTTGGGTCGTCCGTGTGTTGGGTTGAATATCTGGGCTTGAATATGTTTCCTTGAATCTAGCTGAGAGCACAGAAAACTTGAGTGGAAGTGCAAGACATGGCCTCGCGAAAGCCCTCCGACGTGAGAGTAAGTATCGTAGGAGATAGTCAAAAAGCAATTTGACAGAGTTTCTAGGCTCAAGAAAGAGTGTGTACCTTGTTTGTGGCTTGTGGAGTAGTATTTATAGGCCCCCAATGTCATTGAATCCGTCTAGGATTTAGTTTCATTAGATACCTTGCCAAATTAGGAGAGAATCCCTTGATTTTAGGCATGATACGCAGCTGGCCGCGTGAATGTAGAAGCAGATAAGACAAGTGTCCTGCCCGGATATGGAAACCTTTAACTTATCTTGGAGACCAAGTTTCCGGAGTTTCCTGCTCGATGTGTGCCCGGGGGAGCAAAGCTCTGCTCGACCATAATAGTTAGATTTGTAGATGATCCGTAATTTCCGGGCATGGCCTCTGGTCGGGCAGGCAGGGCCAGTGCTCGACCAGGTCTGGACGGAATGAGTCTGATCCTTTGCCCGATGTAAGTATGGTTCTGGGCATGGACCCTAGTCGGGCGGGCAAGGCCTACGCCCGTCCTGGTTTATCCATGAATTACCCTGTTCGCTACCCGCTATCTTGATTGCTTTGTCGACTAAGCTAGTGGGTCTTATAATAATTATGCATGTGTCTGGCACGTGGTAGGCGCTCATGCCCTGCTCGTGACCCAGCTTGGGCCAGGCATATCAGGTATTAAAATCGCTTATTTGTTAAAACAAAAAATATGTAAAAATCTAGAGGTCATATTGTGAGAACCCAGTTTTGAACCCTCCCTCGTATGATCAGAGGCGAGTGGCTTCAAAACTTAAGCACGTGGAATACACTCAGTCTCACTGTGAACTCCAAAAATGTATGTACAGAATCGCCACCTCTATTTTAAGGTTAAAGAGAAAAAAAACAAAAATATCAAAAAATATAGGTTCCGGTGCTAAATTACGAGTTGGGAAGGGGTTAGGCACCCAACTCGTCCTTTCGGTCTCAAAACAAGTTTGTCAATATGCTCATTTTATTATGTACACATTTTAGTCTAAAAAATACTTATACATACATATAAAGGAAAATAAAAGAAGATTTGCATTTTATTGAACTAAAACAAACCAAAAATATAGTAATAACTTATATAAATGAAGAAATAAAAAAACAAACATTTATCCTATTTTATGAATAGAAACCATACTAACAACATCACTTTTTATATGATATAAACTGCCCTAATTAAACAAAAAACCTATTTTATACCAACAAAATATAAATAGTAAAGAAAAAAAGATTAATAATATATATACAAATAGATATAATATTTACAGACCCATAAAATATAAATATCTACATTTTATTTACAGACTGAAATAAATAACTACAGAGCCAAAACATATCTTTTGTAGCGTAAGTATCTGAACCCGGTATGCACAGGTTTAGGTGATCTACATGTACTTTCACTGTCCTTCCAGGAAATGAAGTGTTTTTGTTGATGATGTTGTTGTGGTAGGCGGGTATGTTGTGCTCTGCCCAGAATAGGCAAAGGCGGTGGATATATGTATGTGTGTTGATGTGCATGTGTTTTGGCTGAATTTCAGCAGGGTAACAATAGTATTTCTTGTAATTTTTGTGCGAGTTTGGGCAGCTTAACGACAGTGTTTGAGTATTTTTTGTGCGAGTTTGGGAAGCATAACAACAGTGTTTGTAATGTATTTTTGTTGGGCTTATGGGTTTTGACGGAGAGAGAGCTAGGTTTGGAGAGAGAAAGAGAGTATTGTGTGTGTTGGGTTTATGTGTTGTGTGCATACTGGATTTGATTGGGAGAGAGAGAGGTTGGGTTGTTAGGTTTGTGGAGAAAGAGAGAAGTTGTTGGGTTTGTGGAGAGAGAGAGAGGTTGGGTGTGCGTGGGTTCGGAGAGAGAAGGAGTTGGATTCTCTTGGTAGAAGGAAAAAGAGCTGGTAGCCTTTAACTTAACAGAGGGAGATCAAGGGTGTATGAAATGAGGGAGGGGAAGGCTTTATTTATAGGCAAGGAGGGAGTTGGGGCAACCAATCATCCTTCGGGACGAAGGAAACGAAAGCATCAGGGGCCAATCGGCTGAAGACTGGAGCAAACTGGAGAAGGCCAAAATTGCATATTTGAGCGCAGCATACCGCAGAATTGGGTGTGGCACCCTGATTTGTTTCCCCTTCAAATTTTGTTAGATTTTCCCCGTCTTTGTTATCGTTCGTCCTTTTGAGCCCTTTTGAGTTTCCTTTGACGCTCTGGCCCCCTAAAAATATATAAAAACTAACTTTTAGCCCATTTTAAATCTGTAATAATATTTTTTTAGGATATTACAAAATAGGAGTACGAATTTGGGGTGTCTACAGAGCCTCTCAACAATGGAGCTTACGAAGTAAGCGAACGTCGTTGATAAGATAGACTCCCAAATTCGAGATAAGCAAGGCTGGGGAAGATTTTGAGTTTAAAACATTTTGCGATGCCAATCATTTTGTGTTGCCGATCAGAGAAATTATTTTTACGCTGTTGTGACGACCCAACCCCGACCCAGAGGAGGAGTTACAAAATAGGGACAAGACATGCAAGCAAGGACTCAATTATCAAAACTAACGTGACGCAACATTAGACATGCAGTACAACTCGGCGCTAAAAAGCCAGAATAATTTAAAACTTTAGAACTAGGTATAGCAATTAAAAGCAAGTAAACAATTCATCGGCAAAATTTACAACCGGAACCCAACAACTAAACAATTCATGCTAATATATATATATATATACACCTCGATAATTAAACACGTCGGAGAAATAACAAAACTAAATAAGAGCTAATGGGATGCTCAGTGGAAGTCTTAACAAGTGAACCAATACATGAAAGCAAGGCTCGGCCTACAAGTGCCGGCAAACAGACTAGAAGCATAATTAGTACTACAAGTTTTAGTCTACAACAAGTACAAGTTACTACAATTACACTTACCTAAGCGAAGTATAAATGACTTGCTTTAACCCGAGCATCCTTGCAAAAGAGAAACCAAAAGGACCAAGAGAACCAACGCTACCACCTCTATGAAAGCGATCACGGACGAGAGCGGACGAGAAACCTCAACGAGACGGGCCTAGACTATTAGGATCTAAAATAGTAAAAGGGAGGGGGTAAGTCATAAAGACTTTGTTAGCCTCCAATATGCATGACATGATATAATGCAAGGCATACATATCACATTATCATATTTGATTATCAAGCAAGATCATATTAGCACGTAGTTATCATGTCACGATGCACGTTGTTTTCACAAAAGGGCTAGCGTAAATCACATAGGATAAGGATATGTTATGGAACCGGTGCCGCTTCGTAGAACCTAAAATAGACAAGGTTATCTTTAATGTATTTGTCAAATGTATGTTGCATGATACATCAACCACGATAGTATTGTTCTAAGCGCCCTTTGGTTACGACGAGGTACTCTTTTCCACGGTGATCAGTAGTGAAGGGTGTATGCAAGGTTATGGTGTAGCGACCCATCACTACCATGAATCTCGCAATTCATGATGGCGATGCACCGTTGACCATCAAGAAAATTCACGTATGTCAACTGGACTAATGGTATGCCAAGTAGATATTTACTTGTCACACAAAATCAAGTAAGGAGCGAGTTTGATAAGAGAGAACTCATTCGAGTCAAGTAGATGTTTACTCACGCAATAAATCAAGTATGGAAGCAAGCTCGACAAGAGCAAACTCGTCCAATCAAGTAGGCATGTTACTCTACGATATTCAATTCAAGCATGAGATCAATTACATTAAGAATTCTCGAAAGCTATATTACAATTCAATAGAACTCTAAACGTCGTAGGGATTGATTGTAGAGTTGGTATTGTTCAATGACTCTCTAAGTGCAACTCCGTTGAGTTATTGCTAAATTATCACCAAGTAAAGGATGAATGCTATATGCATTTCATTGCTCTTTTCTATGTTCTCAATTCGTTTGCAATTACACTACTAAGTCATTCATGACTTTATTCCATAAAGATTAAAGTTCCCAATTTTTGAACCCAAGAATGATCATCATTTTAAAGTTCCAATTTACAACAAGCCCAAGAACATTAGTTATTCCAAATCCTTTTTAGAACACATTTAATTACAGACATAAGTCCATATTACCAATTATGAATAACTAACCCAAAATTTACAGATATTTATCTTTAGAAATTTCAAGTTATTAATATGGTGCATGTTTTCTTGAGCATGTATCTAGAAACTATCATGAAGGGAGCATGCTTGATATTGAGCATACAAAAACAGGGGATTGGGAGCTTACCTTGTTCGAAATCAAATGGTTGGATGTTAAAGCAAAGCATATATTATTAAACTAAAGAGCAAGGGCTTAGATTTGGTGGTCTCGAATCAAAAATCGGATGGTTGGATCTCCGGCAATCAAGCGACCAAGGTGAGGCACTTCAAGACTCACTTTCTATCACTAAGAACCCAACAACATCAATGGAAGAACAACAATGGCTGTCAAGTTAAGTTTGGGAAGGTTGAATACTCAAAAGGGCTCAATCCAAGGTTTGAGTTATTAGGCTTCTAATTGGTGGATTCATGAGTGCCCTTGATTAAAACATATCAAAAGGTTGAAATTAGACTCAAAGGGTCACAATTAAGTTTGGGGTTTGAATTGGGTCGGATATGGTTCAAGGATTCAAGCCAAAAATTCAAAATCAGAAAATCCCATAATGCTGAAAAAAAAAAAAAAAGGTTAAGCGGTCGCTCACGCATAAGGCCAAGCGACCGCTTGGTCTTGCAACTCCGGATGTCACCTACTAGAAAACGCGCGGTCGCTCAGCCCTCCCGACTGAGCGAGCGCTTGGTCCCCTGGCTGGTCAAAATGGCTTGTAACAAGGTCCAAAAGGTATCCAACTTACCCACAAATGATCCTAAGGTCAAACCCTACTCAAGGCACAACCGAAACACTCCCGACCAACCCTCAAATATGTAGAAACGAAGATCGAAACACACAACAAATCAAACGATGCAAAGACGAATCAAACTTGGACAATCATGAACATGAACAAGGATGGTTTAAACATGAAAGAACTGGTATTCTTGGTCTTGAAATCAAACCACATGAACAAAAAGTAACATGGAAAATTCACGAAGGCAACGAAAGGCATTCTTGCAACCTAGGTTCCTAAACAATCAAATACAAGCAAGAAAGGTTTCAACTCCAAATTTAAACTCCCAATGGTCTAAATAATGACCAAGAAACATGTAGAAATGATACTAAGACCCAATAAGACTTAGTTAAGTACTAAGGAGGCTAAGGCGATACATAAAGCAACCACGACGAAGCATACAAAATATGTAAGGCATACAAGTGACGATGATCGTAAACAACCTAATGCAAGCATGATTTTAACAATATGAACTCGTTAACATGTTAAGGCACAAAATGATCATGTTATAATGATGTTATGCAAGTAATGGGTTTGGGTTCTCACAGCTGTCGTTTGAAATTTTTTTTAAAGGATGGTCGAACCTATCGTAATAGGCTGCCTACGTATCCTTAATAGGAATCACCCAAATCGTAGCTCGTCTGCTTATCTATGTTCTTAGGAATTTAACCTAGTAAAAAAATGATGAAAATATTTGTGATGTTCGGACCTATCGAAATAGGCTGCCTATCTATCCTTAATAGGAATCAGACTAATCGTAGCTCGTCTCCAAAATATATTGTGATGGTCAGACCTACCGAAATAAGCTGCATACATATCTTTAATCGGAATCAAACCAATCACAGCTCGTCTGCAAAACATATTGTGATGATCGGCCCTACCAAAATAGGTTACCTATGTATCTTGAATATGAATCAGACCAATCGTAGCTCGTCTGCAAAACATACTGTGATGGTCGAACCAACCGAAATAGGCTGCATACGTATCTTTAATAGGAATAAAACTAATCATAACTCATATGCAAAGCATACTGCGATGGTCGACCCAACCGAAATAGGCTGCCTACGTATCCTTAATAAAAAGGAATCAAACCAATCGTAGTTCATCTGCTGAGGTGCGAGGTGTTCTTTAACCTAGTAAACACGATGATGAAAATATTTGTGATGGTCGGTCCTACCAAAATAGGCTGCTTACGTATCTTTAATACGAATCAAATCAATCATAGCTCGTCTGCTAATCTATCTTCATAGGAATTTAACATACTAAACAAGATGACGAAAACATTTATGATGGACGGACCTACCGAAATAAGCTGCCTACGTATCCTTATTAGGAATCAGACCAATCGTAGATCATCTGTAAATTATACTATGATGGTCAGACCTACCGAAATAGGCTGCCTACGTATCCTTATTAGGAATCAGACCAAGCGTAACTCGTTTGCAAATCATATTGGGAGGTCGGACCTATCGAAATATGTTGCCTATGTATCATTATTAGAAAATTCAACCAATCGTAGCTCGTCTGCAAACATACTGTGATGGTCGGACATACCGAAATAGACTGCCTACGTGTAAGTCCAGTAGGCAACAATTAAGGCTAGAGGGGGGGTGAATAGCCTTTAAAACTTTGAGGGTTGATTTGTAAAACTTGTAATGTTGGCAGCGAAAAACTGGTTTTGTCAGTCAGCTAAAATTGGTCAGCTGGCTGATACTTTGAAAATGCCTTAAGCTGATGAAAGTTGGTCAGCTAGCTGACATAACAGTTTTTAAAAGAGGTTGGCTTTTAAAGTTGATCACTGTATATAGAGAAGAAACTGAAAAACAATTTATCTGAACAACTAAGCAAACAATTGTTATTAACTGGCTGACACTTAATTAGTTGAAAAACTTCTTATGTGTTAAGTCAGTTTGCAAGAGTATGAGTAATGGCTAACAAATCAGTTGAAGTGGTTCACAGATAAACTGCTACGTCCACTACCAAGTTGGTCAGACTTGGATTTTTGAAGTGCACTAATTTTATTAAAAATATATTTGATCTCTAATGGATCAGTGTACAAAAAAAGACCGGTGATTGTGGAGAATGATTGAGAAACAATCAAACTCGTGAGACAAACTGACTGAATTCAAAAGATATGAAAAGGGATCACTTAGTGTTTGCCTAAACAATAACTAGAAGGATGTATACAAGAAAGATTATCTAGCTATGGTTTTTAAGAAGACTAAAACGCAGAGAATTTCTTAAAAGTATGAGGCTTCAGACTTCTATATCTTCAAAAATGCTTCCAATGGGTATTTATAGATGAACTTCAAGAGTAACCCGTTAGGAACACATTTTGAATTTGAAAATGTGTTTGGCAGATACAAGATCTCAAAAGATCCTTGGAAAGAATATCTAACAGAATATCTACCAAAAACATAAAGCAAGAAAGTGTCAATACAAGTATTTGATCAATCAAATAAGGAAAACCTAAAAACATAAAGCAAGAAAGTGTCAGCACAAGTATTTGATCAATCAAATAAGGAAAGCAAGCTGACACTAAAAACGCTATGGTCAGTTGAAATGAATAACTGACAAATAATTGCAAGCTGACTAAAATAATTTTAAGTTCTTGGCTGACAATCAAGTGGAATGATTTTAAGCAAATTTAATGTTATGCAAGATTCAAAAATCTCCTCCTATTTGCTTAAAACCATTCACTTGAAAGCAGAAAGCCAAAATTGTTGAAGTTCCTGCAAAAGAGGTGTTAGTACAGCAAGCAGATAACATATGAGGGAAAGTAGCTAAAAACCTTAAAAGTAGGTAATTGTAAGCTACAAGTAAAACAGGAATTTTAAATAGTTCAAAGTTTGTGAGAGTGAGAGATTCAATTTGCTGATGTGGATCCTTCAGTTTGCTATTCAACTTGAGCTGCAACTGATGGACCAACTTCAACCTCATGTTCTGTCTCTGGTCCAGCTTGTTGTCCAACTTCAACTTCTGTTCCTTGTGCTGCTTGTGGTTCAGCTTCCTTTTCTTGTTCACCTTCAGCTTCATGTTCAGCTTGTAGTCCTCCTTCAGTTTCATTTTCCTTGTCAGCTGCAGTCACTGGCTGATCAGGCATAAGTTTCAATCTTTGCCTAAGGATTTTGTTCTCGGCCAGATAAGCATCAGCCTTTGCTTTCTGCTTCTTCTCTTCCTGAATGGTTTGAAGTAGTGTAGCTTCAGCATTGAAAGCCCTATTAGCCCATTCTTGCTGATAGAGTAAGATGGTCCTCCAATCATCCATATTAGCTTCTCGAGGAGCACCAGCAGCAATGGCAGCTTGCACCTCAGTTGTGATGATCTGGGTAAGGTTGGGAAGCAGAGAGGCTACTTGCTGTTGAAGGGTGGCAAGCTGGTTGGTGTGATGAGTAAAGGCTGACTTCATCTGAAGATGGTGAACATACAGGAGGTCTAGTTTGGCTGACAGAGAAAGAGATCCAGGTGTAGTAGGTTCTAGAGCAAGTGGCTGAGAAGTGCCAGGGTCACTAGAGAACAGCTGAAAGGTATGGATATCAGCATCCTCAAGTTCAGGAGGGAAAAAGACATCCATAGGGTAGGCTGGGATTTGAGCTTCAGGTTCAGGGACAGGGTCAGGGATAGGCATGTCATCAGGAAAAACAGTTTTGGTGCCTGTGGGGTGAAGGAGAGCTTTGGAGACAATCTGTCTTTGGTGTCTGGCATTTCTACTGGCTAGTTGGGAAGGACTGAGAAGGGACTCATCTTCAGAAGTTGACTTGGAAGAATCAGATGAGGAGTCTATGGAGGATTGATCCACTTATTCTTCAGAAGAAGAAGAATCTGAAGCATCTTCTGAAGAAAGCTCAGGTTGGGTAGGCTTTTGTGTAGACAGAGGGCTGACAGATAGAGGGAGAGAGGTATGAAGGGATAGGTCAGGCATGATAAACAGAGGGGAGGCCTGGTTTGGATGAGAAGGTATGTCAGCTCCTAGAAGAGGGGGAGAAGCAACTGCATTGTCGGCTAAAGAGAGAATTATTGCAACTGAAGGATCAGCTAGGTGAACAGGTGCAGCTGACACAGTGGGGATAGGAGTAGGAATAGTATCAGGCAAAGAGGGAGGAGGAATGATAGGAAGGACTGACATAATTGGAGCTGGAGTGGGGATGGCTGACATAGCTGGGGCTGAAGATGGAGTGACTGACACAAGAATGATTATTGTTGGTGAGACTAATATGGGAATAGTGGACACAGGGATTGATGTTTGAGGAACTGATATTGGTATAGTTGGTGTGGAGAGAGGAACAGTAACTGGGAGTATTGAAGTGGAGGCATCAACAGTGGGACTGAAGGAAGGTAGAGAGATGGGTCGCAGAGTGCAGGTTGAAGGTGGTGTTGGTTCTGCTGTGGTAGAAACTGGCAAGGCTGTGGATGAGACAACAAAAGGTACTGAGGATGGAATAATATGAGGTAGGGTAGGAATGGATTCAGTGATCAAGGGGGCTGGATGACTAGACATAGCATCTGGGAAAGAAGTACTCATAGAAGCTCCTCCTGGCATGGAGGCCATCTGTAGGTGAAGTTCTATATAAGCTTGGTTTGCAGCATTGACTGCATCTTGGACATATTTATTGGCAGCTCTTTGGATTCTGGTTAACTTGGCTGGCTCTACAGAAGGTTGTTCCCAGTCCTGATTTACTTCATCATCCTCAAGCAAGGCAAGTCTGCCTACAAGGAAGGGATCATTGGGGGGAAGAGCTGGTAGGTCGTGCACTTTGTTATAAATGGTCCAAGCCAGAAAAACAAGTTCATCCTGAACAAACCTATCATTTGAAAGGTAAAATCTATTCCAAAACAATGGAAGTGGATCAAAATATTTTCCATAATTTGCTACACGGTCTTCTTGGCTCAAATTTGGTGTAACAGGATACAATACATATGGTCTTCTTTTAAGGTTGTGGTCAATGTACTTGATTGGATTGACAGGGGGTTTCTCAGACTTCTTCTCCTCATGGAAAGAAAGGAGAAACTGGACAAAGTAAGGGAGATGATCTATTGGAAATACCCAGTTAGGGGGAATGGGAACAGGATTAACCTGGTAGTAGGAGTGTCTAGGATGAAAAGTAGGATTTCTAATTGGTGGGAAGAACTTGATTGATGCAGTGTTGGGAGACTTAGGATTGGAAGGGGGAGAGATTGGTGTAGGATCAGTGTTAGCAGCAGTTGGGGAAAAAGGGACAAATGTACCTGGATTCAGTTCACGATTTCTTCTCTGTCTCTTTGCAGTAGTGTCAACTGCTAATGTCAGTCTTCTTCTTCTAGTTTGTCTTCTTTCTGGTACATCAGTTGTCTGCATATCAGCTGGCTGACCAATATCAGCTGTTTGAGCATCCTCATCTGGCTGACCAGTTCTTGGCTGACCTCTGACCCCTTGTTGACTGACCCCTTGTTGGCTGACCACTTGGCTGAGTAATTTCCGGTTGCTGAGCAACATCATCTGGCTGACTGGAGGAGACAGCTGTAAGAGCTTGAGTCCTTGTTCTTCGTGGTCTTCTGCTAGGCTGAGCTGTTGAAATTTCATGACCAAAACGACTTGAGACACTTGCACGCCCGATGTCAGCTGCAACGTACTTCTTGACCTTAACAATTTCTAGGTCACCAATCTTGATGAGTTGATGTTGAAGAGCAGGAAGTGAGCGAAGAAACTGATTGATAATCATATGATGGGTAAGTCTAGGGTTCCCAGTAGCCATATTCTCCTTATATTTTGCTATGTTCACCTTCACACACTCAACTAGAACCGCACCCCAGTTCATCTCGCAATTTTCTACTATGGCTTCCATGAGAAATAGCTGGGCTTCCGTGATTTTGTCGTGTTCTCCTGACTTAATAATGAGGCACTTATCCAACACAATAGCCAGGGCATATTGAAGAGGAGCGAATCTGTGCTTGTGCTTGTGCCTGTCAAAAGCCAGTTCAACAGGTACCTCACCTCTCATGGTTATCCACCCTGCTCTTTGAGTTTCGTCTAGGATGGTATAAGTGGTTGAACCATCGTCATAGAGATTAGGAAAGGTAGCAGTGATGGTTTCTGAGTCAAAAACAATTGGGACTCCTCTGATAGTTCCGGTAAGAGAAAAAGGGTCAGCTGGGTTTTCCTCCATACCCATGAAGAACACTTCAGTCAGTTGGCAACTGAAGGTACGAATGTTAAAGGAGAGGAGAGGCATCAACCCATATGCAGTAAAGAGATGAATGAGTTCAAGCCCTAATGGTTCTTCATTTAGAGAGACTACGTCCAAGATGCATCCTATAGCAGTATTCGAAGCCATTTTCCTGAAATAATAACAACAGAGAAGTTAAGAAAGCAGATGGAATAGAGAGATAAAGAAGGAGTAGGAAGAGAGAGTACCAGAAAATCTAGGGTTAGGGTTTTGAAAGAAAAGAGAGTTTGAAGAAGAAGAGATTCTTAGATAGATAAGTGAAAAGTAAGTTAAGTGGGTTTTAAATAGAGAAGAGATAGGTACAGATGTTTATATGAGTTAGTGGGTTTTAAAAGTGAAGATATGGAGTGTAGTGATAAAGTACACAGGATTTTGGTTTTTGTGATAAAAATAGCAATTTATGACAGAGAGTTATTATCACAATGATGAGCTGTTTTTTTTAAAACACGTCATTTCAACCGCCAGAGTTGGTGGGATAGTGGAAAGGTCATTTTGGCTTTTCAAAAAAGCTTCGCGAGTTCCAAGGAAAAATAAAAGGCGGGAAATAAATTAAGAGCTTTTAATAAAATTTAGAGTAAGTCTTAGCTGAGATACGATCAGCTTTGACTTAAGGCTCAGAGGCTACCTGGACAGTGACTGTTAGTCACTGTGTTATCAACTAATGAATAGAGAGTAAGAAGATTTCTGCTGAACAAATGTTTGCTAAAAGATGTCAGCTATGAATATGTGTCAGCTAACGGCTGTCAATATTTGTCAGCTGTGAAATTTCGTTGCTGAAGAACTTCATAAGTCAGCTACCGGCTGACAAACTTTTGCTATCCTTACAATGTCAGTTGATATAGATTGTCAGCTACTGGCTGACCACATTTCTTCATAGTATCAGCTGATATAATTTGTCAGCTAGATGAGCATCAACTGACAAACTGAAGAATACCCTGCAAAGATTAGACAATCCAAAAATATCTTTCTATGACATTATAAGCATTCCTAATTCTCCTCTTAAGAATTCAAACCTGTCAGATTTTAAGGCTTTTGTAAAAATGTCAGCTAATTGAAATTCAGTAGGAACATATTCTAGCTGAACATTACCTTTTTCTACATGGTCTTTTAAGAAGTGATATCTTATGTCTATATGTTTGGTTTTAGAATGCATAACAGGATTTTTAGAAACCGAAATAGCGCGTAAGTATTATCACAATAAATAGAACATGTTCCCATTGGCATTTCATAATCCAATAGTTGTTGTTTCATCCAAAGGATTTGAGAGCAACGACTTCCAAAGAAGAATATATTCGGCTTCAATAGTTGAAGTTGAAACTAAGCTTGCTTTTTGCATGCCCATGATATCGCCTGTTTCAAGGAACCGACATGTTCCACTGCTCTTTACTGCTTACTCGCAAGCAAGGTCAACATCTGAATATCCAATCAAATTAAAAGAAGAGTCTCTGGGATACCAAATGCCAAATTTTTCAATGTCAATCAGATATCTGATAATTCTTTTTGCAGCAATCATATGGGATTCCTTTGGATTAGCTTGAAAACGAGCACATATACACACATCAAACATGATTTATGGTTTGCTAGCAGTTAAATAGAGAAGAGATCCAACTATACCTCTATACTTAGTTGTATTAACTGGTTTACCCTTTTCATCAGTGACCAAGTGACATTCAACTCCCATTGGAGTATTTGCTGAATTTGCTTCTTGAAGATTGTATTTCTTGATCATCTCTGTGAGGTTCCTGGTGTGCTCCCACGCCCGCGCCTGGATAGGAGTGCGCGTGCGGATGCGGGACACCACGCTCTCGCTCCACCCTTCCTTGTTTAGGGAAGACGAAATCAAAAGTGCGAGAGGAGTCGTCTATGTTAGCACGTTGGAATGTGCCTCGGTTGCCTTTAGTGGATTTTGTATCCAATATGGGAACTTATGGTTTCCCGCATCAAGTTATCCCTTTTTTAGGGGATACCAGGAGATGGCAATGCATTACCCTTTCATTCCCATTTTCCCTTTTTTAGGGGAAAAAGGAAAAGTGCAAAAAAGGATATTGCGACGCCCCACTATGGATTTTATTAAAAATAGCCTTATGGCCCGCTCGATTACTATGGGAGCTTTGGGTTTCCCACATCAAGTTATCCCTTTTTAGGGGATACCAGATATGGGAATACACCACCCTTCCATTCCCATTTCAACCTTTTTAGGGAGAACGGGAAAGTGCAAAGAAGGAGTGTTGCGAGGCCCCACCGAATCGAAAGTTTTAGAGTCTTCATCTTTATTTTAAGGCAAAAATAAAGAAAAACCAAAGAAAGGAAAAATAAACCGAGAAAAAAAACGGGTTCGGAGGCTAAGTTACGAGTTGGGAAGGTGCTAGACACCCAACTCGCCCTTTCGGTCTCAAAATAGTTTTTGGCTGAAGTATGCTTATTGTTATATTTATTTAGCAAATAAATAAAGTATTAAAAGATAGGAAATTAAAACAAATACATCCATGACTACATTATTTACTGGACTCGCATGACCATTTCCTTACAATAATTACGACATATTTAAGAATATTTGGCCATTATAACGGCTCTTTTACATAATATTTCCTATCCTAATCCGGCAAGACAACAACGCTTATAATGACTACATTGTGCTGGATTTTAAATACAACTTTAAATAATAAATAGACAAATAAACAAATAAAATTGCCCTTAAAGGCTGTTACCTTTTAGAGCGGGGTGTGCTCGCTCTGTCCTTGTCGGGAGAGGGAGACTTTCTTGTTGTTTGTTGTGTGGTTGATGTTTTGATTTGGGCAGAGTGACGGCTTATATATGATAGTTTTGGCCTGTTTGGTCGGGCGGAATGATGGCTTAGTTTTTGTGGTTTTGGCCTTTTGGTTGGGCGGAATAACGGCTTATTCGGTGTTTTTCGTTACTCGGCAGTAACGGCTTACTTTGGGATTTTTGGGTCGGGAAAATGAGGTGGATACCTAACAACTAGGCTAGGGATTACTTATAACTGGTGGATATTTATTTTGGCGGAGTTTGGACGGGGTTTGGAGACTTTAGGGGGTTCCACTCACCTATCTCACACCTCTCGTACTAAGGTTTCAACAGAGACACAGAGAGAATTTCTCAGCGCTTCGTTGCGATAAAAATGAACGCTGAAATGAGGTGTCGGGGCCTCTTATTTATAGTGGGAGAGAGGGACACGACTGGAATTCCTTGGTTTGTTCCTCCTGCATCAGCCACTTGTACCTTTAGCTTCGAAGCTTGTACATTTTCCTTTCTGAGAGACGCAACAGTGAAAGGCTTGGTGCCACCAAGGAGACCCTTGGTGCGGCACCAAAGGGCCTTGGTGCGGCACCAAGCTTACTATTCAAGTTCCATTTTTTGCACTTTCACCCCCTGCAGTTCACTGTTTCGCGCATCCTGCTTTTCCTTTCGCATTTTTGACTCCTGTAACTTGACATTTGTTAAGTTTTAACAGTTCTTGATATATTATGCCGATCACATACCGGGTACAAAATTGGGGTGTCTACAGAGCCCCTCAACGATGGAGTCTACGGGTAACCCAAGGCTTACTGAGTAGACGAACATCGTTGATAAACAATAGACTCTCCACTTTCGTTCATTTAAGAACGGGAGAATGCAATTGGTAGCAGTTATAATGCACAGTTAACATGCTATCCAAACTCCATAACCTAGACATTTTTAGTCGGTTATAAAAAGTTATCGTAGTTTTAAGCAGATATGAATTTAAAGTGCTCTGATGGTCGGACCTACTAATGCAGGCTGCCTACATATTCCTTAATAAAGGAACTCAGACCAAAACGTAGTTCAGGCCAAAACCTAAACTATCACTCGTACAACGGTCGTGCCTATCGTGATGGGCTGCCTACGTATCCTTAAACAAGGAATCAGACCGAGACGTAGTTCACTCAGCTGGGGACTAAATGTTGCGGTGTAAGTGTTGCGGTGTAAGTGCGACAATACTAAATGAGCAAGTGCGGCAAAGCTTTATCAAATGAGTACGACAAGGGTAAATATGTGCTGTGATGGCCGCGTCTACCGTGATAGACTGCCTTCGTATCCTTAGTCAAGGAATCAGACCAAACGTAGTTCGTCTTGTAGCTATGCTGAGTGAATTGTTTCCTAGGAACTCAGTCTCTACTGGAGAACAAGACCTTTCCATATAAATCCAGGGCTGTGTACCCCTTAAAGGAAAGTTTCCCACATAGCCAAAATGTATGGAATGCATTGCCTCCTCAGGAACTCAGCCTTCAACGGAGAACAAAACCTTTCCCTATCAATCCGGGGCTGTGTACCCCTTAAAGGAAAGTTTCCAAACATCAAACAAATGCACTGTTAAAAAGGAAAATACCTTCCTTTCCTTTACCTTTGTCGTGTCCATGCAGCAAATTGCTGCTGATGTTGCTTTGCTATCGCTTGCTGCTTTACGCTGTTCGTTGTTGCACTTTGCTGGGGATTTTTCTTTTTATCATTGTTACGGCCTTTCTTTGGAAAATCTTTTTCCCCGTCTCCGTTTTCGGCTTTAGTGAAAAATTTCTTTCATCTTTGCCGCATTTGTTCTTATCGCTCCTTCTAACCTTGGTCAGAAGCTTCTTTTTCTTGCTGTAGCATCTTTTGGTATCAGCTGATATCATCTTTTCTTTGCTGTTGTTTTCTTTTCGCTCCATTTTCTAGATTTAGCCGAAAATTTCTTCTTCTGCCGTCGCATTTGTTCTTGTTGCATGTACCTGAAAATTTTTCCTTTCTTGTACATGCATTTCCCCTCTCCTGATTTTTTTTTTTTGTTTTTTGTTTTATTCTGCATGCCTGTCACTTTTCTTTATTTGCATGCTTATTACCTCTTTTTTTTTCTCTTTTTTTCCTTTTTTTTGTTTGTTTTTTTTTTATTTGGTCCGCCTGGAAATACTTCAGATTTGCTAGATTTTAGCACTGTTTGGCACTTTTTGAAGTATCCCTGACTTTATTAATAATGCTCATGCATGTCCTATTTATGCCTAAATGATGCAATTAAGTAATGATGCATGAAATTTATGCAATTTATTCTTATGATGCATGATTGAACTAGTGGTCACTATTTGACCCTACCATGCATGATTTATGCTATAAATGCAAATGAGGCCACATGATGCATGCTTATGCTGCAGGGACTTTATTAATAATGCTCATGCATGTCCTATTTAACGGGTAATGGCACGCTATATCCCCAAAATAGATTTTAAAAGAATATACCTTCAGGCTCGAACAGGCTTCCCTTTCTTCTTCTTTTTTTATGAGTATATGCGGGGAAAGGAAAAGGCAGTCACTTCATGTTCTTGGCCATATAATTGTTGCAGGGCTATACTTGGCATAAGGCTATTTTCATAATCCCTGCATTTTCTTTCGAAATCAGACAGGGCCGCCGTGAATGATCGGGATCCAGGTCATCGGGCTGTTTCAGGACAGTGTGGCAGCGCATATGATGAATAGGACGAGGACACTTCTGGTGTTTCTCATCCTGATGAGACTGAGCTTTTTCTGTGCCTTGTAGAAGAAGTACATGGGATCAGCCGAGGCGCCGCAGGCCCGATGGATCGCTCCGGGGCTTAAGGCCGCAAATGAAGGGATAGTTTTGGGGAAACAAGGGGATACATGCAATAATAGATATGTGCAATTAATGCATAACCTAAATTTATTTAGCAATTATTCCTAAGTTGCACCTTAGGACCTGTAATATTATATTTTAGTATTTTATTGCGAGCTTCCCGTCGTGGTTTTTCTTTTTCTTCTGTCAGTCGAGCCCGCTTGTGTGCCGAAGACTGGAGGTAAGATGCCGAGGTTTCAAAGAGTGCCTTCCCTCTCCTTATTCTCCTGATATATATTTTTATTTGGCTCTAACTTTTGCCTAGGCCGCCCTTTCGGGTTTTCAACCTAGCGAGCCTTTTATTTATTTATTTATTTTTTACTCTAATTTTTGCCTAGGCCGCCCTTTCGGGTTTTCAGCCTAGCGAGCCCTTATTTCCTCTTGTTATTTTCATTTTTTTAAATGTTTTTTTATATGCCCTAACTTTTGCCTAGGCCGCCCTATCGGGTTTTCAGCCTAGCGGGCTGGAGAGGGAAGCACTTGCCAGATAGGATGTCTCAAGCATAATACCTTTTAAGCTAATTGAGATTGGAGGGCTGAACAAGGTCTTCTTTCCTGGCTTGTGGGGAGTACGACATCTCCTGACCGAATCCTTTTGACAATATACGGCACATCGTGGAAGAGAGGGGTAGCAGCCTTAGATAAGTAGCCCCCAGCATTTTTTAGCCTAGACGGCATGACATGATAGCAGTAGGTCCCCCAAGGGGTGGTGAATGGGGTCTTTTCTTGGTCTCCTGCTGCCTTTGATTTGACTATAACCCAGCATGCCGTTGATGAAAAAAAACTGTTGGGCTTGGGAATGATCACTATATTGGACAGCCAGATCGGGCATTTTTTCTTTCTTTTTTTTACTCTTTTTTTTACTCTTTTTTTTTTTGGTGTTTTTTACTACTTCTTCTCTTCTTCTTTTTCTTGTATTTTTTTACCCGAATGAAGTTGACGTGCGGCTGTTTCATGCTTCTTCTTTTTTTCAACTTGTAGTGACCATTCTGGCTTGATGCGGTGGAGCTTTTGTCTGATTGGCTGAGCATCCGGACATATGAGGGTCCGGTGTTTGGCTATGGTTGGGTCTACCCCCGACACATCTTCATAGGACTAGGTAAACATGTCCACGAACTCTTTTGAGGAGATCCATGAGTGTTATTCTTTCAGAGCCTTGCAGGTAGTTGCCGATTTTTCTGACTTCTTTTGATTTCATTGTCTAGCCCCAGATTGATAGTGGATCAGTCTTCAGTTGTTGTTGATGATGTTGTCTCTGGTGCTCTGCTGACTTTACAAGCTCAAGCAAATAATTTTTTTTATCTTTTGGGTCCTATTAAATGACTCATTATTAAATTTTTTTTAAATGTGTTTTTTAATGTAGGTGCAACTAAGAAATAAGCAAAGACATTTAGATTATTATTAAAAGCACACCGTACAGGGTTTATTACATTATTGAGGACCTGGGGTTTGAGATCCTCAATTTTATGGGGCGGATTGGTAGATGACCAATCCGTAAGGCTAAGAAAAGGAATAGGGGTAATATATCCGAAGCGGTCCACCAGATCTGCGGGTGTCAAAAGTGGGCCAGTCATAATATACTAGTTCTGCAGTGGCTTATTAGAAATAGGCTCAAACTCAGCAGAGAGCTTCTCGTAATCAGTACCTCTGCCTATCATGCCAAGGAAGCTGTCATCAACCTCAATCATGTTGATTTGAGGTAGAGGGTTATTGATTATATTTGGTCTGGGAGTGGGCTTTTCAATAACCTTATCATCTATAAGATACTGAATAGCATTTTTGAGCAGATAACATTTATCGATGAGGTGACCACTGCAGCGATGATATTCACAGTATTGGGCATGATTCCAGGTCCTGGGCAGGGGGTCTAGTGGCTTATAATTTTCCATAGGCTTTAACACTCCTTGTGCCATTAGCCTGTTGATTCTTATGTTAAATTTATATCTGATCAGTACATTACATTAGTTTTATACTTGATGGCTAATCGGTAGCGTGTCGATTAGCGTGGCAACTTTGTATAGAACTTTGCCTTGTATAGTTTTTGTAGGACTTTTTCACGAACATCGGAAGACCACTCGGCTTCTTAGGAAGACTGCCTTTCAAAGCTTAAGATCGGTAGACCTCGTGTCAGCGATGCGCTTCTCGTGTCCTCTCCAGGAGAAAGCGGTGGATTAATTCAAACTTATTTCCATATATTATTTGAATTAATCCAAGTCATTCGACATGTCAAGCGCCGAAAGCAACTTTCCGAAAGCGAGGAAGACCTTTTCGTCTGAGCGATTAATAAGCGATAAAGCGGTATCCCCTTACGCTTCATCTCTCGAATCGACACCAAATCGCCCACCTTTTGAAGATCTCAGAAATGATTATCTGCTCTAGATATGCGTGAAGACGAAATTCCTTGATTTGACCCCATTCATTTAATGCATTTATGAATAAATTTGTTGAAGTCTTCGTCTTCTCAACGGATCTTTTGAAGTGCATCGCTTTAAATACGCCATTAAAAGCTGGAACAATTACAAGCGTGCGAATCAATCGAACACTTAAAGAATTGCTCTGAATCTACACAACTCAAGTCTTTCATTCAGTGCATTCAATAGATCCTCAACAGATCTAGAAGTCCTCGTCAACAACAAGAAGCTGCTCTTCAACATTTATTGTTTTATTCTTCTTGTTGTTTACTTCCATTAACTATACTACGCAAATTAAATATCTTGTATTCTGAGATATTTAATTCCCTAGACAAACACAAGTCAATATTTTGTACACGATCCATTAGGGATATTCTTTGTAATTGATCTAAGTGGAAAACATAGTGCACAATTTAAATCAAGGTTATTGCCTTGGTGGTGGACGTAGCACTCATTATAGTGTGAACCATCCCAAAATACTTGTGTTATTTCCTTCTGCGTCTATTTATTGAACTGCTTAGTTTCATTGTTTATATTATCCATTTCAGCAGAACTTAAGTAATACGTAAAGGTCTCTGGTAGTCCTTATCGGCAGACCTAGAACAATCTTCTTGAAGGTCTTCCGCTACTTGATTCTTTTCATAGATTGCAAGTAACTTTCAAGGAACTTACTTAAAAGTTTTTAAAGTGTTAATAAGCTATTCAACCCCCCCCTTCTAGCTTATTATTGTGCTCATTGGGACCACATAGCCCACATAGGATCACAGTTTGGGAGGCTTGCGACTCATCATAATGGCGGTTTTGATTTAAATTTCTGCTCGGGCCATTATTTCCTCAGGCGTGTTGATAGATCTGTCGCTCCATAAGACCATGGAGCAGTGCAATAATTTTGTGTGAAAAGGGGCGATGCATTTCCTACCACATTGACGGTTAGCGTGGGCGTGATTGCACTTGTCTTCCCTTTAGAGTAACGGAAAGAGGTAGGAGGCGTATTGGTTTGTAATTGTCCTGTCTGTATATCATCATTAATACGTGCTCCTATCTCCACTATTTCTTTAAAATTGGTGTAGGGAAGGTACCGCATGTGTTCCAAGTAAATGGGCTGGAGGTTTTTGAAGAACATTCGGCATGACTTCGGGCGGTTCGAGTACTGTCGAAAGTCGAGCCAACTTTCTTTCCACGACCACGAACTTCGAAGCACAGGTTTCTTTTTCCCTCACCGGTGCACGACTCAAGGTCCCTTCTATTTTCGGGACTGGTGTTGTCTTTGTATCTTTCGAGGAAGCTTGACTATTTGGTCCCACGTATTCATGCTTTGCTATCAGACAACATTAGCCATTGTTTGGCAGCCCCTATTAGGGTGAGGTGAAAATTGGAAGCCATAGCCTCAAAGCTAGCTCCCCTTGACTGCATGCCAGTTGAATAAGATCTTAAGTAGGATATAGGGCATCCAATCCCATCAAATTTTTCTATATCGGGCATTTTGAATTTGAAAGGCAATACTGCCGCAGGTTGTAATGGTGCCAGCGTAGAAAATTCCCTCTGTTGAGAAGCTTGAGTACCATGGTCTTTATATTTTCCACGTCGGCCTCTATTTTGGTGGTGGGGGAGTTGGTTTTTGGTATATCGGTGGGTTAGGGAAGGTTGGGTTAATTTAGGCTGCGGTGTACGGTAAGGGTTTTGGAAATGGATATGGATATTATTGGGTGGTGATAAGGTTTTTGGGTTGGATATGGACTTTGGGTGGATAAAGATTATTGGTGGAGCTTGGGTAGGATAATGGTTTTGGGTTGGTGGATTTTGGGTAGGTGGATTTTGGATGTTTTCGGTTTGGGACGAGATCATTATAAGGTAAATAAGTGGTAGCAACTTTGGCGGGTTATAACTTTGTGGGTCTATATGTGGGATTTGGAGTGGGTTGGTTATGGGAACAGGGAGGTCATTTGGGCTTTGGGGAATTTTGGTGTTTGGGGAAGGATATGAAGGATATGACGGGTAAGGCGATATTTGGGTAGTAGGGACTTGGTGGAGGATTGGGATTTGGGGTAGCGGTAGTATTTGGTGGGTTAGTGTTTGGTGAGTTGGGTTTGGAGGCACGTGGGATGTTGATGTTTCCTATGGGATTATAGGGGAAGATTCACCTCACAAGCGGAGTTTGACCTTGTATAAGACTTGTTATTTGGCTTAGCAAGCGTTCATGTCGTGCATCAGGATTGGGTCTAGCAACTGC
>CM028380.1:116007556-116048010 GCA_013146195.2 Codonopsis lanceolata | reverse complement strand
TTTATCAAAAACCTCCAGCCCATTTACCTAGAGAGCGCATGTATCTCCCTTATAACAATTTTAAAGAAATAGTGAGATAGAGTCCCGTATTGATGAAGAAATACGCACGGGATCCCTAGAGATTGATGCACATACACCCCAATTTCACTCAGAATCAATCGATGAAAAATCTTCGAAGAAGTCAACGTGGTTGAAAGAATTTCGCCCGTAAATACAAGAATGTGTCATGGTCATACGAGACAAATGAATCATTAACTCCTGTTGAAGGAAGCAAGAATGCCAACAAGAACCTCATAGGACCCTCTAGCAAAAAGAAGGCATTACGATGAATTGAATGCCCCAATGTCCCCATTTTCCAAGGCTTAATGGCACAAGGAGTTTTGAAACCAATGGAAAATTATCGACCTCCGCCAAAGCTATCGTGACACGTGGGACCACTTTATAGTATCATCGTGAGCGCTGGCCATCCCACCGATATGTTATAAGCTCGGAGTGCCATCCAAGATCTTATTGATGGCCAACGATCATTGAAAAGCCGCACCTTTGATTGTCTCTAGTAAAGTGGAAAATACCCTAGATACCCTCGTATATACACCTCCAAAGACTCTTTGTACCTTTGAATGTCATTTTGTCAAATAAAATCTCCTAAAACAACTCTTTTCAACCCAAATAATTTTTTTCATAAATTTTGGGATCCTTGTTGTTTTCTGGTACCACTAACAATTTTGCAGGGGCTGAAAAAATTAACTATTACCATTTACTCTCTTGAGAAGATTGTCCAGAGGTACGTAATCGTCACATCCCATTTCAAAAAAAAAAAAAAAGAGTTTTCTAGCAATAAAAAAAAAATCACGTGTAATACTTAGTTTTCTTTTCATTTAAAAAAATATATATAATCGTTTCTTTTTGCAAAAAATAAAAATAAAAAATTTGTTCTTTCAAAAATCTCTATTCTTTCAAATTCAAAATTCAAAAAAAAAAAATTCAGAAAAAAAAAGATTAGCAAAATGAAAATTTTTCTGTCAGAGTTGAACTACGATGACCTGAGCCTCGAAATGAGGAACGTAGGCAGCCTTTGGGTTCGGTCAAATGCTTTGATTTACTTATCAAAAAAAAAAAGATCATTCAAAAACAAAGAGTTATTTTTTTGTGTTTCTTTTTGTTTCCCAAAACATGAAAAGACAAGACAAAACCCCCTCACCACTATTCTTAATCTCCAAATTCCTATTCCCTCTTAACCTCTCATAAATGCATCACTAAGTTGATAAGTGCATCGTTCATTCTCGATTTCAAAAAAAAAAAAAACAGTAAGTCCTATTTCGAGATGTTAAGGTCTTCCACTCAAAAAAAAATGCAAAAAAAAAAAAAAAAGGAGACCGATAGGGAGCCAGAAAAGAAAGGAGAGCTGGAAAAGCCAAGAAGGCAGTAAAATCTGGAAAGACAGGAAATCCAGAAAAGGCCGACTCTAGGATCATAAGCAACAATCCAAGACTAGGGGCTTTCAAACCCAGGGGTATCTCTTTTGCCCATATTGATGCCTACGGCCCATCCTTGCAGAGTGTGCTCACCAGTCCATTTGGTCTCCATTCTTTCAAAAGTCCAATCGAGTCCTCAGATCGAGCTTTCCAAAGGTATCCATCTCGATATTCAAGTCTGGTAACTTCTTACTTCTCCTATATTAGCTTGTCAAGTTTTCTTCTTGATCTCTGAGCACATATCGCCAAAGTATTTGTAAAAAAAAAATGACGAGTCGACTCGTGTAAAAACATGATAAAACTACACATGTTGATAATGAGTCATTTCGCAATATGGGCCCACAAACTATTAAAAAATTTGTCTGATAAAGCAACATTCTGTCTTGGTAAAAGGTCATCTTCGACCCATTGCGACCGAGCTATTAAATGGCACACTAGGGGCTTCCAACCATACACCCAACCTCTTCCAAATACCTAAACAAATCCACCACATACCAAAGCCTAACCATCTCTAAGAGCCAGCTTCTCAAAACTGGGGCTGTTCCATCCTTATATATATCCACCAAGAGTGACACCCCTTTTTATCCCAAGAGAGAGAAGGCAGATATCTCTTCAAGCATTCTCCAAAATTGCTCCGAGAGGTCAACAAAAAACAAAAAGAAAAAAAAGAAGCCTCTTTTGAGAGATTTCCTCAAAATTTCTCTCGCAAAAAAAAAAAAAAAAGGAAGAAAAAAAAAGAAGCCTCTCCGGAGAAATCTCCTCAATATCTTTTCTCTCGCAACAAAAGAAAATATCAATCACTCTTGGACCATCCCATAACCCACAACCAAAGCCAAAAGCCGACCTCCCCACCATATCCACAACCAGGTCCAAAAACCAACTTTCTATCCAAACCCACAGCCTAAAAAGCCAGCCAATGGTCCCTTCTGACCACCTTAAAAAAAAAACACACACACACAAATCCACAACCCAAAATACCTTTGAGTCAGAGGCCAACCAAATCCTCAACCCTAAAGCTAATCCATCCCAAACACTTAGACACTACACCCTAACCTAGTTGCCACCTATAGCTCTGTTTCAATCAGTTGTAACGTGATCTGGGTCCAGGCCAGAACTCCTTGCTAAAGACACATGAAATTATCAAAAGATAAATGTTAAGTAGGGTCCAAGAAACTCATGATACTTGGCGATAAACTCTGGATCATGACTCTTCTTTTTGTCCATTAGAGTCATCCTCTTTCTCTGAGCATACTCATTTCTATCTCCCGCAAAATTCTCTCCAAATCGAGTCTGTCTGGGGCTGTCCCTAGTTAATTTCTCCAGGAACATTCCCGTCATGCAAAATTTGGTTGATCAAATTCATCCTGGGGTTTCTCCCGCCAAACTCATTGGATACATAAAGACTCATCGTCTCCAGAAGCAGCTGTCATTTCCATCTCTGCCTGAAGAAACGAAGAAACTACAAAGGCATGGTCCTTCGAAAACAAGCAGCTTATCTTCGCATGCATTGAAAGACTGGCTCCCTATAAGGTAAAAGCTCGCTAGGTTGAAAACCCGAAAGGGCGGCCTAGGCAAAAGTTAGAGCACAAAAAAAAAAGAACAAAAACAAAAGCAAAAACAAAAACAACAAAAACACAAAAAAAAAAAAAAATGGCCCCTCTGAGGCATCGACTAGTAGGATTTGCTAATCTTCTGATTGAATTCCTTTCTTGAATGATGCACTAGTCAAAAGACTGAAAAATGACCCAGCATCCCATTCACCTTCATCTCAAATATCACCATCAACTCCTATATTCATGACTCTTCAAAGCCAACCAGAAGCCACAACTCAAGCTCTTATAGTAATTTTCCATCACCTTGCGTTATCTTGTCTTAACATGCTTAAGAAACAGATGATACACATGCACATTCAAAAGTCCTTTTTCTAAGAAAAAGAAAAATTGCATCCGCATGCTTGCATCTTTTGTTTGCCATCCTTTTACTGCATCTTATCAGGTCTTCTGCCGCATCAGCCTATAAATGTTCGGCCGACATCTCGCCAAGGATCATCTCCCAAAGATCCTCAGCAGCATCATCAAAAGCTACACAAACCGATCATCGACAGCATTCTGCCACAACACTTCATAAATCATCGCTTCTCCTATGCTGGGATAAGCATTTAAAAAAAAATCATCGCTTCTCCTATGCTGGGATAAGCATTTTCAAAAAAATAAAAATAAAAAAAATCTCACCGCTTTCCCTATGCTGGGGAAAGCCCATTTTCAAAAGTTCCAAAGCTTTCCCTATGCTGGGGAAAGCCCATTTTCAAAAGCTTCAAAGCTTTCCCTATGCTGGGGAAAGCCTATTTTCAAGAAGTTCCAAAGCTTTCCCTATGCTGGGGAAAGCTCATTTTCAAAAGCTTTCAAAAGCTTTCCCTATGCTGGGGAAAGCCCATTTTCAAAAGTTCAAAAGCTTTCCCTATGTTGGGGAAAGCCTATTTTCAAAAAGTTCCAAAGCTTTCCCTATGCTGGGGAAAGCCCATTTTCAAAAAGTTCAAAAGCTTTCCCTATGCTGGGGAAAGCCCATTTTCAAAAAGTTTCAAAAGCTTTTCCTATGCCGGGGAAAGCCCATTTTCAAAAAGTTCCAAAGCTTTCCCTATGCTGGGGAAAGCCCATTTTCAAAAAGCTCAAAAGCTTTCCCTAGGCTGGGGAAAGCCCATTTTCAAAAGTTCAAAAGCTTTCCCTATGCTGGGGAAAGCCTATTTTCAAAAGGTTTCAAAAGCTTTCCCTATGCTGGGGAAAGCCCATTTTCAAAAGCTCAAAGCTTTCCCTATGCTGGGGAAAGCCCCTTTTCAAAAGTTCAAAAGCTTTCCCTATGCTGGGGAAAGCCCATTTTCAAAAGCTCAAAGCTTTCCCTATGCTGGGGAAAGCCCATTTTCAAAAAGTTTCAAAGCTTTCCCTATGCTGGGGAAAGCCAATTTTCAAAAAGTTCCAAAGCTTTCCCTATGCTGGGGAAAGCCAATTTTTAAAAAAGTTCCAAAGCTTTCCCTATGCTGGGGAAAGCCCATTTTCAAAAGTTCGAAAGCTTTCCCTATGCTGGGGAAAGCCCATTTTCAAAAAAACTCAAAAGCTTTCCCTATGCTGGGGAAAGCCTATTAAAAAATAAAATAAAAATGTTCCATCGTTTTCCCTATGCTGGGGAAAACTCATCCGAGGTCCCACAAGTTTTGCCTATGCTGGGCGAAACGTACCATCCATCCCACCTAGTTGTTGTTTCGGCTTAGGTCGAACTACGTTTGGTCTGATTCCTTTTATTAAGGGATACGTAGGCAGCCTACATTAGTAGGTCCAATCATCAGAGCATTCAATTTGCATATTTGCTTAAAAACTGCGATAACCTGTTATAACTGACTAAAGATGTCTAGGATATGGAGGTTTGATAAATTGCTGCATTATAACTGCTACCTGCTGCATATTTCTCCCTTGTTTTGAAAAGAAACGAAATTAGAGGGTCTATTCTTATCAACGATGTTCGTCTACTCAGTAAGCTGCGGGTTACCCGTAGACTCCATCGTTGAGGGGCTCTGTAGACACCCCAATTTCGTACCCCTGGTATGTGACATGACATAAAATATCAAGACCTGTTAAAACATTAACAAATGTCAAGTTACAGGGTCAAAAGTGCAAAAGGACAAAGCAGGATGCGCAAAAGGGCGAATTGCAGGGACTAAAGTGTTCAAAAATGCCAAGGTTTGAAATTTGGGCATGGCTACCCACCAAATTGGGCATGGCGCCCAAATTTGCTTCCTGCCACTGTTCATCCATTTTGTTGCCGTAATTCACAACTTTTCCTGCGCGGTGTACACCCGTTTGATGCAATATTTGGAAAATGGGCGTGGCTACCAAAAGAATTGGGCATGGTGCCCAAAATGAAAGAGGATGGTGCCCAAAAATGCTTTCTTTCTGCTACAGTACACAAAACTTTGCCGTAAAATGCAACAAATTAAACGCAGTGTACAATCAAATGGAGCGCAGTGAAGGAATTTTAATTCCTCCGATGTCCCTGATTCAGCCTATAAATAGAGGCACCCGGCTCCTCATTCACACACGGAAAACGATTTCATTCAGCAAGCTTCTCCGCGTTAACGTTACGCTGGAGAATTAGAGAGCGATGTGAGATGGTGAGTGATCACCTCAAAAAGCCTCGAAACTCTGCCAAACCTCCGCCAAACACAAAACCAACCGGTAGAAGTGTACCTTAGCCCCCCAGCTAGGTATCCACCCTTTTTCCCGGTCCAAAAATCGTGGAAAGAGCAGTTGCTCTGCCCGATTTAAAAGGCCAAATCGCCAGAAATAAGCCGTTATTCTGCCTAGGGGTGGCAATTCGTGTTATCGTGTCGTGTTCGTGCCTCATTATCGTGTTTTAATATTATCTATCTTATTTGATCATAAATACAACAATAAATATTAATTTGAATATATTAACAATTTCGTGCCTTTCGTCGTGTTTCGTGTTGTGTCGTGTCGTGCTGGGCTTATCGTGTCATTTGTCTCTGTAATCGTGTTTTATAATCGTGCCTTATTGGTTCGTGCTAACGTGCCGTGCCAGGCATTGCCACCCCTAATTCTGCCCGATTTCAGCCTACCTCAAGCCAATAAACAACCAAACACAAACGCATTACCGCCTAAATCCCTAGGCCGAAAGTAACTTTCGAAGCGATCCGCGCCCAAATTCACACAACACACAACACACAACAACAAAAAGACTCTCTCTCTCCGAGGGACAGAGCGAGCACACCCTAGGTTGTCTGTAAGTTTATTTTAAAGTCTTTCATTTTTGTAAAAGTATTATTTCCAATCCGGCCCAATGTAGATATACAAGTAGTTGTGCTGCCCGGATTTAGTTAGGAAATAGTACTAAATATAGCAGTTGTTATAGTTAAATATTTTCAGATGTATTTGTAATTATTTGCATTATTTATTCATTAAAGTCTTTGTTTGTAACAGTATTATTTCCAATCCGGCCTAATGTAAATATATAAGCAGTTATGCTGCCCGGATTTTGTTAGGAAATAATACTAAATATAGCCGTTATTATGGCCAAATATTTTCAAGTATATTTGTGATTGCTTGTAAAAGAGACTGTTGCAAGTCTGTAAATAATATAGATGTAATGGATGTATTTGTAGGCAGTTAATGCTTTATTTATCTGTTGAATAAATATAACAAAAAGCATACTTTAGCCAAAAACTGTTTTGAGACCGAAAGGGCGAGTTGGGTGCCTAGCACCTTCCCAACTCGTAACTTAGCCTCCGAACCCGTTTTCTTCATCTCGGTTTTTTTTTTGGTTTTGCTTTATTTTTGTCTTAAAATAAAGATGGCGACTCTAAAACATTTTGGATCCAGTGGGGCCTCGCAACATCTTTCTTTGCACTTTCACGTTCTCCCCTAAAAAAGGGAGAATGAGAATGGAAAGGTGATGTATTCCTATGTCCTGGTATCCCCTAAACAAGGGATAACTTGACATAGAAAACCCAAAGCACCCATAATGATCCGAAATAGGCCATAAGGCTATTTTCATAAAATCCATAGTGGGGGCGCTGCAACATCTTTCTCTGCACTTTCACATTCTCCCCTAAACAAGGGAGAATGAGAATGGAAAGGTGATGTATTCCTATATCCTGGTATCCCCTAAAAAAGGGATAACTTGACATAGAAATTCCAAAGCTCCCATATTGGATCAAAAATCCACTAAAGGCAACCGAGGCGCATTCCAACGCGCTATTTCGACAGCACTCCTCCCGCACTTTTGATTTCGTCCTCCCCTAAACAAGGGAGGGTGGAACGGGAGCAGTGGATGTCACCGCATCCGCATGGACGCCGCCCATCCAGGGCGCGGGCGCGGAGCAATTTTCCCGGAACCCACAATAGTCATTCACACTGCTCATCCTTTGTTCGAGCTGCGAAAGTCTTCCTGCTTTTTGGAAAGCTGTTTTAGGCGTGTCTGAGAAGCCAGGAATGTCTTAATTTAAATTCAAACTGATAAGGATAAATTTAATTAATCCACTAAGACTTGTTTGACTGGACACGTCACGCTTGACCATGTGCAGACAAGGTCTGCCGCTGGTTGCTGTTTGCTGGTCTTCCGGTGAAGCACATCTGAAGTCTTCCGCTGAACCCGTGAAGCATATAAAATAAACTATTCTTTGGCAAAGTTCTATACACAGTTGCCACGCTAATTGATACGCAACCCAATTAACCACTAATGTATAAAACTAATGTAATGTATGAGCAGATATAAATCTAGATATAAATGAGAATCAACAATCTCCTCCTATTTATATATGGTCATCATTACTTACAAATGAGGGCTATAAACAACTATATGATAGATAATAGCATGTCTAAAAGTATTTTTAATTTTATATATAACGGTAGACACGCCTCTATCAAACAGGAGAACACCTCAGGTGTAAAATCTAATCTAGGTGCTTACAGAATAGAAGAGATAAGAGAGAACATCACACAGATTAGTAGTAAACAGTTCAAATGTGGATTTAAACTGAGTGTTTAAATTCTAAGCAGGTATGAATTGAAATAACAAGAATTTTAAACAATAGACATTTTTGAAAGTCAATTAATCTTCTGTATTAAAAACGAGAAGTTTAATATTACAGAGTTTTTAAAAATTAAGATAGATACAAAGTTTAAGGGAAGAAAAGATACAGATTTACCAAGGTCTTTTCCCTTTGCCTTTGTCTGCTGCTTCTTTCTCTTTTCTCTGCCGTTCAAGTTCTTCGGCTCTTCTGATGTATTCATCATCGGCAGAAGTGGGAGGTCTGGTGGTGCGAGAACGGTAGTCCAGTTCCTCACGAAGACGGTTGTTCTCGTCCATTAGCATCTGGTTGATAGACCTCATTCGCTTCTCCTCCGTGATGGCCAGATCACGATCTCGCCGAGCATTCATAACATCGTGAGCGGAGTCGCGAGCAAGGTTGTTGAGCTCGAGAACAGGCGGGCGATTGTGGCCAAGATGGAGAGTGATGGCGTGGAACAATTCGTAGAACAGAGATGAGCAGAGCCGGGCGCATTCAGAGCGTTGAGCTTCAACATTAATCTTGACATCCGTTAATTCGTGCTTCATCTGCCCAAATCGTGTCCACACGTCATCTTGGAATTGTCGAAGAAGAGCAACATTTCTATCATTTACCTTGGACGCGGCAGTGGCAAGCTCAGCGACAACTGTGGAGATGCTCGTCAATTCTCCTAGTCTGTTGTAAATAGTGTCCAGGCGAGACAAGATTTCAGAATTGGCCGGATGAGAGGGAGAAGGGTCCAGGCCAATGTGGATATGCTCGCTGCCGGTAGAAGAGGTGGCTTCGGCAGTGGCTATGGGTCGGAAGGGCTGTTGGGGACGTGGAGTGGGAGATTCGGTACAGGTTGAGTCTCGGGAGGGGAAAGTATGGGTAGATGAGGAGTTGGTTTTTGGTGGGGAGGTAGGAGGTGTTGGAGGAGAATCTAACTCAATGTCAGTGTTGGAATTGTCACTGACAATTGAAGATTCGGGTAGAGGGTCAGGAGAAAACCAAAAAGATGGTGCAGGGTAGAAAAGGGATTTAGGTTTGAGGAGGTTTGGTTGTGGTTGAGCTTGGGGGAATAGATCTGCTACCGATGAAAGTTCAAAGAGAAACTTGGAGGCAGCAGAGTCTAATGGTTTTCTAGGAGAGGGTTGGGTTGGTTTAGATTATGTAGTTGGACTGGTTTGGGTTCAATGGGGTGAAGAAGGGGTAGATGGGTTAGGAGAATAGTTGAAAGGTGAGGGAGGAGGTGTATGTGTTCTGGTAGGCTCCTCCTGTCTTTGTGGCTCTTCCTAAGGGATAGACTCCTCCGGAGGGGGTGAAGTCCTCTAAGTAGATGACTCAGTAGGAATGGGTTGGTTTGGGTTTTCGGTAGAGGGTTGGTTGTCGGTAGAGGGTTGGTTGGCGGTAGAGGGTTGATTGGTGGCAGACTTCTTTTTCTTCCTTAGCAACTGAATAGGGGGCTCAACTGCGTCATCGATAGAATCTTGAGTGTCTGCAGGTGGCTGGGTTTGAAAGGCTTTACGTAGTTGCCTACGTTTTGGTTTTGGTGAAGGTGAGGGTTGGTCAGAAGAGGGTTGGTGTTTGGATTTAGGAGAAGGTTGGGTAGAGGAGGTTGGTGGTTCTTGGGTAGATGGTTGAGGAGATGAAGGCTTACCGGTAGTAGCAGATGATTTGCCAGCAGACTTGTCATGTCTGTCTGCCTTCAGCTCTTGCCTTATCCATTTGGCTTGACGCTTTTCAGCTTCGTCTTCTTCCGCCTGTTCCTTTTTGGCCTTGGCTGCTAGTTTCGTTTTCAACAGCTGCTCTGACTCGGCAGCCATATCCTTTGCTCGTTGGTGAAGGTCTTGAGCAAGTTGAGCATTGAACTTGTCATACGCCTTTTTATAGCTCTTGCTTCTAGCTTCATAGGCACCCATGTCGAAGCGAGTAACGACTATTGGCAATGGTTTATCAATCTTTTCAAGAGAGACATTTGCAAGTCCTCTTTGCTACTGTCGCTTGTTCTCATATTCAGCATATTTGTTGAAAAAAGTGGATGTCAGCTGCTTGTCCTTTGTCACCACAGTAAGCTCATCTTCCTTAATGGAAGAGTTGATCAGCTCTGTGTTTCGTAGAAGGACGTTGATTAGCCTGACAAAAGGCCTTTTGCAGTTGGGGTTGTCCTTCACTTTTTCAACGCATTGTTTCAGCTCATTGAACACAATAGTGCTGTAGTTTAGGTGAGTCTGTAGGAAGACGACACTTGTGAGGTTCAGCTGTTGGGCAGTGAACATGTCGTGGGCCCCGCTTTTGAATAGCAGGCCCTTGTCAATTAGATGGCTTGAGCAGTAGACATCCAGCGGGAAGAGGTTCCTCAGCATATTGCCTTGAGGTTCCCTTGGAGTATCAACTCCCCTCATTGCTTCCCAGGCATGGTTAGCCTCAGCAATTGATGATTCTAGTGCACCACCAAAACGTACGCCAATAATTGTGGAAATTTTTTTGGCAGTGATGGAGACGGGTCGACCATGGATCCATCCTCGTAGTGCAATTTGATTTTGACTACCATTCGTTGGTAGAATTCTTCAACCAGGAGGATGTTGTAGTCTTCGTCGTTAAGGCAGAAGAGGGGTAGAATCCCTGATGCATTCATATCTTCGCAGGCTTTGACTCCAGCGTAAAATGTCCTGACAGATTTGAGGTCTATGCACATGCCGGGTATGTACAGTTTTGGGTCCAGAGGTACTATGACATCGTGAGCGGCGGGAAATGGAGGGTACCCAGGTAAATTGATGTCCAGACCAGGTGGGATGACTTTTTCAGGGTCAAACTCCTTCCTGCTGTCACGTTTGGATTTTGAAGAGGGTTTAACCATTGTTGCTTTAAGTCTTCCGATATAGTGTAAATGAAGTCTTCCGGTAAGTATAAATCTAAGTCTACCGGTATGAAAGAAAAACTTTAAGATATTGAGTTTAAGCAGTAGGGTCAATCATACCAAGATTTCTCCTTAAATAAGCAAACTTGGTTGCATCCAGTGGCTTTGTGAGAATGTCAGCCAATTGATGTTCAGTTGGAACGTATTCCAGACTGATGTTACCTTTCTCCACATGATCTTTGAGGAAGCGATAACGGATATCAATGTGCTTTGTCTTCGAGTGCATCACTGGATTCTTGGAGACTGAAATTGCTGAGGTATTATCACACATAATTGGACAATTTGTAGTCTTGATGTTGTAGTCCACTAGTTGTTGCTTCATCCATAATAGCTGAGAGCAACAGCTGCTGGCAGCAATATATTCTGCCTCTATGGTGGAGTTTGGAACCGATCCTTGCTTCTTGCATGACCATGAAACAAGTCTATTTCCAAGAAATTGACAAGTATCCTAAGATCCTACTAGATCGAAGTTGTTGCGTTTGGAATACTAGATACCTAGATTTGTAGTCGTTGAAACATATCTGATGATACGTTTGGCAGCAAGCAAATGTGATTCCATTGGATCTGCCTGAAATCTTACACAAACACAAACAACAAACATAATATCAGGTCTACTGGCAGTAAGGTAAAGAAGTGAACCTATGATTCCTCGGTACTTGGTCATGTTCTCTTGCTTTCCCTTCTCATCTTTATCAAGATGGCAGTCGGTAGACATTGGAGTCTCAAATCCTTTTGCTGAATCAAGACCAAATTTCTTGATGAGTTCCTTTGCATATTTGGTTTGGCTGATGAAGATTCCGTCGAAAATCTGTTGAATCTGCAGTCCTAGAAAGTAGGTAAGTTCTCCCATCATACTCATCTCGAACTTGCTTTGCATCAGCTTCTCGAATCTCTTGAACAGGCTTTGGTTTGTAGATCCAAAGATGATGTCGTCCACATAGATTTGTACCAAAAGAGAATGACCTTTGTGCTTGAGGATGAACAGAGTTGTGTCTATTCTTCCTCTCATGAATCCTTGTTTAATTAAGAATTTGGATAGAGTTTCATACCAAGCTCTGGGAGCTTGTTTTAGGCCATAGAGTGCTTTCTTGAGTCGGTAGACATGATCCTATTTGTCTTGAATGACAAAACCTGGAGGTTGTTCAACGTATACCGTTTCTTGAAGATCACCATTCAGAAAGGCACTCTTCACATCCATCTGATAAACTTTGAAGTCCATGAACGAAGCATAGGCTAGAAAGAGTCTGATTGCTTCTAATCTAGCAACAGGAGCAAATGTTTCATCGAAGTCAATTCCTTCTTCCTGTCGGTAGCCTTGAGCAACCAATCTAGCTTTGTTTCTGGTGACGTTCCCATCTTCATCTCTCTTGTTCCTGTATACCCATTTGGTGCCGATAAATGGATGGTCAGTCGGTCTTTGAACTAAGCTCCACACTTTGCATCTTTCAAACTGGTTCAGCTATTCTTGCATAGCTTCAATCCAGTAATGGTCTTCGATAGCTTCATCAATCTTCTTTGGCTCGATTTCAGATACGAATGCGAATGCAAACATAGTCTCATTTCGAACTCTATTCCTCGTACGAACTCCTAAGTTGAGATCACCAATGATTTGAGAAATGGGATGATCTCTTGTTTCAATAATGGTTGGAGGAAGATCACTTCTGGTGGGTTCTTCCCTTAATAATTCTGGAGTAGGTTGAGAAGGAGATTCACCAAAATCAGGTTCAGAAGAGATAGGATCTTTGAAACCTTCATTTTCTGGTGAACAAGAAGGGTGAGTGATCTGCAAAGGTGTTTGGGGTAAAACAGAAGATATAGGTTCTGGGTTAACAGAAGAGTTGGAGGCACCCAGAGTGAAGTCATCGTGAAGGGTTAGTAGAAGCTGGAAGGGTGAGTTGCGAGTCGAAGAGGAGTAGAAGTAGATGATGTATTTGTACCTGTCACATCATCATCAGAATCATTAGCAACATTCGGAGCCTTTCTAGGCTCTAACAAGTCATATTCATCAAAAGTAATATGCACAGATTCTAAAATTTTTAAAGAAGCTTTACTAAAAATGCGAAATGCTTTTGAATGTTTGAAATAGCCCAGAAAAATTCCTTCGTCTGATTTTGCATCAAATTTTCCTCTATATTCTTTTCCATTATAAAGAATAAAACATTTACAGCCGAAGATTTTAAAAAATCCTATGTTTGGGGCTCTTCCTCTCCATATTTCATGTGGAGTTTTGTTATGAAACTTGTTTACCAGGGATCTGTTCTAGGTAAAACATGCAGAGTTGACGGCTTCTGCCCAGAAGTACTTTGGAAGTTTTGCTTCTGCCATCATAGTTCTTGCTGCTTCAATCAGTGTTCTGTTCTTTTGTTCAGCTACACCATTTTGTTGAGGTGTTCCGGTAGCAGAGAAGTTGTGGCCGATCCCGTGGTCATCACAATATCTTTCTACACCGTTGTTCTTGAATTCGGTGCCATTGTCTGATCTTATGTCACTAATATCTTCAAGCTTTTGGGTTTGAAGTCTTCTGAAAAGAGCGGTGACTAGATCATATGTCTCATCTTTCGAAGTCATTGTGTCGATCCAGGTGAACCTAGAGTAGTCGTCAACTACTACAAGTGTGTACTTGTCTCCTGAGATACTGACTGTAGTGATTGGTCCAAAGAGATCCATGTGCAAAAGTTGAAGAGGTCTGTTTGTAGACATGACAGACTTTCTTTTGAAGGAAGACTTGGAAAGTTTTCCTAATTGGCAAGATTTATAACTTCTGTCATGGTCGGCAGACACCGTAGGTAGACCTTCGACAAGCCCATCTTTGGAGAGCTTGGAGAGGTGCTTGAAGTTGAGGTGACTGAGACGCTTGTGCCATAGCCAACTGTTGTCACGAACGTTGTTAGCAACTAGGCAAAGGCTGGAGAGTCTCCCTAGAAGATTTAAGTCCACGACATAGACGTTTCCTTGTCTATTGCTGGTCAGTATTGTTGAGCAGGATTCACGATCTTTGATAAGACATTGGTTGGAGTTGAATTGGCAGATTAGTCCTTTGTTGCAGAATTGGGATATGCTCAGAAGATTATGTTTTAAGCCGTTCACTAGAGAAACTTTGTTGATGGAAAGACTTCCTCTAGTGATTGAGCCATACCCAATTGTTTTCCCTCTTGCATTGTCTCCGAAAATAACTGTGGGACCTTTGGCTTCAGCTATATCTGAGAGTAGACTTTTGTTCCCTGTCATGTGTCTTGAGCAGCCACTGTCCAGGTACCAGATGTCCTTATCTTCTGAATCTATAGCCATGAAGCATGCCTGAAAAAGATTTAAAGAAACAAGGTCCCCTTTATTTTCTTTTGGGTCCTAAGGATTAGCAACCTTTGGAACCCATACCTGCCTAACCTTGAGAGAACTAGGTCTCTCAGATTTTGGAGTGAACCTTAGAAGGCATTTTAGGGCCAGATGGCCTAGGCAATTGCAAGAATGACATAAATGGAAGTTCCATAGAGAACTGTCAGTGGTCTTAGCTGAAGAGTGATTGTGATTATCTTTGATCTTAACAGCCGTCCTTGGTTCAGCTTGCTTGTTGACGGTAGACTTAATTGGTTTCTTTTGGATCTTCCTAGGTATGTTACCAGCAGACTTAGCCTTGGCTGGTCTGTTGATAATCCTTTTAGGAGGATCCGGTAGAATACCTTTAAGTTTACTTTCAACAGGTACAGGGGCCTTGCCTATTTCATAGACAAACTTGATAGTCACCGGTAGAGATTTCGTAGGTCTACCGCTGTGGGTTCCCGGGAAACGTGCTCCCGCGCCCGCGCGCCCTTGGATAGGGATGCGCGTACGTGCGGATGCGGTGACATCCACTGCTCCCGTTCCAGCCTCCCTTGTTTAGGGGAGGATGAAATCAAAAGTGCAGGAGGAGTGCTGTCAGAATAGCGCGTTTGAATGCGCCTCGGTTGCCTTTAGTGGATTTTGATCCAATATGGGAGCTTTGGATTTTCTATGTCAAGTTATCCCTTTTTTAGGGGATACCAGGATATAGGAAAACATCACCTTTCCATTTCCATCCTCCCTTGTTTAGGGGAGAACGTGAAAGTGCAAAGAAAGATGTTGCAGCGCCCCCACTATGGATTTTATGAAAATAGCCTTATGGCCTATTTCGGATCACTATGAATGCTTTGGGTTTTCTATGTCAAGTTATCCCTTGTTTAGGGGATACCAGGACATAGGAATACATCACCTTTCCATTCCCATTCTCCCTTGTTTAGGGGAGAACGTGAAAGTGCAAAGAAAGATGTTGCGAGGCCCACTAGATCCAAAATGTTTTTAGAGTCGCCATCTTTATTTTAAGGCAAAAATAAAGCAAAACCAGAAAAAGAAAACCAGAGATGAAGAAAACGGGTTCGGAGGCTAAGTTACGAGTTGGGAAGGTGCTAGGCACCCAACTCGCCCTTTCGGTCTCAAAACAGTTTTTGGCTAAAGTATGCTTTTTGTTATATTTATTGAACAGATAAATAAAGCATTAACTGCCTACAAATACATCTGTTACATCTATATTATTTACGGACTTGAAACAGACTCTTTTGCAAACAATTACAAATATACTTGGAAATATTTGGTCATAATAACGGCTACATTTAGTATTATTTCCTAACAAAATCCAGGCAGCATAACTGCTTATATATTGATATTTAACCGGACTAGAAATAATACCATTACAAATAAAGATTTTATTGAATAAATGAAGTAAATAAATACAAACTTATCTAAAAACATTTTGCCATAATAACAGCTACATTTAGTACTATTTCCTAAATAAATCCGGGCAGCACAACTGCTTAAATGGCTACATTGGGCCGGACTGGAAATAATACTATTACATGGAAATAAAAGACTTTAACAAATAAAACTTATAAACGGCGTAGGGGTGTGCTCGCTCTGTCCCTCAGGGAGAGAGAGTCTTTTTTTTTCTGGTCTGGTCTGGTCTGGTTGAAGTTGTGTGTTGTGTGAATTTGGGCAACAGAATCGCCTCGAAAGTTACTTTTTGGCCTCGGGATCGGGTAACCGCTTGTTTTTGGTTGTTTGTTTGATTGGAAAAGGCTGAATTTGGGCAGAGTAACGGCTTACTACTGGCTATTTCGGCCTTTTAAACCGGGCAGAGCAACTGCTCTATCCACGATTTTTGGACCGGGGAAAAGGGGTGGATACCTAGCTGGGGGGCTAAGGTATACTTCTACCGGTTGGATTTGTGTTTGGCGGAGGTTTGGCAGGGTTTCGAGGCTTTTGTGGTGATCTATCGGTATTTATTTCTTCAGCGTAACGAGGACGCTGAGAAATTTTACGCAAAGAAAGGTGTGCTGAATGAAGAGCCGGATGCCTCTATTGATAGGAAGAAATAGGGACATCGCCGTAATTAGATTTTCTTCTTCGCGCATCAGACAGTGGTACACCGCGCTGAACGAATTGCATTTTACGGAAAACTTTGGGATGAACAGTGGCTGAAGAAATGGTTTGGGCGCTACACCATGGAGGTTTGGGCGCCAAGCCCAAACCTTTGGTAGGCCAAGCCTAAACCTCAAACTATGCTCATTTTTGACACTTTGGTCCCTGCAGTTTGTCCTTTTGTGCATCCTGCTTTGTCCTTTTGCAATTGTGACCCTGTAACTTGACATTTGTTAATGTTTTAACAATTCTTGATATTTTATGTCATGTCACATATCAGGGGTACGAAATTGGGGTGTCTACAGAGCCCCTCAACGATGGAGTCTACGGGTAACCCGTAGCTTACTGAGTAGACGAACATCGTTGATTAGAATAGACTCTCCAATTTCGTTTCATTTCAAAACGAGGGAGAAATATGCAGCTGGTAGCAGTTATAATGCAGCAATTTATCAAACCTCCATATCCTAGACATTTTTAGTCCGTTATAGCAGGTTATCGTAGTTTTTAAGCAGATATGCAATTTAAATGCTCTGATGGTTGGACCTACTAATGTAGGCTGCCTACGTATCCCTTAATAAAAGGAATCAGACCAAACGTAGTTCGGCCTAAGCCGAAACAAACAACCAATTGAAGAAGAAAAGATTTTCATGTTTTTCGAAAAGCCGTATTCTTCCGGTCCGAAACCGTTGTCAAATACGGTATGAAGATTTTTGTGTATTTCGAAAACCATATTTCAACCGGTCAATACCTGTCGTGGAAATATGTTAAGAGATCAATCTCAAAATTGTGTCTGGCTGGCCATATCTCCGATTTCCAAACATAATAAGAGGACCTTCAGATTTTCGAAAACTGTACTCGACCGGTCAATACCTGTCATCGAATACGATAAAGAACTTTCTTCAAATTTTTCAAAAATTGTATCCAATCGACCGAAACCGGCTGGACACGATAAAAAATTTTCTTTTCTTCTTTCATCATTTTTTGGTTTTTTTTTTGTTTTTTTTGAATATTCCTCTTTTTTTGTTTTTGTTTTTGTTTTTTTTTGAAATCAAAACTCATTTTGAAAAAAGGAGTTTTTCTTTTATTTAAAAGCAAACTTTCCTTAAAAAAGGAAATTATTCTAATAGTCAAGGTAAGAATACTGTACCTGATTTACCTTTTGTGCTGGGGTGGCTGCCGCGGATTTGGCTGATCTTGGCATTTTTTGCCACTCTTGCTGGGAATTTATTTTTTCTTTCCTTTTTTTTTTCTTTTTTTCTTATTGTGATGGTCGTACCTACCGAAATAGGCTGCCTACGTATCCCTATTCAGGGAATCAGACCAACGTAGTTCATCTCTGCTGGGAACTTTGGTCTTTGTTCTTTTCTTTTTCTTTTTTTTTTCATTCTTTATTTTTTTCTGATTCTCTCTCTTTTTTTTTCTTTCTTTTGATTGATTGATTTGATTTTTTTTTTCATTTCTCTTTTTTTTTTTTTTTTGCAAAAAATTTTCAAATGAAGAGGGATTTACCTTTGCCGCTGGAGATATGAGCTTTCCTTGCTTTTTTGGGTGAAAGATCATAAAATGTGGCTAACAAAATTACTTTTGTTAACTTTTTGTTAAGTTTCAGGGACCACTTTGCAGCTTTGAAATTTGGAGGACTTAAGTGCTGATGCTGAATTGCTTGGAGGGGGAAAAGTGAAAAGGTCAGTTTTTCCTCCCTTCTTCATCACTTACGGGAGAAAGGAAATTTCATTTCCTTCTTCCCTGCTTCAGCTCCCTTCCTTCTGCCGACGGTAAGTTTTTTTTCTTTTCTTTTTCATTTTCCCTCCTTTTCTCAATTTTCTTTCGCCAAAAATTTTGTTTTTCTGCGTAGATGGCTTTTTCTTCTAGATCTAGGAAAGGAAAGGCGCCGATGGATCCAGAATCTGGCGAGGAAAAGAAAGAACTTCCTCCTTTGATTCGAAACAAGATTGGTTATTATTATTCACAGCATGACTGGGGCAATTTGGTGAGAGACTGATACAAGCACATGTCGAATCTTCCTGATTCCAATGTGAGTATGATTTTCTTCCACCCATTAGGTCAATTTTTCAGATCTGCTCAATTTCTGTGTTGTTTTGGACTTTTGGAGCATATATATACAGCTTATGATATTTATACATGCAATTTATAGACTAAAATGATGCAATTCTAGTAATAATGTATGAAATTCGGACAATTTATTTTTGCGATGCCCAAATTGAACTAGTAGTTACTATTTGACTCTACTATGCATAGTTTACAATGTTAATGCAAATAAAGCTATATGATGCATGTTTTAGTTCTGAAAATATTTTTACATGGCATATATTCACGTGACGGAATTTTCGGAATGAAATGCACAATTTTCTGAACACATTTTTCGGATACATTTTCGGGTATATACATGACTTAACAGATATATTTAATGTACTAGAATTTATTTTTTATGCATGGTGATGTTGTAGGGATATAAGAAATGCCAAGTAGATATTATTTTTCCATGGCAGGTGGCATTTTAAATTTCTTTTTCGTGCATTCCTGATACAACTTATTGACTAATAAATGCAAGAAATGATGCACGTATCATTTTATTTTGATGCAAATGCGATGCTGAATATACAATGAGATGTTCTTCTTTTTTTTTCTTTTGATGTGAATGCATAAAATTTTTTACACAAATGTGAAAATAAAAGAAATATGGCATGTATATTTAAATGCAAGGTATATACCCTATATATATATATATATATATATATATATATATATATATATATATATATATATATATATATATATATATATATAAACATGTTGACATGTATATTCATCCAAAGTCTTTTATGTACTTAAAAAAAATGATAATATGGATTTTTATGTACAAAAATAATTTTTAATACATATATACTTTCTTTTCTTTTTGTTTGTATGTTTTTTTTTATTTTATTTATTTACTCTTTTTTTTTTGTTTTGAAAAATCTGATGTATTAAATGTACAAGAAGAAAAGGGTTTGTGAGATGCTTACCTTTATTTTCCTTCTCTCTCTTTTGTTTCCAGGAGCGCGAGGTTTTGGACAAGGTCAGGGCTTCTTGCGCCAGTGTTTCTGATATATTCCATTTGATGCCTCCAGCAGCTCGGACGTTGGTAGATGATACAGGCCTGGGAGTCTTCCTGCGGGCCTTTACTCCCTTCCGTAGTTACAGAGTCATTTTTGACGTGCTGCGGAACTTCTGGTGGGATACCACCCATACTTTCCATCTTAGCTGGGGAGAGATTACTATGACTCCCTGTGACTTTGCGGCTATTACTGGTATTTCTACCAGTATTGGGCGGAAACTGGAACCTGACTATACTCTCCGCGAACATCACGACGAGGTGGAGGGTCTTTTGGGATTTGTGCCCAAGTACAAAACAGCTGATGAGGTAACCATTCGTAGTGTAAAGACATGGCTTTTGAGGAATGCTGGGCGGGTTGATCCCGAGGATAGCGCTGATGTGACCCGTCTCGCTCGGACATTCTTATTCTTTTTCTTGGGCACGTCTCTTTTTGCCAATGCCTCTACTTCCTTGAGGATTTCCTTACTGAGCTGTCTCCGAGATCTGGACCGGGTGATTGAGTATGACTGGGGGCAGGCTGGCTTGGCTGAGCTTTAATTTTTTTTTTTTTTTTTTTTTTTTGGGAAACAGGGACGGCACCCTGCTAGGATTTATTAAAATAAGGGAAAATACAAACTAGAGGGGGGCAACCAGCCTAGCCCTTATAAATGGGAGGACAAAGGGGCCTGACCTCGAAAAGACATACAGGAGAGGGAAACTAAGAAAATAAGAAAACTAAAACACAAGAACCCTGCTCTAACAAAGGAAAACCGAGCTATCTGCGAAAATTATGGAGACCCAATTTATCTGAGATGAGCGCCTGTTTAACCGACTGAGGAAGATCCCGAAACTCATTAAAGCTTTGAAAACCTCCATGAATATGAGCTAGAGCGGCCAGCCTATCGGCAACGAAATTTTGTTCCCTATAAATGTGATGAAGCGTATAGTCCCCCATTAATCTGAAGCAATCCCGTAACTCATATTCATAATGCCATTGGCTGATGCGCTGCCTAACCACAGCTGTAACTGTGACCAAGGAATCTGATTCCACCAACAACTGATCAATATTAAGATTTCGACATAACCGAAGTCCATCCCGAAGAGCCATAATTTCTGCTTTAGTGTTTGTACCTTGGCCATAATAGGTAGAAAAAGCTGTGAGAATCTGACCCTCAGAATCTCGAATAATACCTCCGCCTGCGCACATGCCGTTAATAGAAGATCCATCTGTATTAAGTTTATAACCACCTTCTAAAGGGGGGTGCCATCTAACCCATTTACCCACACGACAAGGCGGATTCACCAAGCTAAAACCCAACAGCTCGATGCCCAAACGACCAAACAGAGGGGTGGCAGTTTTGGGACTGTAAACGAATAGGATATCACGAAGACCCTCTTTTACATGCTGAATAATCCGGCTGGCTTGCATAGGAATACCTTCGAAAACTGATTTGCACCTATCCTTCCAAATCTCCCAACATGAAAAAAGAGCGATACCCAAATAACAAGCTCCGAGTTGACTGCGCGTAGAAGCTGAAGAGCACCAAATCTCAAGAAGATGATGGATAGAGGTATACGAACTAATCATATTGAAAGGGCGAGCGAAAAAACTCCAGACTTGACAAGCAACTTCAGAGTGTAAGAAAAGACGTGGAATAGATTCGCAAGCTGAGTGCAAACAGCACCTACACTTAGAAACAAAAGAAATATTTTTCTTTTGAAGCTGGGAGTCCACCGGAACCGCTCCATAGGCCAACTTCCACATAAACCCACTGACTTTGAGAGGAACCCAAGCTTGCCAAATTTTCGTTGCCCACGGAACAGATGGGAATCTCGGACGCATCAACTCTCGATAGTCTGCAGCGCGCATCTGGCCAGATGAAGAAGGCATAAACATCAGCTTATCATCCACCTCTAAGTCACAGCGGACCCTTGAAACTTCATTATGAAGATGCCGCGGGATCAAAGGAAGAAGAAGATCAATGTTAGGAAGAGCATCTCGAAGGGTTAGCTTAGCATCGACCGGCCGAGGACCAAACAGGACTTCGCCGCACCAGTTATCCAGCCAAAGAGAAACGTTACCCCTCCCAATCACCCATCTGCCATGAATGGAAACCGAAGGGAGGTGAAGCATAATGGATTTCCAATGAGAAGAAGCAACCGAGGGACAAAAGAAACCGTGCTCTCCATAATATTTGCTCCGCATAAACCGAGCCCAAAGACCTTGACCTTGAAGAGCATTCCAAGCCATCTTGGCATGCAACGAATCCATGACGAGACGGAGAGAATTAATACCAAGACCACCTTCATGAATCGGGCGGCAAATAACGTCCCATGCTACCCAATGGGAACGACGATCGCCCATAGAACTCCAAAGAAAATTCGCCATATGGGATTCAATTTGCCTTAAAACAGTAACTGGCACCCGAATAGCAGACAAACTATACACTGGAATACTACTTAAAACTGATTTAATGAGAGTGATCTTCCCACCCATTGAAAGTAACTTGGTCTTCCATCCCGAAATACGCTTCAGAATTTTATGTTCGAGATCCTCAAAATGGCAACGTTTGACACGACCCGGAGAGATAGGAATACCCAAATACTTTAAGGGAAAAGTTTTTGGAGTGCAACCGGACCAGGATGAAATACGGCGTCGCTTAAGAGGCGAACAGGCTGTAGCAGTATAAAACCCGCTCTTACTGAGGTTAATTTTCTGCCCCGAGCTCGTTTCGTAGATACTGAGAATTTTCCGAAGGGCTAAGACAGATTTCTTAGAAGCATTACTGAAGAGAAGCATATCATCCGCATAAAATAAATGAGAAATTGACAAACCACCCCGACCATGAGAAAAGGGAACAAGAACATTATCCGTAACAGCACGATTCAAGTTAGCCGAAAGGATCTCCTGAGCCAATATAAACAATAACGGAGAAAGGGGATCCCCCTGTCTGACCCCCCGAGATGATTTAAAGAAACCATAATTAGCCCCGTTAATACGAATAGAGTACCATACACTGCTGATCAATGCATAAATGCAACTGCAGAACCGATCCCGAAAACCAAAAGCAGATAAAGACCGAAGAAGGAAATCCCACTCCAGGCGGTCATAGGCTTTCGACATATCTACTTTAAACACCACATTACCTCCTCTAACTTTGTGCCCAATGCGATGAATTAGTTCTTGAGCCAAGGCTATATTCTCCTGAATGCTTCTGCCACAAACGAAACCGGCTTGTTCTCCAGAGATAACTTTGGGAAGGATAGTAGCAAGACGAGAAGCCAAGATTTTAGAAATAATCTTGCTTGAAAAATTACACAAGCTTATCGGGCGCAGATCAGTCAGGGTAGTAGGGTTTTGAACCTTGGGAATAAGCACAAGGGTTGTCGCTGCTAAACCACGAGGCATAATGAAGTTGTGAAAAAATTCCTGAACTGCTTGAACCACATCCTTTTTTATAGTACCCCAACAGCCTTGGTAAAACCATCCCGTGAACCCATCAGGACCCGGGGCGCTCTCAGGATTCAAATCTTTAATAGCACTCCATATCTCATCTTCCGAGGGACTACCAACCAAAAAATCATTATCATGATCAGTTACCACCTTAGGGATACCAGCAAAAAGCCTTTCATCAATAACATGCTGTGATGATTCGAATAAAGAAGAAAAGTAATCCACAGCAAGAGCCCCAATTTTATCTTGATCTGAGCACCAACTCCCATCCTCCAATTTAATACGAAAAGAGTTAGACCTAACCCTTTCATGGAGACTAGCATGAAAAAAGGAAGAATTCCTATCACCATCCTTTAACCAAAGTTGCCTCGCTTTGTAACAGCTCATTATCCCAATTAAGAAGCTGATGAACCTCCAACTTGACCTTTGCTAAATCAGAAGCAATAGCAGAAGACCATTGCTGTTGAAGAAGAAACTCAAGTTGTTCGACTTCATCCTGTTTCATAGCCAAACGTCTTTGAACATGCCCGAAAATATTCCAGTTCCAATCCTTTAGAGAACGCCGAAGCTGCATCAGCTTGCGATGAAAACTACCAATCGAGAAATCAAGCAACATACTGTTCCATTGAGAACTAACAAAGGTTTGAAAATCATCATGGTCCAGCCACATACGCTGGAATCTAAACATCCCTTTCGGCTTCTTAATGAAAGGAAACGTGAGCAATAAAGGACAATGATCCGATTGAAGCCGACTCAAATGATGCACTGTAAATGCCGGATATGAAGCTTTATACATACCATTAACAAGGATTCTATCTAACCTTTGCCAAATACGAGTACCCATAGCATGATCATTACACCAAGTATAATGGCTCCCCGCGTAACCCACATCACAAAGACCCGCAGCATTTTGAAAGGCGTTAAAATCCCCCATACCCTGAAAATCACAGCCAGCTCCTCCAAGTTTCTCCGAAGAATGAGAAATAATATTGAAATCGCCACCCACTATCCAAGGATCTGAAAAACGAGAGGAAACACCAAGTAAATCATCCCACAAAACTCTTCGATCCACCCGGTCGCACTTAGCATAAATGCAAGAAATCAAAGTCGAAAAACTATCCCCCATTGTACACCGAATCACTGTTGATCGAAGTTGTGACAAGAGAAATATCAAACTATTATCCCAAAGCAACCAGGATATGAGAATTGACAGGATTAGTATGCATAGAGTGTTGAAACTTTAGTTTTTGGCTAGTTTAAAAATACGATCACCTCTAACTTAGGTTCTAAAATAACCATTAGCACAATACTATTTTGGACTTTGAGCAATTTCAAATAGTCCCTAGTGTCTTTGTTACCCACCCCACGGGCGTTCCAAAATAAAACGACCATAAAAATAATTATTGAGATGAGGGCGGAGCTTTAGTTGTCGCTCTAGTGACCCTTTTTTCTGCTGAAGCTACCTTGACATTCGATTTCTTACGCCTCTCTTTTCGACTTCTTATACTGCTTACGAAAGGCTTGAATATCTTTGTCTGGTAAAGGAAAATCACGGATGTCATCCAGGGAATGTGACCTGGAGAGTTTTGTTTTAGCCGACGGAAAACCAACTGTCAAGGACTCGGATCGAGAGAGTGTGCGCTATAAAGGATCTACTACTTCTGGTTCCCTTTTATCCTCCTCCAAATCTCCAAGAACTGCAAAGGAGTTATGAACTGTCGCACCATGTGAATGATCAGTAGGGGATTTAGTGACCGATGGCTTAGTTGCTGCTTCTGCCCGCATACCCAAACCAGTAGGGGGGGTATCATCCGCACTATGTTCAACAAATGGGGGGTTGTCATTCTTTTCTTGTTCAACAATAGCCGGTTAGCAACAATTCGCTCCCAATAAGCTGCTTTTACCTTTATCAATAGTCTTTGGAGCAACATCTACTACATCTATAACCTCCACTGTAGAAGGGTTACCTTTCTCATCCTTGCTATTAGAAGAAGATGCCATATCTTTCCCTTGAACTGGCCGCCAAGTTTGACTTGGTAACTTAATATCTTGTGTTACTGGGACTTTATTAGTATCCAAATGTTGCCCTTTCAAGCCCACACGAGGGTTCTCCACAGGTTTTTCCACTTCCGCCTTTTGAACATTAGGTACCCCTTGAGTTACCGGACCCCGATATTGGACCTTCCGACAAACTAAAGCCGAGTGACCGAGTAATCCACAACCTGTACAGAATCTGATGTTCCCTTCAAACTCTAACGATTGCCAAAAGCCATCTTCTTTGGAAGTACCTATCCAAATCCTGGAAGGTAATTCCTTCGCAACATCTACCTCAACACAAACCCGAGCATACATAGGGTGAGATAACGTAAGTGTCTTATCGTCTGCCCTAAGGAAGTTACCAATTGTGTTACCTATCCTTTTAAGGTAGGAAGGATTAAAATAAGGCAAAGGAAGGTGATGAAGTCGAACCCAAACCGCAACACAAGTGCTATCTTTCTTAAAAGCAAAAGACGGGGACCAACGAAAAGAACGAAACATATAATTATTTATCATGTGCGATTCCTTTGAGAGAGCCCTAACCATATCTTCCGCAGAATTTAGATGGACCATAACATGTCTGGGATCAAGAAGACCTACCACAAATGCACCTTTAAGTTTCCATGTTGTAGCTATGTGCTCTCGAATCACATGCAAAGACGGGCGACCAACCGAAAACTTCAAAATAACCGTATTAGAGAATTGCTTCTCTGCAGCTTCCAATTCCATAGGAGAGAAAAGACATCCCAATTCATTCTCCACCATCACCGATTGTCTAGATGCGAGCGGAATGTCCTGAAGCGTGGGGATGACGTTAGGGTTTGCACATTGTACTGGAGCCTGTTGAGATAATACCGAGGCATATGAGGCTGATGGGATAGTCGGACTCTGAGCAGGAGGAGGCGGAGTTGCCCCAGCCTCCGGCGGTGGAGGAGTGGCCATTGTTGGTGGTGAATCTGGCGGCATAGCCGCACCAAAACCCTAGCAGCCGAAGACACAACGAGGGAAACCCTAGAGCGTTTTTTAGAGAGAGAAAAAAAATTATCTCTGAGCTTTACTTCAATATGGATAAATTGAGTCGAACGACTCGAAGGTGATGACTGGTTTTGCCCCTGCTTGGGAGGTACTTTTTTTTTTTTTATCAGCATATATATTTTCTTCACATATATTTTTATTTTGCTGACTTTTACCCCTTTGTGGTTTTTTTCAGGTGTGGGCTTATTCGGTTTTTGACTTTTTACCAGGCACACTGCGTAGCGACGTCCTTGGCCCACCATATTTGCCCAAATTTGTAAATGCGAATCGGAAAGAGACGGACGCCTGGGGTCAATATGTCGAGTCATTGGATCTGCAGGACAGAGTGGCGAGCTCAACTTCTGGTTCGGTGACTTTATTCCCTTGGAAGCAGCTGGTAGGGCCAATCGAGGTAACTTTGCTTTTGAGTTGTTGCCGGATCTTGATGGTGTCCATTATGTGTGATTCGCTGTATATGGGTGAGCGGGTCAACCGCCAGCATGTCCCGTTTACAATAGCTCCGGTGGTACCTCCTCCACCTCCTCCGCATGTGATTGAGCCACATCTCATACCAAACAAAGTTCGTATTTGGACAAATATAAGATGCCTCTCGCTGACTTCCCGGATATCTTATGAAGACTTTTTGAGGACAATGCTTCATCCTCCTCCTCCTCCTTATGTGATCGGGAGACGGGCATCTGTCGATGGTGCTTGGGCTGAGCCTTCTTCACCTGTTCTGGATGCACGACTTGAGTTTTCCATGCCTGACGACGCCTTTTCATCCTTCCCATATCGGCAAGATGGCAGGCTCATAAGGGAAGTTATTCCAGATGCTGAGATTCCGGAGGAGTACCGTGTCCCGGATCAGGCCCGCACGGTATATTCGTCACTCTCTTCTTTTTTTTTGGCTGACTGATGCTTTCTTTCTAATAATTTTTTTATTTTCAGGTCAAAGTATCCACCTACAAAAGACTCTTGAGGGGCTTTGTTGGCATCAGCAAATTATATCAGCGGCTGATAGATGATTATTCATGTCGGAATAATGAGGCCATGCGGTAGACCAGGCGCCGCAGCGATGATGATGATGATGATGATGCAGACGTGGGGCCAAGCCGTGCCTAGGGGGGACGGATGCGCAGACCTGATGGCACGTTGGGTCCTCGAGTCAGGGGAGGGGGTTTGAGCAGAGGCAGAGTATCTTGTGACTATTAGCTTATTTTCCTGCACATGTCGCCTTTTTTTTTTCTTTCCTTTTGTCTGTAATTAGTAATTAGTATCTGTATAAACATGAAGGATGAAATGCAACATAATTTTAAATGGCATGATAAAATAAAATGCACACTCAAAATACATGCAAGAAATAAACTATATAGACTTCTAATGGTAATGGCACACTGTTTTTTAGAAATAAATTCAGAAAGAATATACCTTCAATTTTGAGGAGGCTTTTCTGGCGATTTGCGGGTAGAGGAAGAGGCAGCCGCCTCTTCCTGTGCGAAGAATCATAATTGGAGCCATATAGCCTTCTTTTAATATCTGCTAGGCTTTTCTCGCGATCAGACGAAGGATTAATGGGTGATTTGGACAGAAATCGGCACAACAGGACAATAAAGGAGCAAGTTTGGGCATGGCCTATAAGAGGTTTAGGCGCCATGCCCAAACTCCATAAGGGGGGCGCCTAAACTGGCCTCTCCTGGGAATTTTCTTGGCCTCTGTTCACCACTGTTTGTCTAATTTGTCGACTCTCTGATTTTCTGCTATAAAAGGGGACTCGGCGAACATGAATTCTTCACGCTTGCTTCATCTTTTTCATCTTTTCTTTTCTCGCCTTCTTTCTCAATTGCTCGCCTTCCGTCGAGAGAGAGTTTTATATTTCTGCTCTAATGGCTGCCCCGTACCATACCCCTTTAGAATTAGAAATTTATGAAAATGCCCTCGACCTATGGATTCTTGCCCTCCGAGCCGACGAGCGTGACTGGTTCGATCATCTTTTTGGCTTCAGGTGCCTTCTTTCCTGGAGGAATATCGTGATCAACTGGGACATGCTGAGGGAGCGTCCAGGTTCTGGTCTCGTCAAGATCATCTTTTTAACTTTGGGATGAATGAAATGTGCCCGACCTATGAAGAATTTTGTGCCATGCTGGGAGTTGCTGCTACTCATAATATTGCCGTTCCTTCGCCCCGGAGGCGCCCTTACATGGCAATTAGGGAGCTATTCCGCACTGCTCGCCAAGCCACCCCGGGCTTCTATAACGGGGAGAACTTTGACTTGACCGTTCTTCCGCGAGCATTTACAGAGTTTCTAGAGGATGACGTGGACTATTTGAGGCGCCGGCTGACGGCTCTTTTCTTATGTCTGGTGGGGAGATATCTCCGGTGAGCCCCTGTGATTCATTGATGTGCGGGTCGTGGATCTTGCTCGCAGCCGTGACCGCCGGCTAACATTGTCCCAATCTCGTAAACTCGGCCGGTTTGGATGCCTTTTCCAGGGGCGACGAACTTTTCCCTACTGGCATTCCCATTCTGATACATATGTGGCTGGAGGAGCATTTTCAGTGCGTGATGGCTCCCCGCTCCTTTCTGGGAGATATGATCCTGGCTCTATGGCTTTCGAGGCCGTCTTCCCCAAGTTAATTTTTCTGATTATGACTGGTCCGAGGATTTCTTTAGGAGGGGCTCCATGGACATTTCTTGGGTGATTAACCATTGGGAGATTCGGCACTTTATTTTGCACTCCGCCGGCTATGCTCAAGTCGTCATGTTGGGCATCAGAAGAACTTCTTTTTATAGTGCCGATGTATATTTGGCCGAGCAAGTTATTCCGCATACACTCGCCCTGTTTTTGGAGATGAGGAATGACAGACTCGATTTTGACTTCCGAGGATGTGGCGCTCGACTTTGATAGGCTTCAGATGCCTATTTGTTTTCTGACTACATATTCTTGTCCCTTGAATATTTGGCCTGGATAATGGTAATTGCTGAGGGCTCTTCTCGCGAGATCCGGAGGCTTAGAAATTTGTTTGGCCGCCATGTAGCTACGGCATTGACGCCGCCTTATGGAGATAGGCGAGGAAATTGAAAGTTCAGCTTGGTCATTCCTCGTGCTCGCAGAGGATTTCAAAGTAGTACATAACCTTGGAACTCCGGTGGCTCCCTGCATGAAGCAGTCCCAAGAATTGGGAAACGGCAGGGCTGCTCCCCTCGAGACTGAATGGGGCACAGGTTTCAGATATGCTGATTTCGAGATCCCTCGACATGATGATGCAGCAAAGAAAATCCTTGGGAACCGGCTCCCCCTCACCGGATGGGGCACTGATATAAGGCCTGATGATGGCACTCAGCAAAATAATCCTTGGGAACCGAGTGGTTGTTCCTCCCCTCACCGATGGGGTACCTGTCGAGATAACTGAGCCGGACCCTAGCAACACAACAGTTCATGAGAATGGAGATGCCGGTGATGACGAAGAAGACACTTCTGGCGGTTCTGAGAACAGGGGTTCTTCTGTGCCCCGTAGAAGAGGGATATGGGCCCGGCTTGGCGGACGCCGCAGGCATGGATAGACCGCTAGGAGGCTGAGCTGCAAAAGGAAGGAAGTATCCGGGGAAACAAGTGGGGTGTAGGCAGGAATATGTATAATATATGCAGTGCAAGTTAATGTAAAATATAAATGTCTTAAATAAATATTCCTAAGTTGCACCTTAGGACCATGTAATATATTTTAAGTATTTTAATGTGAGCTTTTGTCGTGGTTTTTCTTTTCCTTGTCAGTTGAGCCTGTTGTATGCCGAAGACCGGAGATAGTATGCTGAAGAATTCAAAAGAGTGCCTTCCTCTCTTTTTCTCCTGATTTTTTTATGCTCTAATTTTTGCCTAGGCCGCCCTTTCAGGTTTTCAGCCTAGCGAGCCCTTATTTCTCCTTTTTATTGTTTTTTTTTTTCGCTCTAACTTTTGCCTAGGCCGCCCTTTCGGGTTTTCAACCTAGCGAGCTGGAGAGGGAAGCACTTTTGTCGGATAGAATGGCTCAAGCATAGTACCTTTTGAGCTTGTCAAGGTTGAAGGGCTGAACAAGGTCTTCTCCTTCCTGGTTGGTGAGGAGTACGGCACCTCCTGACCGGATCTCTTTGACTATGTATGGTCCCATCCATGGAGATTTCCATTTTCCCCTAGTATCCAACATAACTAGGGGTTTTTCTCGAAGCACCAGATCTCCGACCTGGATGTCGCGGCCTTTGACTTTTTTGTTGAATGCACGGCTATGCGTTTGATAGGCTCGAGTGTGCTCGAGGGCTAGTAACCGCTGCTCATCGATCGTGGCTAATTCTTCAAATCGCCTCTTGACCCGCCGACTGCTATGTCAGATTCCATCATTACTCTTAATGATGGTATTTCAACTTCAATAGGCAGCACTGCCTCCATGCCGTAGGCTAGAGAATAGGGGGTAGCCCCGGTGGGTGTACGAACTGAGGTGCGATAGCCCCAGAGGGCTAGTGGTAGCTTTTCTGGCCAGTCTCTTCCTGTGTCAGCCATTTTTCTGATGATGTTTTCGAGGGTTTTGTTGGCTGCTTCAACGGCACCATTTGCTTGTGGCCGGTAGGGGGAAGATTTGTGTCTTTGAATTTTGAACTCGTCGAGAAGACGATTCACGTCCCCTTCAAAATGAGAGCCGTTGTCGGAGATGATTTCGAAAGGCACCCCATAACGGTATATGATATTGGCCCGGATAAATTCGGACACCTTTCTGGCATTTAAGATTTTGTAGGAAGAGGCTTCCACCCACTTTGTAAAGTAGTCGACGGCTACCGTAACATATTCATGGCCATTGATCCCTTTGGGTGAATTTGGCCTATGACGTCGATACCCCATGTTGAGAAGGGCCAAGGAGCTGTGGAGTTGTATAAGATGTGCGGGGGCACGTGCTGCAGATTTGCAAAACGTTGGCACTTGTCACAGTGTCGCACCCACCGAATGCAGTCGGTTTCAAGTGAGCTCCAATAGTATCCCTGCCGGATAACTTTCTTGGATAGCATGTGGCCGTTCATGTGGGGTCCACAGGTACCACCGTGGAGTTGGTCCATAATTTGCTCGGCTTTGGCCTGGTCGACGCATAAGAGATTGAGGCCTTGGTAGTGCCTTTTATATAGGCTGCCACCGCTGAATACGAATTGCGATGCCCATCTTCGCAGGGAAATTCTCCCTCTTTTGTCTAGGCCAGGGGGATAGATTCCTTTCTGAAGCAGATTTTGGATGTCAATGTACCAAGGCTCGTGATCTGCCTCAGAGCCGCATTGATTTTGAAGCAAGATGCGCGTGACTTTCTTCCCGACCACAAAGGGTTGAACTTGGATTTCTGAATTGACCGTGATGCCAGAGTGGCCAGTGCATCGGCAAATTGATTTCTGTCCCGCGGCAAGTAATGGAATGAAATGGAATCAAACCGAGCAAGGGTTGTTAATTTGGCATGATAGAGTTGGAGCCTGGGATCTTGGGTTTTCCACTTCCCTTCGACTTGGTTTATGATCAGGGCAGAGTCTCCAAAGACTTCGAGATTTTTGGCCTTCCTTTGGAGAGCCTCTTCCAGGCCGGCAATGCAAGCTTCGTATTCAGTGGTGTTGTTGGAGCATTCAAACTCCAATCTTAGGGCCAATGGAGTGTGAGAATCAGCCGGGTCGATGAGTAAGATTCCTATGCCAAAGCCTCTTTTGTTTGCGCCAAAGAACATCCGCCACCGGTGTCGTGGTCGTGATTTCCAAGACACCTTCGTCTGGGAAACCGGGCTCAAGAGCATCTTCGCTTTTAGAGGTAGATCGGCTAAGTGATCTCGCGATGACACCGCTTTGATAGATTTGAGCGTGACATATGTTATGTCAAACTCGCTGAGAAGGAAGGCCCACTTAGCCGCCGGAAAGTGATGGTTTGCCGAAGATGTATTTGATAGGATCCATCCCGAGATGAGCTTGATGGATCGCCCCGCAGTAGGTTTTGAGCCTTTGAGGTTGTCCGCACTAGGCCAAAGACAACTTTTCTCCAAGGCCGAATAATTCAGCTCACCGATGAAGTATATGGCTTCCTTTCGGGCACATGGCGATCCCACCGAAGTATATGGCGCATGACGGTTACCGAGTATATGAGGAGAGGTTTATGTGTATGGGCCGGGCTAGCATGTGGATTGGTGAGATAGGCTTTATTTTTTCGGCTAGCCGGCATTTCTCGTCCCGCACTTGGTCAAGATTTTTCTTTAGAAGCTTGAAGAGGGGCCCACATGTGGTGGTGAGTCGTCCGATGAAGCGGCCGATGTATTGTAGTCGGCCTAGAAGCCTTTGACTTCGTTGGAGTTTTTGGTCGCGCATTTCTATGATAGCTTTGATCTTTGCCGGCCGATCTCGATGCCTTGCTCACCACTAAGAATCCTGTGACTTTGCTCTCGTGACCCCAAATGTGCATTTGGTGGGGTTGAGTTTCATCTTGATGCTTTCTCGAGTCTTTCAAGAACTTCCGAAGATCTCTCGATATGAGCACCGTCGCTGAATGTACGATCATGTCGCCGACGACTTCCATTTCTTTGTGGATCATGTCGTGGAAGAGAGTGGTGGCAGCCCTTTGATAAGTAGCCCCGGCATTTTTGAGTCCAAATGGCATGACAAGATAGCAAGAGGTACCCCAAGGAGTGGTGAATGAAGTCTTCTTGGTCTTCGCCGCCATTTTAATTTGATTGTAGCCGAGCATGCCGCCGACGAAGGATCTCGATCTTGTGAGCAAAGAACAAAGATCTACCACAATATCAATGTTGGGTAGCGGAAATCATCTTTGGGCGACGCTTTGTTGAGGTCGCGAAGTCGACGCAGATTCGAACCTTCCCGCTGGGCTTGGGAACACTATGTTGGACACCAGATCGGTATTCAACCACCCGAATGAAGTTGACATGGAGTCGCTTCATAATCTCTTCTTTGACTTGCAAAGTGACCATTCTCGTTTGATTCGGCGGAGCTTTTGCGCTTGATTGGCCGAGCATCCGGATAGATAGGATCCTGTTCGACTATGGCCGGATCTAGCCCCCATGTCTTCATAGGACCGTGCAAAGATGTCTACGAACTCTTTGAGGAGGTCGATGAGTGCTACCCTTTCGTGAGCCTTGCAGTAGTTGCCGATTTTGATTTCTTTGACTTGATTGTTCAAATTTCGCATTGATGATTGACAAGTCTTCACCGCCGCCGAGTGATGTTGTTCCCGTTGCTCAACCGACTTTACAAGCTCAAGCAAATATTTTTATCTTTTGGGTCCATTTCATTAAATGACTCATTATTATGATTATTTAATGTATCTTTTAATGTAGGTGCAACTAAGGAATAAGCAAAGACATTCATATTATCATTAATAGCAAGCTGCACGGGCTTATTACATTATTGAGGACCCGGGGTTTGAGATCCTCATTATTAGGGAGCGGATCGGTAGATGACCAATCCAAAGCTAAGAGAAGGAAGGGGGATAGTATATCCAAAGCGGCTACCGCCTCATGGAGTCAAGAGTGGGCCGGTAGTAACATACCGCTTCCGCAGAGGCTTAGCAAATGAGAAGCTCGAACTTATCGTGAGCTTTGCATATTCAAGACTCCGCCTATCATACCCAAGAAACCGCCTCCCGTGCCATCATCATCAAATAAGACCGAGAATAGTCATCCCGATCTATAGACCAAGTGTTTTCAAAAGTGGCGCTTTATATGCAAGGGGCCTGTGGTGACTGCTCCATTTTGTCTCGTGAGAAGACCGACATCTTTCAAAGATTTCCCAACCAGGCATCTTTTCCCATTCTCGATCTATCCAGGCTCAGTGGAACATGAGATAGACTGCTTTCCCCTTTCCTTACGGCAACCATTTAAGGTTTTTCTGTATGGTTGGAGAGGGGATGTGTGTAAGGACGCTTTTCCTTTCGCCTTTCTTTCTCACGCTTTTGTTTCATGACAAAGCCTATCTCACTGAGTAGGTGTGTATCCTAGGCCAAAGGGAGGGATACATTCCTCAAGTTCATCCCGACTAGATTGACAAGCCCCCGTTGGTTTCTACCAAGACCTGCACTGCATATAATTCATTTTTCGAAACATGTTTAAAGGGACCATGTTTCCTAGGGATGTGGTTTTCTTTCCAAAGATGTCGCCTCTACCGTATTCAAGGGCGTTGACCACAGCTTGGGGGATAACCTCAAAACCACTGAGGAAGATACCCGTGTCTTCATGCTCTATCTCGAGGATTGGGACATCCTCGCTTTCCTTGTTTTCCACGATCTTGTCAGCCAGAATAATCACTATGTGATCATCGTGGATGAATTTGACACGTTGGTGTAATGAAGAGGCTACCCCCTTTACCCCATGGATCCAAGGGCGTCCCAGTAATAGCTGAAAGTGGCTGGTATGTCCAAGACTTGGAATTCGACCGGCATGGTTAGTGGCCCAATAGTCAGCATCAGAGTGACTACCCCTAAGACACATCGACTGGTGTTGTCGTATGCCTTTACTGTCTGTGAAGAAGGAGTGAGTTCTGATATTTTTGTTCCCAATTTGGCTAAGGTGCTGGCGGGACATACATTCAGAGAGGACCCGTTGTCGATCAGAACTCGAGGAACCCGCTTCTCCATCACTCCCACAGTGATATGAAGAGCATCAATGTGGTTGGTCCCTTCCTTGGGCAGATCTAGATCAGTAAACATTATGACATTTCCAAAATGAATGTTTCCGATCATCTGAGTAAGCTCGTTCGGGGAGGTTTCAATGGGAACGACTGCCTGACTTAGAGACTTGGCCAGGGTATCACGATGGGTTTTTGAAGCACAGAGCAAGCCCCAGATGGAAATGTTGGCCTGAGTTTTCTTCATCTGAGCTAACAGGGTATCTTCCACCTCTTTAGGCCCAGTATCTGTCTCTTTGTCTTTTCCTGAGTGGTCACCCTTTTCCAGGTTTGGTTGGTAGGCTCGGCCAGATCTAGTAAGGTGGCTAACATCCCCACCGACCCAAGTGGCTTTTTCGATGTTGCAGGTATTTTGGCTACCCAGGATAGTATCCCAAGAGAGCATGTTGCAGCTAGGCTCTTTTATGGAGGTAGATGGAGAGAAGGAATGAGAATATATGGTAATGGGTGGCTAATTTTTTCGAACTTGGGAACTGTGATTTTTTCATCAACCTCAATCATGTTGATTTGAGGTAGAGGGTTATTGACTGTATTTGGTCCGGGGGGAGGTTTTTCAATTACCTTGTCATCTATCAGATCCTGGATAGCATGTTTGAGTGTGTAACATCTGTCGGTGAGGTGACCACTGTGACGATGATACTCACAAGATCGGGCATGGTTCCATTGTCGCAGGGGTTTGGTGGCCTGTAGTTCTCCAAGGCTTCAACACTCCCCGAGCCATTAGTCCCTCGTAATATCACGCATGCAGGAGCTTGCAATCTGTCGCCAAAGTACCGGCTGACCCTGCTCGCCTCTCAAATTTCGCTTGGGCCATTATTCCTCCGATCGAGTTGACAGACTGCCTCGATCCATAGACCATGGAGTAGCACTATAGTTTTGAGTAGGAAAAGTGGCTGAGGCATCTCCTACCATATTGACGGCTGGTGCTGGTGCGGCTGTCTTTCCTTTAGAGTATCGGAAAGAACCGGAGGGTGTATTGACTTTTAGTTGCCCGGTCCGTATATCTTCATCAATACGGACCCCTATCTCCACCACTTCTTTAAAGCTGCTGTAAGGGAGATACCGCATGTGTTCCAGGTATATGGGCTGGAGATTTCTGATGAACATCCCAAGATGACTCACCGGATCAGTCAAAAGTCCGGGCCAACTTTCGCTTCCACCGACCGCAAATTCAAAGACATGTTTCTTTCTCTCTTTGGGTGAACGACTCGAGGTCTCTTTTGTTTTCTGGGCTAGTGTTGTCTTTATACCTTTCAAGGAATTCTTCTGCTATCCGGTCCTGTGTATTCAGTGCCGCTCCGACAACATTAGCCATTGCTTGGCAACCTACTGTGGTGAGATGGAAAATTGGAAGCCATAGCTTCAAAGCTAGCTCCCTTGATCGCATACCAAATGAGTAGGATTTCGATGGGATATAGGGCATCCATCCCATCAAACTTTTCTATGTCCGCATTTTGAATTTTGAAGGCAAGACGCCGAAGGTTGTAATGTCAATGCCCGAGTAGAAAATTCCCCTTTGTTGAGCAGTTTGAGCATCATGGTTTTCATGTTTTCCATGTCGGCTTCCATTTTGGTGGCTGGGGGAGTTGGTTTCAGGTATATGCTGGCAGGATTTAGGAAAGCTGGGTTAATTTCTGGCTGTGGTGCTGGGTATGGATTTTGAGCAGGGTATGGATCCTGGGTCAGATTTTGAGCTGGGTAAGGATTCTGAGCCGGATATGGATTCTGGGCTGGTGGATTTTGAGCTGGGTATAGATTTTGGGCGGGTTTCGATAGAGATTCCGGCAGTATGGGGTTTTGAGTCGGATATGGATTCGGCAAGATAGGGTTTTGAGCCGGTGGTTTTTGATGTGGTGCGGGTTTTGAGCCTGTATAGGTTTTGAGCCGATAGAGGTTCCGGCCTGATAGAGATTCTGGCCGGTGGATTTTGAGCCGGGTACGGGTTTTGGGGTAGTGTAGCCGGTGGATTCTGGATGGTTTCGGCTGGATGGCCGGGATCATTGGGAGATAAGTAGGTAGTAACTTGGCCTGACGGGTTATAGCTCTGGGGATCCATATGTGGGCTATTTTGGAGTGGGTTGTTCATGGGAAAAGGGAGGTCATTTGGATTCTGGGGAATATTAGTGTTTGGGAGAGGATATGGAGGGTAGGATGAGTAAGGGTTGACATTTGGGTAGTAGGGAGTTGGTGGAGGGTTAGGATTTGGAGTGGCAATGTGTTTGGTGGGTTAGTGTTTGGCCGAGGGTTTGGGTTTGGAAGTGTATGTGAGGTTGATGCTTCCCCGGGAACCGCAGGGAAGAAATTACCTCACCACCGGATTTCAAATTTTGTACTGTGATTAGCCATTTGGCTCATTATTCGGCGGCCTGCACCCAAATTCTGGTCTAGCCACCGCCGCATTGCCGAGTCGAGCATATCCCGGAGCCCCGTGACTGCACTCCATAGCGCATCGCTTCACTTTCGCCATACTGCTCGATCTGCACTGGATCCGCCCCGCCCTTGATCTGCTGATACCCTCTCGATTCGATCTCTCGCACTTGATTCCTCGTGATCAATCGGCCAAGATCGCTCGCTTTTCCAAATTCGGCCAAGTTTCGGGAAAATGGGCCCGGTATCGAAGGCGGGTCAAGGCTTTTCGGCTTGGAGTACAAGTGCCTTTATTAGTATATTTTATTATTATTATTATTATCCCTACAAAATGACCTGATAAGCACTGCTTAATTTTGACAGCCTCGTGACTTTCCCGAATAATGGATTCTTTCTCCGCAGTATAGGACCAACGTATTCCACCTCGCCTTTCGACTCCCGAGATCGGATCGATCCAGCGAAGGGCCTATACTCTTTCCTGATCCACCATTCGAAATGATCTAGGTCGAGCATTTGAAAATAATAAATCAGCCCCAAGGTGTATATTTTTTTTTTCGACTTGCGCATTTTTTTTTTTGACTTTATTTTTTCGATTTTTTTTTTTTTTGACTTGCGACATTTTTTTTTGACCGGGCCGACCCATAATTTAAAATGCAAAACCGGTCGGTCTTGAAGTGTCCCGAAAATCTATATGCAAATCTAACGTTGGCTTATGCAGGGGTAGGTCGGCCATGGTGTAGGGTAGCACCGAATATATTTATATGCATGTGTGCGTGTGTGTATCTAAAAAGCAAAAAGAGTTTTTTTTTATAGATATAGAAATAGAAAATAAAACAGATATACCTGTCTTGTCGTTATGTATGGATTTTCTGCTTTTTAGCTTAAGCGAGCAAGCAAGCATACCATCAAGAAATAGAAAGAAAAGTGGGGAATCTATTTATTTTTAGAAAATGGGTCCTAATCCCCAAAATAAAAATGATGGAATGAATGCATATATATATATATATACATATGTATATTTTGCGTAATGAAGAATGAAGCAGTAATAAAATAATATAAGAGGCCGAAAATGAAAAGATTTTTTTTTGAAATAAAGCCCCAACTTTTTTTTGTTGTGTCGCTGATATATTACACATAATATATATATATATATATATATATATATATATATATATATATATATATATATATATATTATATATATATATATATAACATATATATATACCCGCTCCTAAGTTATCTTTTTTTAGCGTGCTATACTTGCACTTCTTCCTTTGTTGATATATTTTTGGTTTGCGAGAGGGTCTAGATATGTATGATCAGAGATCACATTGAGACCAAAACATTGAGACTCCATATAGTTGTTGACTTGCTAAAGTCACAAGTCGTGACTCGGCGATAGTCGGAATACGGCGATTGAGGGTTTGCTTAAGTTTTGCGTTAAACCTCGATTTCGTCCTAGACCTTTATATGATCGATTTATTAATATGTTTAGATGCATTAGACTTCAAGTTGGAGGTGTTTCTTAAGTCTATCGATAATTTGGAAGCTTTGGAGATAGCGTTCGTCTCGTCGCGTAGTTCGGGATTGAGTCGTAATAATCGTCTCTCCTTTGGAATTCTTATTTCCCTAGTTGTTATTCAACTTCCTAGAAGTATTTAATCTTCTTCATTAGCCCTTAGACTTGCCTTAAAAGTCTCCTTTCATTGCTCGTTCGATTCGAAGTTTCTTTTCGTCGTTCGGTTGCACGTTGTTGCACCCCTTCCTTCGCTTCCGAGTTGTTTCGAGTTGTTCGGTGTGTTTCCGACTTGTTTTGAGTTGGGTTAGACCTTAGAATGGTTGCCCATAAGTATGGGACCATTTAGGACATGTTTAGACCAAGTTTTGAGGGACATAAAGAAGGTCCCAGAAGCCAGGCGCCCGCTTGGCATCTTGTGGGCGCTCAAGTACGGAAGTAGTTCTGATTCAGCCCAAGCCTCGGAGAAGGTGAGGGCGCACTTGAGAATGTTGAGGCGCCCGCCTCAACATCGGATACACTTACGGGATTTTTCCCCTATTTTGATGCTGAACGACTTATACACCCAAACCCCATATCTAAACCTTTTCTAAACCCTACTTAAACCTCCCTAACCCTCCTTACTTATACCCTAACATCTCTAACAAGTTTTATGGTTGGATTATTGAGTGATTGAGTGGATTAATTAAGCCCAAATCAGATTTTTAAGACACCACATTGTGGTGACACTTGTCCCACTCAATTTTAACCCCCTTTTAAGCCGTAATCTGAGAGTTTGACTCTCATTTCTCTCCTCCCTTCTCCAAAAACGGGACTAGCTTCCTCCATGGTTCCTCCTTGAGTTCTTGAAGGTTTCTTCTTGGTTCCCATAGCTCCCTTCCTCCATTGTTGAAGCCAAGCCATAGGATTGAAGAGCTTGTTGTGAGGAGCATTTCCAACCGATTAATTTTTTCATTTACTTTCTTGGGTGTAAAATACTTGTAAGTTACTTCTTCTCTCTTTGATTTTGTACTCATTGATCCTAAAGAAAACAAACTCTATGCTATTTGAGGTCAATGAGTACACATACTTGCTTTGTGTGATTTTTAACTTGTGATTTGAGCATGTGAACTTGTTAAGAGCATATGTAGGATGACTTCTATGATTATTGAAGTATATTGTTACCCTTCATCTTATGTTTCTAGGATTGCAAGCATGCTAGAAATCATGTTTACACTCTATTTAGGGTTTATTATGAAAGTATGTCTTAGTTTAGGACTTTGGATGTGTGATTTCACTAGATATCCATTTAATTGAAATTATGTGATTTATAATATGGGTATATGATTATGTTGAGTTCTAAGGATTTAAATCTTAGGAATCTAGTCCGAATGATTTTTGGGAAAATTGTTATAGATGTGAATGATGTGTTAATTTGGGGATTTATGAAATAGGTATTTAATGATGAGTGATATTAAGACTCAATGGAGATTTTTAGGTTTAATATTATGATGGTGACTTGAAGATTAAAATCCTACGATGTTCGGGTTTGGTTGGTTTTGATTGCGAGTAGCATCTTGAATTGTGTCCCATTTGAGACCCTCGATATAGAGGCTTATTGGGGATTATTTAGGCGTGCTCGTTAGATCTGGGCATTAGAGACCAACCTATGATCTCATTACTTTAAGAAATGATTATTTGAATGAGTTCTCTCTTAGGATTTTGACAAGCACTTGCGAGGATATGACTACGGCTTAATTTTGGTACCCTTGAGATTGGTTTGAGAATGAAGTATATGACAATTGAGACTATGGTTGAGTCGGTGTACCTTTAAGCAAAGCTTAAATGCTAAGTCTTGATTTATGGTATTCTTAGACTAAGTAATAGTCTTTGGTTTAATTCAGTAGAGGGCTATAGTAGACCCCTCATATTGTGAT
>CM028380.1:115909823-116007456 GCA_013146195.2 Codonopsis lanceolata | reverse complement strand
CCGGCTCAAATGTGATCTCCTCATACTCAAGTACATGTGAATCATCTTTCAAATACTTCCGCAACATGGAAGACATTATGAATTCGAAAGTGAAGGTGGTAATGCAACTCGATGCTTAAAGATCCAACTTTCTCAAGAATCTCGAACGGGCCAATGTACTTGGGTAAGCCTTTCTTGCCAATCTCTTCGCACTCCTTCTTGGTGACACCTTCAAAAACACATAGTCTCCCACTTGGAACTCAAGATCCCGCCTACGATTATCCACGTGAACTCTTTTGTCGACTTTGAGCGGTGCGTAGTCTATCTCTAATCACTTCACGCCTCAACCGACTGCACTAACTCGAACCCCAAAGTTTCACCTCTCCAACTCGTCCCAACAAATTGGTGATCTACACTTACGCCAATACAATGCTTCATACGGCGCCATCTTAATACTCGATCGATAGTCAAGTATTATACGAACTCCGCTAAGGGTAAATGAGAATCCCAACTTCCTTTAAAATCCACCAAGACAAGCTCGAAGCATGTCCTCCAAAATCAATCAACCGCCGCATCGACCATCTGCTTGAGGATGAAAAGCTGTATTGAATTTCAAACTGCTCCCAAAGCCTCCGCAACGACTCCAAAATCTAGATGTAAACCTCGGATCTCTATCGAACACAATACTACAGTGTATGCCATGAAGTCTCACAATCTCCCGAATGTACAAGGTCGCCAATCGAGTCAACGAATAAGTGATCGCAATCGGAATAAAGTGTGCGCACTTAGTCAATCTCAACTATAACCCAAACTCCGCATTAAATCCTCTGCGGCGCGGCAACCCCGTCACAAAATCCATAGTAATAAACTCTCACCCCATCTCAGAATCTCTGTTTTTATGAAATCAAATTCGGCCATTAGCAGTGAACACAAATTCTACCCCTCGAAATGTCAAAAGTACCCCTCACTATTAATCACAAAATGTGATACATTCTCACCAACCCATCAATAATTTTCTTCAACTCCCGATCATTCCTTGCCTTCTTCTTAATCTTCCCAAATAAAACGGGCGTAGTACCTAACATTTGCAAAAATTACACCTCTATCATAAACACTAGGACCCCAATCTCGCAAATCTTCCAACATCTTCCATTCTCTAACCATCATACGACATGTGAACTTTCCTACTCAAGGCATCCGCTACTACATTTGTCTTTCCCTGATGATACAAAATAGTACAATCATGATCTTTTAATTTCTCCATCCATCTTCTTTGCCTCATATTCAACTCTTTTGAGAAAACAAATACTTCAAACTATTATGGTCGGTGAAAATCTCAAACTTAGCCCCATACAAGTAATGCTTCCATTTATGCAACGCGAAAATAATCGCAGCCAACTCTAAATCGTGTGTGGGTAATTATGTTCATGGTAGACAACTTCCTCGACGATAGGCGATAACTCTACCATTTTGCATCAGACACAACCCAAACCTTCCTTAGAAGTACATCATAGATCACAAAAATCTCCTCCACTCAAAGCTAAAATAGTGCCGTTGTCAAACCCTTTTAAGCTCTTGAAAACTAGCCTCACATTTCTCCTCCAAACAAATGGCACATTCTTTTGTGTCAATCTAGTCATAGGAGTCACAATCCAGAAAATCCCTCAATAAATCTCCTAATAACCGGCTAGACCCAAGAAACTCCGAACCTCGGTAATCGAACTAGGGTCTTTCCATTCCACCGTCCACCTTAGAAGGATCAACGGCTATCCCGGCGCTAGAAACGATATGCCCCAAGAATGATACTTCTTCAAGCCAAAAAGCACATTTACTAAACTCGCATAGAGTCGTTTTCTCCCGAAGAATAGACAATAAGACAATCGCAAGTGTTTCTCATGCTCCTCCCGATATTTTAATACACTAAGATGTCATCAATAAAGACTACCACAAAAACAATCAAGATAGCTATGAAAGACACGATTCATTAAATCCATAAACACCGCTGGTGCATTCATAACCCAAATGGCATCACTACAAACTCAAAGTGCCCATATCTAGTCGAAAAGCCGCCTTTTGAATGTCTTCTTTCTAACCTTCAATTGGTAGTAACCCCATCTCAAATCAAGCTTAGAATACACGATCGACCTTGCAATTGGTCAAAAGACCATCAATGTGGGGTAGTGGGTATTTATTCTTAATGGTCACCTTATTCAACCCCGATAGTCTATGCATAACCGCAAACTCCCATCTTTCTTCCTCACAAATAAGACCGGCGGCCCCAAGGTGACACACTCTCGGTTTAATAAAGCCAATCTTGGAGTTCTTGCAACTGAATTTCAACTCCTAAAGCTCATGGCGCCATCCTGCACGTGCCTTAGAAATTGGTGAAGTCCCAGGAATACGCCAATACAAAATCTAGCTCTCTATCGAGTGACATAGCATGGTCGGTGAAAATACATCTGAAACTCACACAACCTAAACCTCTTCTAATCCCCTTGGTGAAGACTTCTTCTTATCAGCCATGCAAGATAACTCGTACACCTTGAGAGATAATTACTAGCCCTTTAGCGAGAAATAAAATAAAAAGCCACTCGATGCATGATCACCCACAAATGTAAAAACTCACGCACGCCCGACATAAAAAAGTAACCCGCTTTTATGGCGGTAACTATAGCATGATAAGCACATAACCAGTCCATGCCGAGAATCACATCAAAATTACGATAGGTAGAACTACCAAGTCCGTGATGCAAAGTGTGGTCACCCACCAATACATCACAAGATTTAAACACTTCAGATCAGCATATATTCCCCGAACGGGGTAGGTAGACACTTCAAGCAAATATGGCAAAGGTTGAGGAAGTACACATAGATTCTCAACAAAGTGCGAAGCAACATAAGAATGTGAAGACCATGGATCTATGAGAACTCGAGCCTTATGATCAAATATAGAAAGAGTACCTCCTATCATGCACCGTAGACCCCCGAACCTCCTTGAGATCAAGCGCAAAACACACGGTCCCGCACCTTAGGTTTACCATCTCGCACTCCTCTGGCCTCCCTGGGATCGAGCCACGTTCCCTCGGTTGAATTGCCTTTCGGGCACTCCTTCCTAAAATGAGTACCATCTCCACAAAGAGTACACTTTCCTAGCTTTGCCCAACACCAATCAACTGTGTCCTAGCTTCCGACAATAGCGCAAGTCATACTCCCACTACTGCACTTCGTTGCCCCCGAGATGAAGAAGTATTGTTCTGCCTCTGCATCGGTGTGGCCTACCTTGGCCTCCACTTCTCCTATCACGGTTTACCTGGTAAACCCCTTTTGTTACCTGAATTATTTCCCTGATTAGTGTTCTGAGTAGACTGTCGTGCATTACCCGGATTATTCTTGCCCGGTGCTCCTCAATATCCTCGCTCCACCTCATAAGCTCTATCAATCTGACTCCGATAATCGTGAGCTTAAGTGCTAGAATTTGTTTCCTAAATTCAGTTCTCAACCCCTTAACAAACATATGTGTCCTCCGTGCTTCAAGAGGAATCAAGCGCATAATAACGGCTCGGGGCCGGTGAACTTCACGGAATACTCCGCTACCATACCGCCTCGCTCAAGATCATAAAATTCTTTCTCCCTCTTGTTGCAAACCACATCCGCACATATTCATTTTAACTCCCTTTGAAAATTAGCCCAAGTGATAGGAACTTGTTGCATCTCCCAACTTTCCTTCAACACATTCCACCAATGCTCGGCGGCTCCCTTAAACTTAAATGTCGCTAGCATGACTCTCTCCTCATCGGTACACCCCAACATAGATAGTACCTTGATCATTTCTTCCATCCACAACTCGGCATCCCTAGGTTTCGGCTCCCCAAGAAATGCACTAGGCTTCAACTTAAGGAATCTCTTTAGAAGAGTGGTGTCATTCCTCGGTCTCGGTGGTGGTACAACTTCCTCCCGACGAGGTGGTGGTGTGTGCCTGACCTCCCTGACCTCCTCCTCCCCGTAAAAGCCATCAACCTACTCTCTAACGCCATATCCGACCCACCGGATCGTGGCGGCGGTATTCCTCTCTGCTGGCCTACTCACCCTGGCCTACCTCTCATTTCCATCCCTAGGATTCTCCATCGAACCCCTACAAGAATTCACTCGACGTTAGAATCAACACACAAATAACCAACCCACCTAGGCCGTGGAACCTATCCTGGCCGATGCTAACCTATACCAAGTGTGATACAAACCCGGACCCCAATGCGAGATCCCGAGCCGAACCGTCCAAATAGGCAAGATACACAAGCATGCGCAAGTATGATAATAAAATTCATGTGGCGCAACATCGCATACAAATAATAACTCGGCTACACTTGGCCGGAAAATAACTTAAAATAAACAAGTCATCGGCGACGTTACAACCGGAACCCAACAACTACTCCTACAATTTTAACACATGCTTATAATAACCTCAACGGCCACAACATGCCGGAGACAACAACAACAATAATACTTTAAACGAGCTTAAGCGGAAGAAACTATAGTGAACCATTAACATATAAACAAGCTCGACATATAAGTCGGCATACAAAATATTATAAGTATCAAGTAATCAAGTTTACTACAACAACAAAATCCCAAGACAAGTCTAAGTGACTTGCTTCCCAACGTCCTTGCCAAAATAAAAGTCTAACTACCAAAAGTCCCAAAAGAGCAACCTTGAGCTCACAAGCAACCAAACGCGGAATGGCGAATCTAGCGTGAACCGTCTCCTCGGCTCGGATCTAAGGAAAACAAAACAAACAAATAGGGTAAGTCGAAAGACTTAGTAAGTTACTAAAAATGCATGTTCATGTTATAGCATGGCATTTATCACAATTATGGCACATGTTCATCATATAGCACTTAGCACATTATTCACGTAAGTGCGGAAAATAAATCATACAAGTAGGATATGATATAGGCACGGCCGCCATGTAGCTCCTGCAATAAAGTTTGTTAACCCAATATCGTGACTACGATGCTCGTGACTTCGCATCGATATACCGAACTCCGCAGGCTAATAGCAACCTGTGACGCACGTATTGTTACGCAAAGGGGCTACTTCCCATTGCGGCCTACAATGGAGGTGTGTGTGAGGTCCCGTGCGGCGATCCATAGCGAGCACGAATCTCTCAATTCGTGAAGGCGAGATTGCATCGTCCTACCCTGACAGAAAAATCAAACCAAATAGTGCCAGCTGGACTTAATGCAATGCACAAGTAGATATTTACTCGTTAAGACCAAATAATGATCGAATTCGACAAGAGCGAACTCGACCGACCAAGTAGGGTATTAATCTCTACAATAAATCGTGTCAAGGAAATAAATTGCTCATAACCAAATAATCACAACGGGTTCAAATGCACATAATTAAACTCAACTTAGACTTGAGTAAACCCGACCAAACGGTGTCCAAACTTCGTAGGGATTGAAATTAGAGTTTAACATGTTCAAATCTTCCCTAGAGTCGACTCCGTTGAGTCTTTACTAAAAATTCCAAATTTCGGGTAATTGAAGCTATGTGCTTCATAACTCAACCTAGGCCATTACTAAGTTCATCTAGATCATAAATTCATCAAGGCATTGTAATGTGATTCATATTCATCATAGGTTCCAAATTTGAGGATAGAACACATAACAACTCCACAACATACAATGTAGGCTCAAATTAGGGCATTCTCATATAACATCACTTCCATCAATATATGTAATACATGTTTCTAACATGTTCAAAACCTTAAATAAACAAGATGAAAGAGTATTATAAACTTTACTAAGCATAAAATCCTCCTATACATGCTCCTAGCAAGTTCATACTTTCAAAATACAAGAAGAAGGCATAAGAAGCAAATATGTGTCCTCATTGACCTCATACATCATAAGCTTTGTTTTCTTAGGGTCAATGAGAACTAAAACAAAGAAGAAAAGAAGTAACTTGCTTGTATTCTACACCCAAGAAAGCAAATGAGAAAACTAATCGGTTGAAAGTGATCTACTCTTCAAGCTCTACACTTCTTATGGAGGTGGCTTGAGCAAATGAGGGAAGGATCAAGGAGGATGAAGATGAAAGCTTTAAGAAGCCATGGGAGAGTCTTGGAGAAGATGAATCTCGTTTTTGGAGAGTGAGGGAGAGAAATGAGGGTCAACTCTCCAGATTGTGGCTTAAGTTGGGTTAAAAACTGAGTGGGACAAGTATCAACATGATGTGGTCTCTTTAAATCTGATTTTGGTAGATTAATTGATCACTAAAGCTCTCTTAATCCACTCTTAAAACTTGTTAGAGATGTTAGGACATAAGTAAGGAGGGTTAGGGAGGTTTAGGTGGGGTTTAGAAAAGGTTTTGGATAGGGGTTTAGGTGCAAAAATCGTAAAACAGCAAAACAGGGAAAACAGATTCGGGGGACCTTGCGGTCGCATGGTCCCCTTACCCTTGCGACCGCATCCTCCCAGGATACACAACACTCCATTTTCTGGCTACCTTGTGGGGGCAAGGTCATTCCACCTTGCGAGGGCAAGCCCGACAGACCCAAATTGGCTCAAAACTCAACCTAAAAGACCCCCAAACACTTAGCAAAATCAAGGGGGTTTCAAACCCCAACAAAAATGAGTTTAAATCTCATCACAAGCACCCTCAAACAACACTCGAACAACCCAAACGAAGGAGGGAAAGAAGGAGAACTAAACAATCAATCGAACCGGCGATTCAACAAGCATGCATACATGATTCTAAACATGTTAAGAGCTTCATGAATGACTTATGAATGATTCTAAATCATATATAGACTAAGTAAACATGATCACAATCAACAAGAAAGCATGAAGGCAAACACACTATGCACATGCAAGAATCCGGGGTGTTACACTTCTGCTGCCATTTTGATTTGATTATAGCCTAGCATGCCGTCGACGAAAGATCTGATTTTGTGAGCAGCGACGACGTCTACCACAATATCAATATTGGGTAGAGGGAAGTCATCTTTGGGCGACGCCTTGTTGAGGTCGCAAAAGTCTATGCAGATTCGGACTTTCCCGTTGGGCTTAGGAACGATCACTATGTTGGACAACCAGATCAGGTATTCTACCACTCGAATGAATTTGTACAGCTGCTTCATGATTTCTTCTTTTACTTGTAGTGAACATTCCAGTTTAATTCGGCGGAGCTTTTGCTTAATTGGCCGAGCATCCGGATATATGGGGATCCGATGTTCAACAATGGCTGGGTCCAACCCAGGCATATTGATCGATGTTTTATTTAATCTTTTTCCTTACAAGTGGACAAGACTATTATAGAATAGTATTGGAAAGCAAGGGTCGAACCACAGAGATTTGAATTTGATTAAAGTAAATTTAACTAATCTATTAAAATAAAGCAATTAATAACTAATGAGGTTTTTGGTTTTTATATATTAAATTAACTAGAAAGCAATAAAATAACCTAACTAACAAAGCATATAAATATGAGATAAATCAAAGATTTGTAAATCGCCTAGGAATTAGGATTCACTTGCATCTATTCAATTGTTTAATTAAAAATAATTATCATTCAATTTCTTGGGTTCGTTCACAAAAGATAGATATAGACTGTTGAACAATTGGTTCACCTCCATCCCATAAAATTCATCCATTCTATATCCTAAGCACAAGAACATATAATCTATCTGTCACCTAGATTATGATCTATCTGTCACCTAGATCATGTATGAACCTGACCCTAACTTATCACTCTCGTGCATCGATAGGTCCAATTTATTGTGATGATGAGTCAGTGTACGACATATGCACATTGGTTATGCAGTTAACCGCACCTCTAGGCCTTTATTATTCACGATTACATTAATTTGTTCAAAGTGAAATAATAGAGAGATTGATAAACACCACAATCAACAAGAATTAAATGAATAAGAATTAATATAAAACAATAGTTTCGATACAAGTTACCTCCAATTCCTAGATTATGAAGTTAGCTCTCCATAATTGAAAATACAAAACCTTGAACCATTCTTGAATAATTTTTCTTCATAGACAAAGAAAAATAATACATAACTTCTCTCCCTTTTCTTCCTAACTAAAGGGATATATTTATACATAATTAATCATACAACAAGGAGGAAAATGAGATACATTATAATTAAAACACTAAAAAGAGTCAAAATATGACTTGCACGTTTCCCAAGACAATTGAATCTCTCAAAGTGGGCGGCTGAATTGCTGGAATATTTGCTGATTTTCAGCTTTTGTACTTCAAGTTTTCAGCTTTTGCACTTTGGTCCCTGAAGTTCTTCAATTCAGCATAAAATGCCTATATTTTGCACAATTATTCCAAAAGTCCCTGAAACTATAAAACAACACTAAAACACATATTAGGCAACAAAAACCTCGAGAAATAACATAATTTAAGTCGGAATAATACCCAATAAATGTGTATAAAATACAGTCATCAAATACCCCCAAACTTAAACTTTTGCTCGTCCTCGAGTAAAATAAAAAAAAACTAAACTGAACTAAATTAAAGCAAATATTTTTTTTTCTTTCACAAGTCAAAGCATCGACATGGTACCACATAATGCCTCAAGGAATGATAAATAACAACACATAGTCATAAGTCTAGGCTTTCACTCAATCATCATCAATATCTCAAGGAATGATAGATAACAACATATAGTCATAAGTCTAGGCTTTCACTCAATCATCATCAATATCACTTGTACATCTCCATGTATGTGTGTGAAAACCATTAATTGACTATCTCCAAACTTAGAAGGTTTTATCAAGCTAAGCACAATATTCATTCCCAAAATATTTCAATAAAAACGTGTGCATCACAAAACATGTACATACCATCGATACCCGGTTAACAACACGAAGAGAGATCGTGATAGAATTCAAGTGCTTATACATCCATCACATGCACTAACTATGTATGAAATACAATGCTCTCAAGTCCCAATTACTTATAATAGCTGAGATTATGCAAATACGGTGAGCTATATGAAGATGTGTATATAATTCAAAACAAGGGTCAAATCAACTATGCTTCCAAACCATGTCAACTAACACAAACAAATGTGGCAACTAGATCAATAGGACTTTATTAAGCTTGTAATGTAAGGCCAAGGTGAGGGGTAACAATAAAAGGGATAAGAAATTTCAAAGTGTGAGAGTAAGAATATTTCCCTTTTTTTTCCATACAAAGCACTCACTTTCCTTCAACAACCCCCAAACTTGAACTTTTGGGTTGAAAAGGTATCATCATCATCATAAATATTTTCTTCCCAATGATCCTTTTCTTTGCTTTCTTTGCTTTCTTTTTCTTTCTTTTTTTTTTCTATTTTTTTTTTCATGAAGGGCATGTGCACTTTTGATTTTCGCACCCTTTTCAATTTTTTTTTATATATGCATTTTTTTTCTCAATATAAGAACTCATTGGTGCTATTTTTGAACTGCATCAATCACCATGTAGAAAGCATTCCCAACCCAATCCTACTCTCTCAAATGGTAGGCAAAAGTGTATAGGCTTAAGGGTTAAGTTAATGTGGGTAATAGAAACGATGTCGAATGGGGGTCGATGTGTGCTTAGCACACGCCATTCTTTTTTAATAAAGCTCAAAGGGGACACTAGGGATTAATATAAAATAGGGATGGTGAGATAAAAAGCTCAAACGCGTTCAAAGATGACCTAAATCATATCCTAATTGCCACAATGCTCATGCTTCGTTTTCACAGAAATTCAACAAAGTTTCAAATCATTCCCTAACTCGAAGTTTTAAAAACGAGCTCCACAAGTATTTCACATAAGCTTTCGCTAGAAAAGAGGTAGGGAAAATCAAGACTTAAATGCACTCACGATTCGAAAGTGTGCTTGAGATATATTAGCAAAAGAAGTCTAACAAATCTAACTTAGCATGCAATCAACCCTAAGTCGCAAATATAATGCAACAATCGTGTAATGACGGCTGTTTAAAATGTTCATGACCACAAAAATAGCAAGGTCAAAGGAATGCAATGTGCACTATAAACTCAATAAAAATATCCAAATTCTTTAATAAATCAAGTCATGGTATTTTTGTGCTAAAATTTTTTGGAGATATAAAGTTCCATCAACTAGACCAAGCTAAGGCTCACAGACAAGTATACATGCATCACTATTAACAAACATGTTATCATTGGCGGAATTAACCACACCAAAATTAAAAACTCGGAAATTTTTCAAATTTTCTAATATTTTTTTTTTTGAAAATTTTCAATTTTTTTTATTAAAATAAACTAACTACTAAAAACAACAAAAAGAAAATAAAAGCTAAATTAACTGAAAACAGGTTAAACGGCTCTTCTAAAAAAAATATCATCATTAAGGCACAAGACAATTCACACCCCTAAACTTAAATTTCACATTGTCCTCAATGTGAATCAAATATAGACTAGAGGAGACAAAATTACCATAACATTGGGTTTACACAATAGTCAACACCATCTTAGATCACCAAAAATTATCCAACTGAAATTTTCTAAATGGACATCAAAAAATTACTCTCTCAACCGACTTAAACAATTTCATAATTAAAATTTAATTTCCCAAGATTAAATTTCTATAACAATCCCTCAATCACAACGCAATTTGATAATGTCACCAATTAATACAAGTATAACCAGAATATACTTATCGACATATTTCCATCGTAAAATTATCCAATTGCAAAGTAAACTAACGGGATACTTTGACCAGAACAAAATTCCAAGACAGTGCAATACTCTGGTACCAATATAACCAAACAAGCACAAATATCCAACCATTATAAAACAATTATTGTCCTGGCAAAAACGATATCATCCTTAAATTCAAGTTTCTACATCACAAAGATTGTACTAGAACATACAGAATCAAGAATTTTGTGCACCCAACCCAGTTATCAATCTGTATCAATTTCCCAAAATTTCCACAACCAAACTGGGAATAAAATGTGTGCTAATTTCTAATTATCAATTTCATGGTGTGCAGCAATTAGCAATATAATTGGAGAGATGTTTCTTGAATTTTTGAGAACAAGAGGCACCAATTTCAAGCCATAACTGCTGTGCTTTGCATCTGACGAGGTTGAACTCAATACAGACTGACCCGATGGATGATACTTGTATTCGACAGTGTTACAGAGGAGGAAGGAGATCCGTAATTGGGGCTGGTGATGAAGAATGATTACGGGCTTTGGAGATGTAGGAGATCGAACTGGGTAATCAGCGGCTGCAGGCTGTTGTTTTGCCGGAGATGAAGGGCTCGAACTGGGTATGACTCGGATGGAAGGAGACAGATTCAGGGCGGCGCTAGCAATTGAGGATGGCGGCTGAGGAGAAGCGGCTGGAGCGGAGAAGAAGGGATGATTGGACATGGACATGAGACACCGGCGGTGGCTGGATTAGGGGGCGAAGGTGTGGGTCTGGAACAGAGAAGATGAGGGGGATGGCGATTTGGGTTTGGGCGAAGGGATTGGGAGTGGTGCTCGGCCGGGATGAAGGGTTTGAAGCTGTGCCCAGTTGTGAAGATGGAGGCCGGCTGTATGTGGCTGTTGGAGCAGTTGACAGCTGGGCTTGAACGGAGGCATAGATTCGGCATTTGGTGCTGTTGGGCTCAACTGGGCTGGTTGGGGAGAGATCTGGTTCGCTTGGTGTTGAGGATGGGGAGATGAAGGGATGAGGGGGATGGCGATGACGGAGTGGATTCGGTGAAGACGGTGAAGGGGCTGGGCCGATATGGGAGATGGACGGCTTCGTTTGGGTTGAACTGGTAAGAGGATGGAGATAGACGAGAGATGAACTGGGGAATGCGATTTGGGGTTGTGTTGAAGAGAGATGTGAGAAAGAGATGGGAGAAGAGAGAGAAAGGAGAGAATAGAGGGGTCAGCCGCCTTTCCTTTTCCCTTTCTTTTTCTTTTATTTATTTTTTAAATTGAAATAAACCATACAACTCCTTCCTTCCAGCTTCCAGCACCCACTTTCTGTGCACCTTGCGATCGCAAGGCCAAGGGGCCTTGCGTTGCGACCGCAAGGTAGTTTCATTTAAGCCCCTGAACTTTTACTATTTATTGTTTCAGCTGTAAATTGTTTTGTTATTTTCAGTTAAATTCATAAAATAATTTTTTTTAAAGCAACCTTTAACATGTTTAAATTAAAATAAAAAATCTACAAAAGCTAAAATAACATTATTAAATATTAGTGCATATAAATACATAAAAATAAAATCTTTTTGTGAGGGTGACACTATTAACACTCCCCTATAAACCCACAAACTCAGGGAGACTCTAATGAGTGACTCAAAAAGCAACAAAATAAATACAAAGAGATAAGGGTTAGAAGTAATTCTAAGTTATAGTCGTTAGCTTGACTTAAATCCTCTTTTTTATTAAGAAGGCATCGCCGGATCACTTAGGAATGCACACATTTTTTGGCCATAAAATCCACCACTCATGTAGTGTCTTAATTTTAGTCCATTGAAGCCAAACACTTCCTTGATGAAATTTTTCTTTCTCGATGGCCATTTAATTGATTTGGGGACAGGTAATTTCACACCCAAATCTTCTAATGTAATCCTATCCGGAATTTCCTCCAATTTTTCATCATAACATTGCTCATCCTCATGTATCTCTAAAATAGGTTCTTGATTCTCTTCAAGAAAATATGAAGAAGGCGTCCCTAACTCCACATAAGTGTCTAGCGGAGAATCAATTGGAGAATAAATTACAGTGAAAGTCTCTGAAATTGTTTCGGGTTCTTGAGAACAATGAGGTGGTACATCATTTTGTGGAAAATCTTGGGATTCTAAAATCAACTCATCATCTTTTTCAATCGGCTCCTCTACTACTATCAATTCTTTTTCCTCAATATTTGTGTTTTCTTTACTCATTTTTATATTACATTCCCCCTTAGAGACTTCCATGGGTATCTCATCATCTTTAGGAATCAACTCATTCTCTCGCACTTCTAGTTCTACTTTTTCACCTTTTTCTTGATTATTTTCACTTTTATCTTTTTCAACTTCTTTATCAGAATTATCTACTTTATCATGCATATCAGAAGGTTGAATATGATTACTTACCTTTTCTCTTTCTTTGTTAGATTTTGCAAGTATCTTCTTTAAATTTTCTATTTCTTCTAGCACATATCTCATAAGGGCAGCTTGACTTTTGCTTGCTTCGTCTAACTTTGGAGGTTGTTGACAATACGAAGGTGGTTTATTATAATAATTATGCGAGGAGAAAGATGATTGATTACAATAAGAAGGAGACTCATTATAATATGACGAATAAGGAGGAGGTTCATTATAAAAGGACGGATTATAATAGGGTGGCTCATTATAGTTATTATGATAGGGCGGAAAAGATGGATGATTGTGATCATAATCCCCTTCATAACTATTAGGAAAAGATGATTGATTTATTCTAGCATTTCGGTAGGCATATTCATTTGTGGCTCTCATAGGTGCGTAATTTTCCATACCCCAAGGATAATTATTGTACGCCATTTTTTTATAAAGATTTTTTTTATTTTTTTTATTTTCGGAATTTTTTATTTTGAATTTTTTTTTAATATAAAAAAACGAAAATAACAAAAGAAAAGCTAAATTAACTAAATCAAAATAACAAATCCCCGGCAACGGCGCCAAAAACTTGATCGATGTTTTATTTAATCTTTTTCCTTGCAAGTGGACAAGACTATTATAAAATAGTATTGGAAAGCAAGGGTCGAACCACAGAGATTTGAATTTGATTAAAGTAAATTTAACTAATCTATTAAAATAAAGTAATTAATAACTAATGAGGTTTTTGGTTTTTATATATTAAATTAACTAGAAAGCAATAAAATAACCTAACTAACAAAGCATATAAATATGAGATAAATCAAAGATTTGTAAATCGCCTAGGAATTAGGATTCACTTGCATCTATTCAATTGTTTAATTAAAAATAATTATCATTCAATTTCTTGGGTTCGTTCACAAAAGATAGATATAGACTGTTGAACAATTGGTTCAGCCTCCATCCCCGCAAAATTCATCCATTCTATATCCTAAGCACAAGAACATATAATCTATCTGTCACCTAGATTATGATCTATCTGTCACCTAGATCATGTATGAACCTGACCCTAACTTATCACTCTCGTGCATCGATAGGTCCAATTTATTGTGATGGTGAGCCAGTGTACGACATATGCACATTGGTCATGCAGTTATCCGCACCTCTAGGCCTTTATTATTCACGATTACATTAATTTGTTCAAAGTGAAATAATAGAGGGATTGATAAACACCACAATCAACAAGAATTAAATGAATAAGAATTAATATAAAACAATAGTTTCGATACAAGTTACCTCCAATTCCTAGATTATGAAGTTAGCTCTCCATAATTGAAAATACAAAATCTTGAACCATTCTTGAATAATCTTTCTTCATAGACAAAGAAAAATAATACAGAACTTCTCTCCCTTTTTTTTCCTAATTAAAGGGATCTATTTATACCTAATTAATCCTACAACAAGGAGGAAAATGAGATACATTATAATTAAAACACTAAAAAGAGTCAAAATAGGACTTGCACGTTTCCCAAGACAATTGAATCTCTCAAAGTGGGCGACTGAATTGCTGGAATATTTGCTGATTTTCAGCTTTTGTACTTCAAGTTTTCAGCTTTTGCACTTTGGTCCCTGAAGTTCTTCAAGTTCTTCAATTCAAGATAAAATGCCTATATTTTGCACAATTATTCCAAAAGTCCCTGAAACTATAAAACAACACTAAAACACATATTAGGCAACAAAAACCTCGAGAAATAGCATAATTTAAGTCGGAATAATACCCAATAAATGTGTATAAAATACAGTCATCACATATCTTCCTAGGACCAGGCGAAGATGTCTACGAACTCTTTAAAGAGGTCAATATGTGCTACCTTCTCAGGGCCTTGTTGGTAGCTGCCGATTTTGATCTCTTTTGTTTCATTGTTCAGCCCCAGATTGATAGTGGACAAGTCTTCATTTGCTGCTGATGAGTGATGTTTTTTCTGGTGCTCAACTGACTTTACAAGCTCAAGCAAATAATTTTTATCTTTTGGGTTCATTTCATCAAATGACTCATTATTATAATTATTTAATGCGTCTTTTAATGTAGGTGCAACTAAGGAATAAGCAAAGACATTCAGATTATCATTAATAGCAAACTGTACAGGGTTATTTACATTATTGAGGACCTGGGGTTTGAGATCCTCAACTTTAGGGAGCGGATCGGTAGATGACCAATCCATAAAGCTAAGGGAAGGATGGGGGATAGAATATCCGAAGCGGTCCACCAGATCTGCCGTTGTGAATAGCGGGCCGATCGTAGTATACCAATTCTGCAGAGGCTTATCAATAATAGACTCAAACTCAGCAGGGAGTTTTTCATAATTAGTGCCTCCATCTATCATACCCAGAAAACTGTCTCCCAGACTTTTATTAGAAACTCCTTTTTATTGATAAGCATATTTACAGCACCTTTATTCTTGGTTAAATAAGTTTACTTGCCCTTTAAACCTCCTTGGCTTGATTCGTTTCAAAGATTATTGTACTTGCCACCGTAATTACCTCGTTGCCGATAAGATCCTGAATTGCATTTCTGAGTGAGTAGCACTTATCGGTAAGATGACAACTAGGGGTGGCAAAATGGGTGTTTTGGATCATTGGATAATAGGCTATTATCCATGGATAACCATGGATAATAGCCTATTATCCAATGATCCAAAACACCCATTTTGCCACCCCTAATGACAACTACAACAGTGGTACTCACAATACTGGGCATGATTCCATGTAGCAGGCAATTGATTGGGCGGTTGATAATTAATAATGGGCTTAAGTATCTCATGGGCCCACAATGTTTGGAATATTTCAGATCTTTGGCCTGGGCAGATTACCAGATTGAGGTTTGGTTAAATAGCTGGGTGGAGTTTTCTCTCTTGGATAATACTGCACTGGGATTGGGCTGCCTGGACCCCGGCTTAAGGGAGGTTCCTTTTCTGGTACACAAATTATTTCTTTTGGAGTTCCCGGGGTCAATTGCTGAGAATAAGTATTTGAGGGATCGAGAGGAAGATAATTCTTTTGGTTATGGTAGCAGGCATTTAGGTGAAGGAGATCGGGGTTGATTTCTGGAGGAGATGGATTAGAATTATGAGCATTTGAAATCATATTACCTTGGGCAATGGGATTAATATTTGGTTGATGGCTAGCACTTAGTTGTTTTCTAGAGGCTTGAAAAAGGATATTTTATGAGTTATCGGGATAACTCGTTTCAGGAAGGCAAGAAATATTAGGAGCATATTTCGGGATTTTGATCTTTTGGGAGAGGGCAGCAAGAGTTTCTGAGAAACTTGCTAAAAGATCACCAACCACCTGATTTGTTATTCTTTCCGCATGGGCATCCAATTCTTTCTTTAGCCAGACTTCAAGTCCAGGAGGAGGTGCATACTCAAGAGTTTCTTTTTCTCGTTCCCAGTTGTTCCAACTGTTGCTAGTCTCTGTCATAGCATGTTTATTTTTAGCGGCCATTTTGTTCGGATCTGCGTCCTTTGAATTGATACTACCTTTTTTGATCTGCTTCTGACATTTTCTGATATGCTTTCTGTGTTTGTTTCCCGTATCAATCAGCCAGTATTATCTCTGCCTTTCCAAATTCGGGCCAGGTTTTTTAGGAAATGTGGGTTTGGATGTATCAGAAAGGTTGGCTGAAGGCTTTCTGGGCTAGGAGTACAACGTGCCTTTATTAGTATTTTTTTAATTATTCATTATTCATTTTTCCTACAATTGACCGGACAAGCACCTGCTTTGTTTTGACAATCTCAGGACTATTCCTGGAACAGTGGATTCTTTCTCCAAAGTATAGGACTATCGTATTCCACTTGCCTTTCGACTCCCCAAGATCGGACTGATCCCAGGCGAAGGGGCCTATACTCTTTCCGGGATCCACCATTCAAAGTGATCTAATTAAGTCGAGCATCCGAAAATAATCAATCAGCCCCAGTGTATTTATTCATCTTGATTTTTTTTCATCATTTTTTTTGACTATTTTTTAATCATTTTTTATATATTTTTATAATTTTTTTTTCACACAGAGACTGACCAATGATTCAGAGATGCAAAAACCGGTCGGTCTATGAAGTGTCCTAAAAATCTATATGCACTCTAACGATGGCTTATGCAGGGGTAAGCTGGCCATGGTGTAGGGTAGCAATTCGGAATATATTTACATGCGTGCGCGTGTGTGCGGCATCTAAAAAGCAGTAAAATCTTTTTTTTTTCAGATATAAAACAGAAAATAAAACAGATATGACCTGTGTTGCTGTTATTTATAGATTTTCTCGGCTTTTTTAGTTTGAACGCGAGCAAGCAAGCAATTACATCAAGAAATAGAAATAAAAATGGGGAATCTATCTATTCTTATTAATTACAAATTTTTCCTAATCCCCAAGATAAAATGACATAATGAAATAAAATGTACATATTTTGTGTAATAAAAATAAAGTGAACAGAATAATAATATAAAGCAGAAAATAAAGTAATAATAAAAATAAAGCCCCGGCCCTTTTGTTATGCTGCCCGAAAATTTATTGAATATATATATATATATTTGATTTTTTTGATTTTTAAAAAATATTTTTAAATATACCCGTAACGGTGACTGAAACGAGGCTGCTGCAAGATGAAGGATCATATCCACAAATATATATACAGATGTATAGGAATGCAATATTCAAATGTTTAAAGAAATATAAAAAGCATACTTTAGCCAGAAACAAAAGAAAAAAAAATTTTGGTTACTAAGTCTAGCCTTCCATTTTTATTTAGAATAAAAACGATCTTCCCAGCTGAGTCCCCACTGTGGGTGCCCCGGAAAATTTCGCCCGCTCCCTTGGATAGGGGAACGCGACGTGCGGTGCGGACACCACTCTTTCCATTCCATCCTCCCTTATCTAGGGGAAGACGAAATTAAAAATGCGGAAAGGGTGCTGTTAAGAAGCGCGTTGAATACACCTCGGTCACTTCACTGATTTTTGGTCCGTTATGGGAGCTTTGGGTTTTCTGTATCAGGTTATCCCTTTTTTTAGGGGATAACAGGATGCATGAATACATCACCCTTTCATTCACATCTTCCCTTGTGTAGGGGAAAACAGAAAGTGCAAGAAAGGATTTTGCCGGCCCCACTACAGACTTTTTGAAAATTTGCCTTAAGGTCTATTTCGGATCACTATGAGTACTTTAGGTTTTCTATATCAAGTTATATCTTTTTTAGGGTATACCAGGATATAAGAATACATCACCCTTTCATTCCGACTCTCCCTTTTCTAGGGGAAAACGAAAAATAATAATAAATGATGTTGCGAGGCCTCACTGCGATCCAAAATGTTTTGACAAAGTCGCCATCTAAAATAAAGAAAAAACCAAAAATAAAACCAGAGAATTAAAAAAAAAACGGGTTAGGAGGCTAAGTTACGAGTTAGGAAGGTGCTAGACACCCAACTCGCCCTTTCGGTCTCAAAAACAGTTTTTGGCTAAAGTATGCTTTTTGTTATATTTATCTAGCAAATAAATAAAGCATTAAAGAGAGAGAGAGAGAGAGAGAGAGAGAGAGAGAGAGAGAGAATAAAACAACATTCATATTTACATTATTTACGGACTTGCAGCCGCCTCCTTCCAATAATTACAAATACATTTAAAAATATTTTGACATAATAATGGCTCTTTTTAATGCTATTTTCTAAATAAATCCAGGCAGCACAACGACTTATATTTTTACATTGGGCCGGATGAAAAATAGTTTTTTTATTAAATAATGCCCTTAAAGGCTCACCTTTTAAAGCGTGGTGTGCTCACTCTGTCCTTCTCGAGAGAAGGAGTCTTTTTTTGCTTTGGTGCTGCTGCTGCGGTTCGGGCAGAGTGACTGCTTCCAAAGGTTTCTTCTGGGCACCATAAAACGAACGGAGCAAGTGCTTGCTTTTTTTTACTGCTGCTTGCTTGCTGCTAGCGGAAATCGGGCAGAACAACTTCTTGTTTATGACGGATTTGGCCTTTTTACTCGGGCAGAGCAACTGCTCTGTTCGAGATTTTTGGATCGGGTATAGGGTGGATACCTAGCTAGGGGGCTAAGGATCACTTTGACCGATTGGTTTTGTGTTTGGAGGAGTTTTGGCGGAGCTTCGAGGCTTTATAGGAGGGGGCACTCACTATCTCACGATCGCTCACTATTCTCACAGCGTAACAACAACGCTGAAAGCTTTGGGCATTTTTCTATTGTGTTTTCAATCTCTGAAAGTGAACCCCTGGGCCTCTATTTATAGGCTGAGAGAGGGACACCGCTGGAATTTACGAATTTCTCTTTGTGCTTCACCAACTTGTACCGCGTGCTTCAGGAATTGTGCAATGCGCTAAATTTGGGGTGCACTGTAGCAAGCTGGGCGCCAGAACCAGCCCTTTTGGGCGCCGCGCCAGGAGCTTTTGGTGGCAGCGCCAGCCTTCCAAAATTCTACCTTTTTTTGACACTTTTAGTCCCTGCATTTTACTGTTTTGTACATCCTGCTTTGTCTTTTGCATTTTTAAACCTTGTAACTTGACATTTGTTAAGTTTTAACATGTCTTGATATCGCATGCCAAAGATACATACCAGGGGTACGAAATTGGGGTGTCTACACCTACGTTCCTCATTTTTGAGGCTCAAGTCGACATAGTTCTTCCTCTAATGGAAGATTCTTTTTGTTACTGGCGACCTGAATATGTTGAAGACTGTTTTCTTATCTACTTGAGATCATATGCCAGAGATTGTTCTCTCTTCTTCTCCTGGTTTTTCTTTTGTTGTGCTCTAACTTTTGCCTAGACCGCCTTTTCATGTTTTCAATCTAGCGAGCCCTTATTCTCCTTGTATATTTTTTTATTACTCTAATTTTTTCCTAGACCGCCCTTTCGGGTTTTCAATCTAGCGAGCTGAAGAGAGAAACAGTTGTGTGACGACCCGACCCGGATCCCAAGACGAGATCCCAAGGTCGTGCCGCCAGGGGAACAAATAACAACAAACAAGTAGCAAATAATGGGTAGGGCCATAACGGCGATACGCCAACAACTCAAAACATATGCGGAAGCAAAATATAATATAACAGTGGCGCCCGAGCTAACAAGCTCAAACTAAAAACAACCAAAGAGATAGTTAATCTCTCGGTCCAAAAATTCGACTCGCGTGCCGCAACATTGGGCACGTAGAACAAACTCCCTGTTATGCAATTCAAATATAGCACAATATAAACCAAGTCATCGGCGAAGCTACGGCCGGAACCCAACATTATACTAAGTCTAAGACTCTAGTCTAACAACTCAACGGCTAAAAACATGCCGGAGTAAAAACATAATACTTTAACTAGCAATGTAGCATGCTAAACATAATCACCAATTAACCAAGCACGACTAAAACCCGTCGGCTACCAACAACATAAGTACTAATAATTATAAGTACTAACAACAACAAAACATATGGAAGTATAACTACCAATATACATCAAGCACGACTTCTACTTGTCGGCTACCAAAAGAATAAGCTAACAACATGATTACAATATTACTAATCACATTCAGGTTTGCTACCCAATAATGAAGTTTACATAACTTCATCTTCCCAACGACCTCACCAAAAACAAAATAAACATCTAAGTAGCAACCTTGTCAAAGGAATCTTTGTCAACGCAATCTTCTGATTTACTTGGATCCGCACGCTCGGCTCGGATCTAGGGAAAACAACCAACAAATAAAAGTAAGTCACAAAGACTTAGTAAGTTACTAACCATAACTTCCTATCATGGCATAATGCTCAATCATAAATTACATCATACTATCGTCATGAAATAACCTTATATAAAGTCATGTTATGGCATCCATGCTTAACATTGAATAACCATGTTATCATTATAGTATAACATCTCACTAAAATCCATGTCAAGGCATTTTATGCTCAACGATCATAACTCATGTTATCGGTATAACATAACCTTCCAATAATTTACATGTCAAGGCATATAAGCTTAACGACAATAATTCATGCTTCTGGCATAATACCACACTCCAATAATATTCATGTTAAAGCATATTAGCTTAACAACAGCAATTCATGTTATTGTTATAACATAGCATTCCCATAATATTTATGTCAAGCATGTAAGCTTAGCAATAATAACTCATGCTTTTGGCATAATACAACATTCAAATAATGTTCATGTGATAGCATTCATGCTTAACAACATTAATCAATATGTTATCTATCAAGTATAACATATAAGAAACCAAAACAAACACCATATCATATCCAATTCACTAAGCACGTTCTTCACTTAAGCACTTGTGAAACAATTCATCTATAAGGGATATGATACCATTACCCAAATTCCTCCGCGCGTGTCGCTCCTGCAAAAACACGTGCAAAACCCTTATGTGCCCTCGATATCCCTCTCGTAGATATCGACGTCCCGAGACGATCTCCGCTCGAGTTCCATAGTTATCAAAGTCATGTGTATTACTACAACTAAGATAAACTACTTCCCCACCGTGGCCATCGATGGAGGGGTGTGTGCAAACGCGGCACGGCGATCCATCGCGATCACGAATCTCACAATTCGTGAAGACGATGTATCGTCCCACCAAAACTCAACAAACCGACTCCAGCTGGACTCAAAACCCAAGCACAAGTAATATATACTCATATGCTCAAAACAAGTAGGTAAACACTCTACCATCAAACTAGTCATGCATTTCATCCACAACTAGCATAAACATCACAACCGAGAATCATATAAGCTCTCATAATCAAGTGTGTTTCACACACTTCAAAACTTCTTGGAGGCTCGACCTCCATGAATTCTACCCAAAATTCCGTAGGACTTAAGATTATAGTTCCTAGGATTCACACTAACCCAAAGGTTGACTCCGTTGAGTCCAATCTAAATTTTCCGAAAATTCAAGGAATAGAAGCATATGCTTCAACATCCCCATATGTTCATAACTATCACCAAAACCATAATCCCAATGTTCAATAAACTCATATAAACCCAATTAAATAATTAACAATGCAACTTAGAACAATTTTTTTTTTTAAAAAGGTTGGAGGGGACATAGACCGTACCCCAACCCTTAAATTTTTTTTAATTATATTTAATGCCTTGAAAGGCTACAATTATATATATATGATGCCTTTGGTATGGCTCGAACAATTGGTGCCTCTGGGGAGGCTTTTGAACACCCGACCTCTCGGTTGAGAGTAGTTAAGTCAGAACAAATTAGCCATCTTGTGCATAAATTCATTCAAGTCACTATACCAATCATAATCTTCAAATCACGATTAAACTACACAACATGGTTTAGTATACTCTATTAAGCATATAAAACATATTAATCAAGCTCACATCAATAATTGGCAAGCTAGAACAAGATTAGGGCAAAACACCCTCCAAGTATCTCAACCAAACCAACTTCAATACTCATGGATAATCAACACAACTAAGTTCAATAGACTAGTTAGAACATGAATTTCACATAATCATGGTCTCACATAGGTCAATCAAGTTCTATCATAAATTTGTAAACCTAGGGTTCATGCATCTTCTATAAACCCTAACAATGGCTTCCATTGACCTCAAATAGCACAATTGGTTGTTTCCCTAGGGTCAATGGAGCCCAAAAATCAAAGGAAGAGAGGTAGAACTTACTTGTATTCAGCCCTTCACAAGCTGAAATTTCGAAATCTTGGGTGATGGGTGTTGTTCCCTTCAACCTTCTCTTCAAAATCAAGGTGTAGATTGGGGGAAGAAGATCTCTAGCAATGGCCACCAAGGAAGAACTCTTCAAGAGCCCTAGAAGTCGCCCCTCTCAGCTCTCTCACGTTTTTGAGGAGTGTTTGCAGAAGACGCAAGAAGAAATCGTAAACTGTCTTGGCCGAACAATGAGAGAATGCGGCTGTTTTGATTTATATATGGGGGATTAGTTCTCTAATCAACTCACTAATTAACCCCTAAATCTCCTAATAGATGTTTAGGACTAGTATTAGGCTAAGTAGGAGGGTTTAGGATAGGTTTAAATTGGGTTTAGTTGGGTACAAGTCGGGCAAAGCATGAAAGAATTGCAAAATCCCGAATCTGGCATCAGGACCCATTGCGGTCGCATCATACACAAGTGATGCAAGCGCATCCTTCCAGCATCACACAATCCCACCTTTGTTCGTTCCTTGCTCGGTCCCGGACTCTCCCGCATGCATTCTCGAGTCCTTCCAAGCCAAAAAGTGTCTACAATTCAACCTTAATGACCTCCAATCAATAACCAAAACAATCAAGCCTCAAACCTCAACAAAACAAGGCCAAGAACTCAAGCAAAACTCTCCCGAACGACAACCGAAAAAGTCAAACGGAGAAAGGTTAACGCTAGAATCAAACTAGCAACCAAACCGATGATGCAACAAGTATCTAACCAACATCCAAGACATGTAAATGATTTTATGAATGCCTTCTAACGATTATCCATGTGATTACAACATAAATCACAAACCCGAGACTCAACGCATCTCGCGAAAGAAAAATGCATACGTGCATCTCAAACAACGTCAACGAACATGCTATTGACTCCAAACATATACGAGAGCTAAATGAACATATTTATGATGATTATAAATGTATGAATCCATGCATATCACAAGCAAGCAACATTTCAGGGTTTTACAAGTTGCCTGGTCCCTTGAGAACATCTTTGAATCATGCATAATATCGTTTGAGTTTATCCATGTTGAAGGGCTAAACGAGATCCTCCCCATCCTGATTGGTGAGGAATACCGCACTTCCTGCCTGGATTTGCTTGACAATGTATGGTCCCATCCAAGGAGACTTCCATTTTCCCCTACTGTCGACATAACTAATGGGTTTTTCGTGAAGCACCAAATCTTCTACTTGGATACTACGGCCTTTGACTTTTTTGTTGAATGCTCAAGCTATTCATTTCTGATATGCCCTAGTGTGTTCTAAGGCTAGTAGTCGTCGTTCATCTAACAGAGCTAATTCATCGTAGTGATGTTTGACCCAGTCAACATCGGCTATATTTGATTCCATCATAACTTTTAGTGATGGGACCTCAATTTCAATTGGCAGCACTGCCTCCATGCCGTAGGCTAAAGAATAAGGGGTAGCCCCAGTAGGTGTGCGAACTGACGTGCGATAGCCTAGAGTGCTAATGGCAGTTTTTCTGGCCAGTCTTTTCCTGTTTCAACCATTTTTCTGATGATATGTTCTAATGTTTTATTGGCTGCTTCAACGGCACCATTTTCCTATGGTCGATACGGGGAGCACCTATGTCTCTGGACTTTGAATTCGTCAAGCAATCGGTTTACTCCCCCTTCGAAGTGTGTGCCATTATCAGAAATTATTTCAAAGGGTACTCCGTATCACTCTATGATATTAGCTCTGATAAATTCGGACACTTTTTTTGGCATTCAGCACTTTGTAGGAAGCGCCTTCTACCCATTTCGTAAAGTAGTCGACGGCTACTAGGACATACACGTGGCCATTTGATCCTTTTGGGTGAACTTGATCTATGACGTCAATTCCCCATATTGAGAAGGGCCAAGGAGCTGTGGAGTTGTATAGTATATGCGGGGGAATGTGCTGCAGATTTGCAAAGCACTGACATTTGTCACAGTGACGCACCAACCGAATACAATCAGTTTCTAGCATACTTTAATAATATCCCTGTCGGAATACTTTATTTGATAGCATATGTCCATTCATCTGTGGCCCACAAGTACCACCATGTAGTTGGTCCATGGCTCGTTCTGCATTAGCTTATCTTACGCATAACAAGTTTAACCCTTGGTAGTGCCTTTTATATAGACTACCTCCACTGATCACAAATTGTGATACCCACCTTCGTAGGGAGACCTTCCCTCTTTTGTCTAGGTTGGCTGGATAGATCTCTTTCTGATGTAAATTCAAATGTCTAGGTACCAGGGCTCGTTATCCTTTTCTGGAGTTGCATCAATTTTGAAACAGTACGCAGGAGTTATTTTCTTCCTGACTACAAATGGCTGGACGGTGATCTCTGTGGGAACTTTGGCCAACGGAGCTAAAGTTGCTAAAGCATCGGCAAATTAATTTCTATCTCGTGGTAAATAATGAAACGAGATGTCATCAAATTCTTTTGCTAAAGCTGTCAATCGAGCGTGATATAGCTGTAGCCGGCGATCTTGGGTTTTCCATTCCCATCGATCTAATTTATGATCAAAGCGGAGTCACCAAAGACTTCCAAATATTTAGCTCCTCTTTGGAGGTCCTCTTCTAGACCAGCAATGCAAGCTTCATAATCAGCAGTTGTGGGTTCCCGGGATGGGTGCTCCCGCGCCCCGCGCGCCCTTGGATAGGGGTGCGCGTCCGTGCGGATGCGGTGACATCCACTGCTCCCGTTCCAGCCTCCCTTGTTTAGGGGAGATCGAAATCAAAAGTGCGGGAGGAGTGCTGTCGAATAGCGCGTTGGAATGCGCCTCGGTTGCCTTTGGTGGATTTTTGATCCAATATGGGAGCTATGAGTTTCCCGCATCAAGTTATCCCTTTTTTAGGGGATATCAGGATATGGGAAGGCATCACCCTTCTATTCCCATTTTCCCTTTTTTAGGGGAAAACGTGAAAGTGCAAGGAAGGAATGTTGCAGTGCCACCACTATGGATTTTATGAAAATAGCCTTATGGCCTATTTCGGATCACTATGAGTGCTTTGGGTTTTCTACGTCAAGTTATCCCTTGTTTAGGGGATACCAGGACATAGGAATACATCACCTTTCCATTCTCATTCTCCCTTTTTTAGGGGAGAACGTGAAAGTGCAAAGAAAGATGTTGCGAGGCCCCACTGGATCCAAAATGTTTTTAGAGTCGCCATCTTTATTTTAAGGCAAAAATAAAGCAAAACCAGAAAAAGAAAACCAGAGATGAAGAAAACGGGTTCGGAGGCTAAGTTACGAGTTGGGAAGGTGCTAGGCACCCAACTCGCCCTTTCGGTCTCAAAACGGTTTTTGGCTAAAGTATGCTTTTTGTTATATTTATTAAACAGATAAATAAAGCATTAACTGCCTACAAATACATCCATTACATCTATATTATTTACGGACTTGAAACAGACTCTTTTGCAAACAATTACAAATATACTTGGAAATATTCGGCCAGAGTAATGGCTACATTTAGTATTATTTCCTAAATAAATCCGGGCAGCATAATTGCTTATTTATTGATTTTGAACCGGACCGGAAATAATACTTTTACAAATAAAGATTTTATTAAATACATAAAGCAAATAATCACAAGCTATCTAAAAACATTTTGCCATAATAACGGCTACATTTAGTATTATTTCCTAAATAAATCCGGGCAGCATAACTGCTTATATATTGATATTGAACCGGACCGGAAATAATACATTTACAAATAAAGACTTTAATGGATACATAAAGTAAATAAATACAAACTTATCTAAAAACATTTTGCCATAATAACGACTATATTTGGTACTATTTCCTAATAAAATCTGGGCAGCACAACTGCTTATATGGCTACATTGGGCCGGACTGAAATAATACTATTGCATGAAAATGAAAAACTTAACAATAAAACTTACAGACAACGTAGGGGTGTGCTCGCTCTGTCCCTCGGGGAGAGAGAGTCTTTTTTTCTGGTCTGGTTTGAAGTTGAAGTTGTGTGTTTTGTGTTGTGTGAATTTGGGCAGCGTGACTGCTTTGAAAGTTACTTTTCGGCCTCGGGATCGGGCGGGGGTGGGCAGTGCTTATTTATGGTTGTTTGTTTGGCTGGAAATAGGTGAAATCGAGGCGGGAAGTAACGGCTTCTTGGCTGATTCGGCCTTTAAATCGAGCGAGAGCAAGCTGCTCTTTCCACGATTTTGGGCCCAGGGAAAAAGGGGTGGATACCTAGGCTGGGTGCTAAGGTACATTTCTGGGTTGGATTTGTGTTTGGCGGAGGTTTGGCAGGGTTTCGAGGCTATGGAGGTGATCTCTCACTATCTCACACCGCTCTCTATTTCTCCAGCGTAACGTTAACGCGAAGAAGCTTTACGCGAAGAAGGATTGCTGATCAAAATGAAGAGCCGGATGCCTCTATTTATAGGTGAGGACTGGGACATCGGTGGAATTTTGGGATTTCATTAGACGCATCAATCGGGTTTACGCCGCTGAACGAGTTGTGTTTTAGCGCAAATGTGCCGAAGGAAGCGGTTTGAGCGCTTCATAGAGGTTTGGGCGTCCCAAATCGATGGGAGCCACACCCATTTCTCTTTCTATGCTTGAACGATTGTACCTTGCGTTGGGCCAATTGCATTTTATGGCAAAATTTGTGATGAATAGTGCTGGAATGAAGATTTGGGCTCCAACCTATGGAGGTTTGGGCGCCATGCCCAAACCCTTTGGTCCCTGTGCCTAAACTTCAAACTTGTCCCATTTTGACACTTTAGTCCATGCAGTTTGTCCTTTTGTGCATCCTGCTTTGTCCTTTTGCATTTTTGACCCTGTAACTTGACATTTGTTAATGTTTTAACAGTTCTTGATATTTTATGTCATGTCACATATCGAGTACGAAATTGGGGTGTCTCTGAGCCCGCAGCGATGGAGTCTACGGGTAACCGCGGCTTGAGTAGACGCGAACATCGTTGATTAGAATAGACTCTCCAATTTCGTTTCTTTTCAAAACGAGGGAGAAATATGCAGCAGGTAGCAGTTATAATGCAGCAATTTATCAAACCTCTATATCCTAGACATTTTTAGTCAGTTATAGCAGGTTATCGCAGTTTTTAAGCAGAGTCGCCACTGTGGGTTCAGGGATGGTTGCTCCGCGCCCGCCGCCCTTGGATAGGGTGCTTGGCGTCTGCGGATGCGGTGACATCCACTGCTCCCATTCCAGCCTCCCTTGTTTAGGGGAGATCGAAATCAAAAGTGCTGGAGGAGTGCTGTCGAATAGCACGTTGGAATGCACCTCGGTTGCCTTTAGTGGATTTTTGATCCAATATGGGAGCTTTGGATTTTCTATGTCAAGTTATCTCTTTTTTAGGGGATACTAGGATATAGGAAAACATCACCTTTCCATTCCCATTCTCCCTTCTTTAGGGGAGAACGTGAAAGTGCAAAGAAAGATGTTGCAGCACCCCCACTATGGATTTTATGAAAATAGTCTTATGGCCTATTTCGGATCACTATGAGTGCTTTGGGTTTTCTACGTCAAGTTATCCCTTGTTTAGGGGATATCAGGACATAGGAATACATCACCTTTCCATTCACATTCTCCCTTTTTTAGGGGAGAACGTGAAAGTGCAAAGAAAGATGTTGCGGGGCCCCAATGGATCCAAAATGTTTTTAGAGTCGCCATCTTTATTTTAAGGCAAAAATAAAGCAAAACCAGAAAAAGAAAACCAGAGATGAAGAAAACGGGTTCGGAGGCTAAGTTACGAGTTGGGAAGGTGCTAGACACCCAACTCGCCCTTTCGGTCTCAAAACGATTTTTGGCTAAAGTATGCTTTTTGTTATATTTATTAAACAGATAAATAAAGCATTAACTGCTTACAAATACATCTATTACATCTATATTATTTACGGACTTGAAACAGACTCTTTTACAAACAATTACAAATATACTTGGAAATATTTGGCCATAGTAACGGCTACATTTAGTATTATTTCCTAAATAAATCCGGGCAACATAACTGCTTATTTATTGATATTGAACCGGACCGGAAATAATACATTTACAAATAAAGACTTTAATGGATACATAAAGTAAATAAATACAAACTTATCTAAAAACATTTTGCCATAATAACGGCTACATTTGGTGCTATTTCCTAATAAAATCCGGGCAGCACAACTGCTTATATATTGATATTGAACCGGACCGGAAATAATACATTTACAAATAAAGACTTTAATGGATACATAAAGTAAATAAATACAAACTTATCTAAAAACATTTTGCCATAATAACGGCTACATTTGGTACTATTTCCTAATAAAATCCGGGCAGCACAACTGCTTATATGGCTACATTGGGCCGAACTGAAATAATACTATTACATGAAAATGAAAAACTTAACAATAAAACTTATAGACAACGTAGGGGTGTGCTCGCTCTGTCCCTCGGGGAGAGAGAGTCTTTTTTTTTTCTGGTCTGGTTTGAAGTTGAATTTGTGTGTTGTGTGAATTTGGGCAGCGTGACTGCTCTGAAAGTTACTTTTCGGCCTCGCGGAGGTTTGGCGGGGTTTCGAGGCTTTGGGGGATCTCAGGCGGATCTGTTTCGAGGCTTTAGGTGATGCCTCTATTTTGTTTGGAATTTTGGGAAATGGATTTTGGGATAGGTGAACGATTTTCAATGTGGCATTTGTGTGGCGGAATCGATGGGAGCCACGCCCATTTCTCTTACGATTGTGCTTGAGCGATGCTAATTGCATTTTCGCAAAATTTGTGATGAATAGTGCTGGAATGAAGATTTGGGCGCCATGCCCAAACCCTTTGGTCCCTGTGCCTAAACTTCAAACTTGTCCCATTTTTGACACTTTAGTCCATGCAGTTTGTCCTTTTGTGCATCCTGCTTTGTCCTTTTGCATTTTTGCATTTCAGAACTTGACATTTGTTAATGTTTTAACACGGTTCTTGATATTTTATGTCATGTCACATATCGAGGTACGAAATTGGGGTGTCTCTGAGCCCTCACAGCGATGGAGTCTACGGGTAACCCCGCGGCTTGCGAGTAGGCGAACATCGTTGATTAGAATAGACTCTCCAATTCGTTTCTTTTCAAAGCGAGGGAGAAATATGCAGCGGTAGCAGCTTATAATGCAGCAATTTATCAAACCTCTATATCCTAGACATTTTTAGTCAGTTATAGCAGGTTATCGTAGTTTTTAAGCAGATATGCAAATTGAGTGCTCTGAAGGTCGGACCTACTAATGTAGGCTGCCTACGTATCCCTTAATAAAAGGAATCAGACAAAACGTAGTTCGGCCTAAGCCGAAACAAACAACCAATTGAAGAAGAAAATATTTTCATGTTTTTCGGCCGTATTCTTAGGTCCGAAACCGTTGTCAAATACGGTATGAAGATTTTTGTGTATTTCAAAACCATATTTCAACCGGTCAATACACATCGTGGAAATATGTTAAGAGATCAATGTCAAAATTATTATTATTCCGGCTGGTCAATACCGTTCTTCCGGACACAATAAGAGGACTTCTTTTTTAAACCGTATTCGACCGATCAATACCTGACATCGAATACGATAAAGAACTTTCTTCAAATTTTTCAAAAATTGTATTCAACTGATCAAAAATCTTTTGGACACGATAAAGAATTTTCTTTTCTTCTTCCTTCCCTTTTTTTTTTTTGTTTTTTGAATATTCCTCTTTTTTTTTTTTGACGAAAAAAAACTTTTTGAAAAAGATTTTCTTTTATTTTCTGAAGGCAAAATAAGAAATCTTACCTTCCTTACCTTTCTTACCTGTTTGCTTTTGACCGCTGCTGCTGATTCAGCTGATTTGACTATTTCTGCCGTTCTGACCTTTCCTTTCTTCTTTTCTTTTTTTTTATTGCGATGGTCGTGCCTATTGAAATAGGCTGCCTACGTATCCCTATTCAGGGAATCAGACCAACGTAGTTCATCTCTGCTGGGGACTTTTGGTCTTGTTCTTTCTTTTTTTTCATCATCATTTTTTTTCTTTTGTTTTTGCCAACAATTTTTTTTCTTATCTTTTTGCCAACTTTTTTTTTTCAAAAGAAGAGGAATATACCTTTGTTGCTGAATTTTATGACTTTCCTGCTTGTCTGGCAGCTGACTTGCCGGAGATATGAGCTTTTCTTGCTTTTTGGGTGAAAGGCCATCAAATGTGGCTAACAAAATTACTTTTGTTAACTTTCTGTTAAGTTTCAGGGACCACTTTGCAGCTTTGAAATTTGGAGGACTTAAGTGCTAATGTTGAATTGCTTGGAGGGGGAAAAGTGAAAATTTCACTTTTCCTCCTTTTGTTTTCTTTCTTATGAGAATGAAGGCAGAAGCCTTCATTCTGTTCTTCAGCTTCAGCTCCTGCTTCCATTGCCGACGACGAGGTGAGTCTTTTATATTTTTTTTTCATTTTCTCTCCTTTACTCAATTTTCTTCCGCCAAAAATTTTGTTTTTCTGTGCAGATGGCTTCTTCTTCTAGATCTAGGAAAGGAAAGGCGCCAATGGATCCGGAATCTGGCGAGAAGAAGCAAGAACTCCCTCCTTTATTTTCTTCCCTTTTCTTTTTCTTTTCAGGAGCGCGGGGTTTTGGACAAGGCCAGGGCCACTTGCTCCAAAGTTTCTGATATATTTTATTCGATGCCTCTGGCAGCTCAGACTTTGGTAGATGATACGGGCTTGGGACGGGCTTGGGAGTCTTTCCATCTTAGGCGGGGAGGATTACCATGCCTTTACTCTGTGACTTGTGCGACTTGGTATTTCTACCACACTTTCCATCTTGGGCGGAATCTGGACCCGACTATACTCTCGCGTCCACGGCGAGGTGGAGGATCTTTTGGGATTTGTGAGTATAAAAGCGGTGATGAGGTGACCATTCTCAGCGTGAAGAGGTGGCTTTTAAGAAATGCTGGGCGGGTTGATCCCGAGGATAGCGTTGTTGTGACGCGTGTCGCCCGGACATTCTTATTCTTTTTCTTAGGCACGTCTCTTTTTGCTAACGCATCCACTACCTTGAGGGTTTCTTTGCTGAGCTGCCTCCGAGATCTGGAGCATGTGATTGATTATGATTGGGGGCAAGCTGGCCTGGCGGAGCTTTACTTCAGCATGGATAAATTGAGTCGGAATGCCTCAAAGGTGATGACTGGTTTTGCCCCTGCCTGGGAGGTACTCTTTTTTTTCTTTTTCCTTTGTCCGTATGTATACATTTTTTTTAATTATATATTTTTTTCTTTTTTTTTTTTATTGACTTTGCCTCCTCTCTTTCTTTTTCAGGTGTGGGCTTACTCTGTTTTTGACCTTGTACCAGGCCCACTGCGCAGCGATGTCCTTGGCCCACCGTATCTGGTCAAGTTTGTAAATGCGAATCGGAAAGAGACGGACTCCTGGGGTCAATATGTCGAGTCATTGGGGCTGCAGAACAGAGTGGCAAACTCGACTTCTGGTTCGGTGACTTTGTTCCCTTGGCGGCAGCTGGGAGGGCCGATCGAGGTTACTCTGTTATTGAGTTGTTGCCGGATCTTGATGGTGTCTATCATGTGTGATTCTTTGTATATGGGTGAGCGGGTCAACCAAGATGTCCCGGCATGTCCGGATAGACCGGTGGCACCTCCTCCACCTCCTCCGCATGTGATTAAGCCACACCTCATACCAAACAGGCTCCAGTACTTGGCCAAATATAAGATGCCTGTCAGTGACTTCCCAGTGATATCCTATGAAGACTTCTTGAGGACAATGCTCCATCCTCCTCCTCCTCCTTATGTGATCGGGAGACAGGCATCTGTTGATGGTGCTTGGGCTGAGCCTTCTTCACCTGTTCTGGATGCACGGCTTGAATTTTCCATGCCTGACGATGCCTTTTCATCCTTCCCATACCGGCAAGATGGCAGGCTCATAAAGGAAGTTCTTCCAGATGTGGAGATTCCTGAGGAGTACTGCGTCCCTGATCAGGCTCGCACGGTATATTCATCACTCTTTTTTTTTCTGCTGGATGTTTACTTTCTAATAATTTTTTATTTTCAGGTCAAAGTATCCACATAAAAGAGACTCTTGTGGGGCTTTGTCGGCATCAGCAAACTATATCAGCGGCTGATAGATGATTATTCATGTCGGAACAATGAGGCCATGCGGCGGAACCGAGCGCCGCGATGATGATGATGATGGGCGTGGGATCTAGTCGTGACCCGAGGGGCGATGCCGGACACTGATGGCACGTTGGGCCCCCGAGTCAGGGGAGGTGGCATGAGCAGAGGCAGAGTATCTTGTGACTATTAGCTTTTTTCCTGCACATGTCAGCTTTTTTTTTCTTTTTGTTTGTAATTAGTAAGTAGTATCTGTACAGACATGAATGATGGAATGCTATATAATTTTAAATGACATAAAATAAAATGCACACTCAAAATACATGCAAGAAAATAAAGCTATACCGACTCCTAAGGGTAATGGCACGCTATTTTTTAGAAATAAATTCAGAAAGAATACACCTTCAATTTTAAGGAGGCTTTTCTGGCGATTTGCGGGTAGGGGAAGAGGCAGCCGCCTCTTCCTGTGCGAGGGAGCATAATTGGAGCCACCTATACTCTCTTTAATATCTGCTAGGCTTTCCCGCGATCAGACGAAAGATTAATGGGTGATTTGGACAGAAACCAGCACAGCAGGAGTAGTAAAGGAGCAATTTGGGCATGGCTCATAAGAGGTTTGGGCGCCATGCCCAAACTCCATGAGGGGGCGCCCAAAATGAGTTTCCTGGGAGCTTTTCTTGGCCACTGTTCACCACTGTTTGTCCAGTTTGTCGATTCTCTGATTTTCTGCTATAAAAGGGGACTCGGCGAACCTGAATTCTTCACGCCTGTTTCCTCTTTTCAGCTTGCTTCATTTCTTCTCAGCCTCTCTTTCTCAATTGCTCCTTCTTCTGACAGAGAGAGTTTTATATTTCTGCTCTAATGGTTGCCCCGTACCATACACCTCTAGAATTGGAAATTTATGAAAATGCCCTCGACCTATGGATTCTTGCCCTCCCAGGAGCGACGGCGTGGTTCGATCATCTTTTGGCTTAGGTGCCTTCTTTTGGAGGAATATTGTGATCAAGCTGACATGCCTTTGAGGGAGCGTCCGTGTTACGTCTCGTCAAGATCATCTTTTTAACTTTGGGATGAATGAAATGTGCCCAACTTTTGAAGAATTTTGTGCCATGCTGGGAGTTGCTGCCACTCGTAATATTGTTGTGCCTTCGCCTCGGAGGCGTCCCTATATGGCCATTAGAGAGCTATTCCGCACTACTCGCCTAGCCACCCCGGGTTTCTATAACGGGGTGAACTTTGATTTGACCGTCCTTCTACGATCATTTACAGAGTTCATAGAGGATGACGTGGATTATTTGAGGCGCCGGCTGACGGCTCTTTTCTTATGCTTGGTGGGGAGATATCTGCTGGTGAGCCCCCAGGGATTTATTGATGTGCGGGCTGTGGATCTTGCTCTGCAGGCTCGTGACCGTCGGGCTAACATTGTCCCGGTAATTACGCGTAAACTCGGCCGGGTGGTTTGGATGCCTTTTCAGGAACTTTTCCCTCCCTCCGGCAGCCCCATTCCGATCCATATGTGGCTGGAGGAGCATTTTCAGTGCGTGATGGCCCCTGCACCTTTCGGGGGGAGATATGATCCAGGGCTTTATGGCTTTCGAGGCCGCTTTCCTCAAGTTAACTTTTCCGATTATGACTGGTCCGAGGACTTCTTTCGGAGGGGCTCCATGGACATATCTTGGGTGATTAACCATTGGGAGATTAGGCACTTTCTCTTGCACTCCGCCGGCTATGCTCAAGTCGTCATGTTGGGCATCAAGAAAACTTCTTTTTATAGTCGATAGGATACTAGCGCGGTTTGGGGAGCAAGTTATTCCAGACACAACTCGTCCGATGTTTTTGGAGATGACAAATAGTAGGACTCTGGATTTTGATTTCCATGAGGATGTGGCGTCTGGACTTTGATAGGCTTCAGGAGGCCTATATGTTCTCAGATTATATATTCTTGTCCCAAATATTTGGCCTGGATAATGGTGATTGCTGAAGGCTCTTCTCGTGAGGTCCGGCGGAGGCTTAGGAATTTGTTTGGCCGCCATGTAGCTACGGGCATTGATGCTCGCCTTATGGAGATAGGCGAGGAGATTGAAAGTTCAGGCTTGGTCATTCCTTAGGCTCTGCAGGAGGATTTCGAGTGAGTACATAACCTTAGCGCTCCAGTGGCTCCTGGACCGGATGAAGCAGGTCCCAATAATTGGGAAACGGCGGAGGCTGCTCCCCCTTGAGACTGAATGGGGCACTGGCTTCAGATATGCTGATTTCGAGATCCCTCGACGTGATGATGCAGGCAGGCAACAAAATCCTTTGGAGCCGGAAGTGGTTGTCCCTTCCCCTCAAAATGGATGGGGCACTGATAAAGGCCTGATGATGGCAATCGCCAATAATCCCCTAGTAGTGGTTGAGGGCAATGGATCGGATTCGATCGGATCCATATCCATTATCCAATTTGTTAAGAAATTATCGGACTTGGATCGGATCAGATTATCTTTCGGATATTCAAAAGCTCGATCCATATCCTAAATTTTCGGATTCAGATCGGATTCGGATTTTATTCACCCCTAATTAAAGTACTGAATAAAATTAATATTGATATATTTTTTCTTAATCAAATGTTGAATAAAATTTAAAATTCATATTTTTAGCTTACACAAACATGAATAATAATGTTAGTAAGATCTTAGAGTTCGTCGAAAAATTTATATCTAGTAAAATTAGTAATGATTAATGACTAAAAACACATTATTAGTAACTTTTATATGATCGGATCGGATCGGGTTGTTAACGGATCGGATTTGTTAAGCCGAATTTTCGGATTCGGATCAAAATCGGGTTATCGGATTTAAAAACTAAATCCATATCCTAAAAAATAACATTGGATTCATATCGAATTCGGATCAAAATCCGATCCAATCACGAGTGGGGCAACACCGAGAATATACCGGTGATGACGGGAGATACTTCGGCGGTTCGAGAATGGGGCTCTTCTGTGCCTCGCAGAAGAGGGATATGGGCCCGGCTTGGTGGACGCCGCAGGCATGGATAGACCGCTAGGAGGCTTGGCTGCAAAAGGAAGAAAGTATCTGGGGGAAACGAGTGGGGTTGTAGGCAAGAATATGTATAATATATGCAATGCAGTTAATGTAAAATATAAATGTCTTAAATAAATATTCCTAAGTTGCACCTTAGGACCTTGTAATATATTTTGAGTATTTTAATGTGAGCTTTTATCGTGATTTTTCTTTTTCCTTGTCAGTTGAGCCTGTTGTATGCTGAAGAGTGGAGATAGAATGCTGAAGATTCAAAGAGTGCCTTCCCTCTCCGTTTTCTCCCGATTTTTTTTATTGCTCTAATTTTTGCTTAGGCTGCCCTTTCGGGTTTTCAACCTAGCGAGCCCTTATTTCTCCTTTTTATTGTATCTTTTTTTTTTTCGCTCTAACTTTTGCCTAGGCCGCCCTTTCGGGTTTTCAACCTAGCGAGCTGGAGAGGGAAACACTTTTGTCGGATAGAATGGCTCAAGCATAGTACCTTTTGAGCTTGTCAAGGTTGAAGGGCTGAACAAGGTCTTCTCCTTCCTGGTTGGTGAGGAGCACGGCCCCTCCTGACCGGATCTCTTTGACAATGTACGGTCCCATCAATGGAGATTTCCATTTTCCTCTAGTATCAACATAACTAGGGGGTTTTTCCCGGAGCACCAGATCTCTGACCTGGATGTCGCGGCCTTTGACTTTCTTGTTGAATGCACGGGCTATGCGCCTTTGATAGGCTCGAGTATGTTCTAGGGCTAGTAACCACCGTTCATCGATCAGGGCTAATTCTTCAAATCGCCCTTTGACCCAGTCGACTTCTGCTATGTCAGATTCCATCATTATTCTTAATGATGGTATTTCAACTTCAATTGGCAGCACCGCCTCCATGCCGTAGGCTAGAGAATAGGGAGTAGCCCCGGTGGGTGTACGAACTGAGGTGCGATAGCCCCAGAGGGCTAGCGGCAGCTTTTCTGGCCAGTCTCTTCCTGTGTCAGCCATTTTTCTGATAATGTTTTCAAGGGTTTTGTTGGCTGCTTCAACGGCACCATTGGCTTGTGGCCGGTAGGGGGAGGATTTGTGTCTTTGAATTTTGAACTCGTCGAGCAGACGATTCACATCCCCTTCAAAATGAGAGCCGTTGTCGGAGATGATCTCGAAAGGTACTCCATAACGGTATATGATGTTGGCCCGGATAAATTCGGACACCTTTCTGGCATTCAAGATTTTGTAGGAAGAGGCTTCTACCCACTTTGTAAAATAGTCGACGGCTACGAGGACATATTCATGGTCGTTGGATCCCTTCGGGTGAATTTGACCTATGACGTCGATACCCCATGTTGAGAAGGGCCAAGGAGCTGTGGAGTTGTATAAGATGTGCGGGGGCACGTGCTGCAGATTTGCAAAACGTTGGCACTTGTCACAGTGTCGCACCCACCGAATGCAGTCGGTTTCAAGCGAGCTCCAATAATATCCTTGTCGGATAATTTTCTTAGATAGCATGTGGCCGTTCATGTGGGGTCCACAGGTACCACCGTGGAGTTGGTCCATAATTTGCTCGGCTTTGGCTTGATCAACGCATAAGAGATTGAGGCCTTGGTTGTAAGATCCCGATTCCCGGTTAGATTGAATTGCGTACAATGCTCGCATTTCTTCTTTGGTTGATTGCTCGTTTGGTTGTGAGAGAGTCTACATGTGTATGAGAGACCACATTAAGACTAAAACACTATTAAGAAATGTCATATAGTGGTTGACTTGTTAAAGTCAAAAGTCGTAACCCGACGATAGTCGAAATGCGACTCGATTGAGAGTTTATTCGGGTTTTGTGTTCTGGACCTCGACTTGGTCCCAGATCTTTACATGATGATTAAATAACATGTTTAGATGTGTTAGACTTCTAATTGGATGCATTCCATAAGTCTCGTGAAGTTTTGACGCCTCGAGAATCGCATTTCTCCTTATCGCGTAGTTTGAGATTGAGCCGGGCGAACGTCTCGTCTTTCGGGAGCTTATTTCTCCTATCTGTTGTGCAGTATCTGGGAGGCATTCAAGCCTATTTTGTAGCCCTAATATGTGTTTATAATTATGGGTTATTACCCGTCGGTTTGCGGTCTCATTCGACGTTGAGATAGCAAGTTGTTACGTCTTGCGTCGGTTTTGCCCCGGGTTGTTTCGGGCATTGTTTATGGGAGTCTAGACCTAATTTAAAATTGGTTTGAGACTTGGATTGATTAGTTTAATGTTTGAGGACTTTAAGGGTGCAATTGTGAGCCATTTCGAAGCTTTAAGGCTCGAGGATACATGCGGGAACGACCGAAACCGAGCAAGGATTGAACAAAGGAGGAAATGGTGCATTGTGGCTTGATGCGCTCGCATCAAAGAAAAGCCAAGCGACCGCATTGGTCCCTGTTAGGCTGTTACGGGATTTTGCCTCTTTTTTGTGCGCTGTCCGAATTTTACCCAATTAAACCCATTCTAAACCGAACATAAACCCACCTACTTAGCCTAATACTAGTCCTAATCATTATTAGTGAGATTAGGGGTTGATTAGTGGGTGATTAAGGGGAATTAATCCCCCATATAAAAAGAAAAGCCAACGCATTCTTTCATTGTTCGGCTACCAGTTTACGACTCCTTCAGCTGCGTCTTCTGCGAACAGACCAAGGGCGTGAGAGAGATGAGAAAGGGGAGACTTCTAGGGCTTGAAGGGTGCGATCTTGGAGGTCAAAGCTAGGGTTCTTCCTTCCCCCTTTCTACCCGTGAGATTGAAGAGAAGGTTGAAGGAGACAACCTCATCTCTTGGAGTTCGGTTGGCAGTTTGTGTGGGCTGTTTGAGGTAAGTTTCTACCTCTCTTCTTCTTCTTTTGGGCTCCATTGACCCTAGGGAAACAATCAATTGTGCTATGTGAGTTCAATGGAAGCCATTGTTAGGGTTTGTAGAAGATGCATGAACCCTAGGTTTACAAATTGATGTTAGAACTTGATTGACCTATGTGAGACCATGAAATATGTGAAATTCATGTTCTAATTAGTCTATTGAACTTGGGTATGTTGATTATCCATGAGTATTGAAGTTGGTTTGGTTGAGATACTTGGAGGGTGTTTTGCCCCAATCTTGTTTTAGCTTGCAAATTATTGATGTGAGCTTGATTACTATGTTTTATATGCTTAATAGAGTATATTAAACCATGTTGTATGATTTAATCATGAATTGGGAATTTTGATTGGTAAGGTGACTTGAATGAATTTAGGCACAAGATGGCCAATTTGTTCTAAATTGCATTGAGAAATAATTTGTGGGGTTTATGTGAGTTAAACGAACCCGGGATGATGACTATTGTTGATGGTTATGCACATAGAGAATATTAAGAACCTTGGCTTCTATGCCCTAAAATTTTAGAAAAGGGTAGATTGGACTCAACGGAGTCATTTTAAGTTCGGTTAAGTGCTAAATGAACTTGAGTTGAAATCCTACGATGATTTGGATTTCGTTTGAATAATGGAGTGAAATACATAACTTCCAAATTTTAAATGGTTGGTGATTGTGATGTGTTTGGTGGATTTTAGTCTTGGGAATTAAGCCCGAACGACTATTGGGAATTGTTTGTAAACTTTAATGAATTATTTCGGTGTGGAGATATAAAACACATAAAGACTGAAATGTGTTAGTAAGACTCAACGGAGTCGTTATAAGGCCAATAAAATGACTAAGAGCCTTGGGTAGAAACCCTACAATGTTTGGGTTTGTTTGGGTTATGATTGTGCACACCGGGTTTATGGTTGTGTCCTATGGCGACACTTATGTTTTGGAGACTGACTAGAAATATATTTTAAGCATGCTTGTTAGAGCACGGGACAATAGAGACCCACGTAAGGTCACGGAATTATTTAAGAGAAGATTAAGAGAGAATCCTCTTCTCAAGGATTTTTGTTGCGTTCATATGAAAACACTTGTGCGAAGTGACTACGGAGTAGTCATGATGTTTTAAGTATGGTGTTGGTGTTATCGATCATGTATGACGATTAGGACTATGATTGAGTCCAGTGTACTTAAAATAAAGACTAAAATAATAAGTCTTGAATGGTGAATATTTTGAGACTAGCGTAGTAGTCTTGGTTTGGTTTGAGTTGAGGATTATGGAAGACCTCACATTATATTTTATTAAGCTTGTAAGCTATACTTGACTGGGTTGATGACTTGAGGAATAAAGAATACCTCAATATGTTGTTTTTAAACTAAACTTGTAAGTTAGTTGAATACAATGGTTATATGCAAATATATGCATTGTTCATGATGTTTAGTAGAGCACTATGTCCTACTTGATTTATGCAATTATATGCATGGTTTATGAGATTTCGTAGAGCATTATGTCCTACGTGGTTATATGCAAATATGTGCATGGATTATGGGATTTTGTGGAGCATTATGCCCTACTTGTTTATATGCAATTATGTGCATGGTTTATGAGATTGTTGTAGAGCATTATGTCCTACATGGTTTAATGAGTCCGATAATTATGAATTTGGTCTCATTGGTTTGTACAAGTAAATATCTACTTGATCATTTGGTTTAAAGTCCAGCTGGCGGGTTTTGGTTGTTGTGTCGGCAATGGGACGATTCATAGTCTTTGGGAACAATCGCTATGAATCGTTGCATTGGGTCCTTTTCTCCTCACTATTTGGCCAATAGTGGGATGTGATCTCGAGTTATGCCATCTAGCTAGACATCGAGCTCTCATTTCTCATCCTAGGTTGGATGAATGTAGCAGTACTCATTAAGGGAAGCGATGAGTTGAGATTATTTGGGGAGAAACCCCGGGGTATGACTGATTGGGAATTGAGCCCGGATCATGGTTTGAGATTTGATCTCATGGTAAGTTGGTTGGGTTTTGAACCCGAATTTGATTGTAACGGTTCGATTACGTTTACTGTTACACATGTTTATTTATGAGCATTTATATGAAAGATAAAATGCTACTTGATTTATGTGAGTTTATGTGCTTTAAAAATTAAGTACATGTTTCATGATGGTATACTAGCATGATACCATGATTTTATATGATTGTGCATTTATGCCATGCCATGTCATAATATGCCACATGTTGCATTTAGAAACTTCTTGGGTCATTATGACTCACTCAGGTGTGATTGTTTTCCCTAGTGTGTGCGGTGATCCCGTTGAATGCAGCGGCCGGATAACGACTTCTAGCAGGTGGTCTACCAAGCCATAAGCTTGGAGTTATTTATTATTATGTTGTTATTTATTTGTGAGGCTCGAATGTAAAGTTATGTAGACTTTACTTGGGTAGATTGTAGTATTATATTATGGTTGTGTATTTGGGAGCCGGTTGTATTGCCAAGCCTTTGTATCCTTAGAATTTATTTCTCTTGCCGTTTCGAGCATGTGTGGCTCGTTTATTCTAGTTGTGGTATATTGTTGTGGATCCTCCGACAGTTTTAGTCGCGAGATTTGGTTGGTGGTTTAGCATTAATTATATTGCTATAGTTGAATTGTTCCTCCGGCATGTTATAGCCGTTGAGTGTTGTTTATCAGGTTGGGATTTTGATAGTTGCCGGCCTTGGTTGCCGATGGTTTGTTGTGCGTGTCTAATGTTGCGTCACGCGCGTCGAATTTTGGGCCGAGAGATTTACTATCTCTTTGGTTGTTTTCATTTAGGAGCTTGATAGCTCGGGTTCCATTATGGTTTTGCTTCCGCAGGTTTTAGGTTTTTATTTTCTTGTATTGCCGTTATGGCTTTACCTTCCTGTCTTGAGCTTGTTGGCTCGTCTTTTGACTCGCACCATTATGCTTAGCGGTGCTTGTGCATCTCTTAGTTTGTCTGATGGCACGACCTTGGGATCTCGTATTGAGATCGAGATCGGTCGTCCTGATTAATATCGAGCTATTGGTTAGCTATTTTGCGGGATAGGTTCCTTGGCCTAGTTGGGTTGGGTTTATTGTTGAGATTTTTAACGTCGAGTGTTCCTTGTAGGTATATTATGTCAGGAGCTTGGCGTGGAGCTAGTTCTAGCAGACCTCGTTCGAGTACCGTTCGTGGTTTTGAGAGAGGAGAAAACGTTAGTGATCCTCGTGTGACTCCTCAACAAATGTTTAGAGGGGAGAATGATTCCACTATACTTGGGAGATTCTTGAAGTTGGAAACGAGGGCTTCGATGGAGGAGCCCGATGCTTCTAAAGCCGTGCATTGGTTAGAAAGCATGGAAAAGATCTTTGAAGTTATGGGTTGTACATCAAAGAGATGGTGACCTAGCGTGTTTACCTTGAGTGGTGTGGTGACCACGGTGGCATGTGTTACTGAGATAATTGGAGACATTTTGGAGTGCCCCAAGTGTGGGAAAATTTCATCTTGGAATTTAGGGCACGAGTTTATTCGGCGATAGTTCGGGAAAGAAGAGAAATGGAATTTATTGCGCTAGAACAAGGAGATATGATTGTGGCTCGGTATTCGCGAAGTTCGCGAGTTGGCTCGTTCGTGGTTACTTAGTACCGGATGAGGCTAAGAAGACCCATCGGTTTGTAAAAGGCCTAAAGATGAAGTATCGTAGGCGGCTTATTCCCTACGGCTCACAGTGCAGAGATCGTGGATCGTGCTTATGCGATGGAGTTAGACTTCGAGGAATATGCTCAAAGAGAACCTCGAGAGCTATTAAGAGTGATGATAATATTGGGAGGCAATTAGCACCTCGAGAAAGTTAATCAAGGAATCACACGTCTTGGTAGGCAGTGATGTTCCTACCTCTAGTCGGGGGGAGCGAGGCGGTGAGTTGATATGTAATTTTTGTTCGAGGGCGAGGGACATGCAGAAACGGCAGATGTTGGGAGCAAGGCGGGGAAAGTGCTTTGCTTGTGGTGGTGATCATGTTCGTAAGGAATGCCGAAGTTGAGGGTTAATCGATGCAGGAGTACTAGTCGACAATCTAGCGGCTCCAAGAGAGATGGTGAGGTCGAGCCTAGAGTTTGAGGTCGTGTGTTGGCGTGGCGGTTGGCCATTGCGGGGTTTTGAAACCTATCCAGAATAGGAAGGTGCGTTCGTATATATATATATTATATCTAGTTACTACTATTATTGTTATTATGAGTACACGTCTTATCGGTAGCTCATGTGCATTCATACATACATTACATGGTGTATTCCATATTGTTGGTTTATTGTTTGATTGGGGATAAAGCCCCAATGAGATACTGGTTTGTGGTATTGTTTGATTTGTAAATTACCGGTAGGTAATCACACATGGTTTGAGGATTCTTGTGTAGTCTATATATTTATAGGACTATACTATATATAAAGTGCATTGAGGATGAATTTGTGTTACGATGATAGTAACCAATGGTTTTAAGGGGTTACGGTTTTGTCGGCCTATATTAAGAGCCGGGGTATGAATATTCGTATATATATGTATATATATATATGAAGCATGAATTGTATGATGATACTTATTGATTTAATATGATACTTGTATATCCTATGGGGATATGTTTAAGGTGATGAATAATATACATCTATAATATTGTTTATGATCATTATGCGAGTAATATACACTCGATAAGTGCAAAGGTTAAGTATTGCGATCGATGGGTTGATTTTAGTGCGTGAACAAGTATGATGTTTCACCACAATTTTGTTGAAGTTTTGGTGTTTTGGGGACGTTAGAATATCGTCGGTTGTAGCCTTGGTCTAGAGTTTAGAAAGGTTGGATTTGTGAAGTATGAGCGTTACGACTACTAATAGCCAGAATGGAGTGCGTGGTGACTTTTAGTGAGTTTTTATGGTTGCGTGCTAGGTGCACGAGTTTTGTGGTAAAATATGATTGTTGTTTGCCAAGGTAATAGACCTTGTTACTTGACTTGATTTTATTAAGTTATGTGCATTAGTTGTAGGGAACCCCTACCTGATGCATTTACATTGTAATATCTTAAACTCTCATTTCATAAATTGTTATCTCCTACTCACTCATTTCCTTAGCGTAGGAGACTATTAAAGGATGCTTAAAACCTTTTTATCATGAACCTTCGCATCCTTGCAACGAAAGCTTTTGAATATCCAATTTAGCCGGTACCCTAAATTGGTGATCAAAAGTGATAGTTGTTGGACTAGGATTGGTATGAATTGTGGTAGAATCGACTATACCCATTACCAAAAGGAATGGACCTAAATGAAAAGAATTTTCAAAACATTTCATTGTTGCACTCTTATGTGTTCTTACCCGCGATACGGAGATCGCGAGTATTACTTGCGTGGCTTGAAATGTTAACTTGATTGTCTCTGATTTGGTTGAGAATTGCTCTATAGGCAATTATTACTTCTTGTGACTTAAGGTCTGTTATGCACGAATGTTATGATGTGCTTGAACTTGTTTCATGTTAAACGTTGGGGTTTGTGTACGAGATTGGTTAGTACTGTTCATATGTGTTTCTGCGACTCAAATATGAGTCATATTATTTCCAATCTAAAGAGTTTAATGTTGTGTGCCTATTAAGAGGTATTGAAACCTGAGTTTCGGATCACGGTAGTTTGATCCTCATATATACCTGGTTTGGTTATTGTGATGGTAGACTCGGAGACTGAGTCTAGGTTTATGGTTTTTGAGCATCGAGTGTCCACTCAGATTATGAGACAAGTAGTGGTGTCTGCGGGTATTTCATGTTGAGGTGATGACTGGCATTGGTTTGAGATATCTGGTTTAGAATTGGACGAATTCTTTTTTAAGGAGAGGATGTAAGATCCCCGATTCGGTTAGATTGAATTATGCATAATGCTCGCATTTCTTCTTTGGTTGATTGCTCGTTTGGTTGTGAGAGAGTCTAAATGTGTGAGAATCTGTCGGATCGATGAGTAAGATTCCTATGCCAAAGCCTCTTTTGTTTGCGGCCCGGAAAGAACATCACGCCCCGGTGGTGTAGGTGGTCGGTGATTTCCAAGACACCTTCATGCAGGGAAGCGGGCTCTGCAGCATCTTCGGTTTTAGAGGTAGATCGCCTAAGTGATCTGCGACACTGTTGCCTTTGATAGATTTGAGCGTGACATATGTTATGTCAAACTCAAGTAAGGTTAGCGGGAAGGCCCACTTAGCGCCGGCTAGAAAGTGATGGTGTAATACCCCAATCCCACATCGGGTAGATGTGGGACTTGTTTGATTTATAAGGTAGTCATGCGCTACTACGGGCACCAACATCATCCATGGACTTTGCCTGGTCGGCTTGTGGTGAGCGATGACCCAGGTGTCTTAACGTGCTGGGTGGGCCGTGTGTGGGCTACGCGTAGGAGCCCGGGCTCTCGGGCTCGGCCTGGTCGTTACAAATGGTATCGTAGCAAGGTCCCTACTCGAAATGTGGAAACAGTTAACCAGGAGGGTGAGCCACCTCTTGAATCCTACACGCCTCTGGTATTACTGCCTGACGAGGACGCCTGATTTGAGTGGGGGAGAATGTAATATTTCTGATCCGGCCTGTAGATGTGGGACTTGTGTTGATTTATAAGGTAGTCATGCGCTATCACCTTGGGCACCAACATCATCCATGGACTTTTGAATTCGGCTTGTGGTGAGCTTTGATGTCCCAAGAGCGTGCTCGGATGGATTAAGGTGTGGCTACAGCGTAGTGGGCCAGGAGCTCTCGGGCTCGAATCAGAGTCGTTCTGAATGGTTTGTCGAAGATGTACTTTATAGGGTCCATCACGGAGATGAGCTTGATGGATCGTCCTGCGAGATATGTTTTGAGCCTTTGAGTTGTCCGGACTAGGCGGCACAACTTTTTCCAAGGTCTTAGAATAATTCGGTTCGCTTCCTTGCAGCCTTCCTACCGATGAAGTATATGGCGTTTTTGATGTAGGAGTCTTTCTTTTCTTGGGCAAGCATGGCTCCCACTGACGTGTCTGTGACGGTTAAGTATATGAGGAGAGGTTTATGTGTATGGGTGGGCTAGCTAGCAATGTGGATTGGTAAGGTAGGCTTTTATTTTCTCGAAGGCTACGGCATCTCGTCCCAGACTTGGTCGGTATTTTTCTTTAGAAGCTTGAAGAGGGGCCACATGTGGTGGTGAGTCGTCGATGATGAAGCGGCCGATGTATTGTATTCGGCCTAGGAAGCCTTTGACTTCTGTTGGAGTTTTTGGCTGCGGCATCTCCATGATAGCTTTGATCTTTGCCGGCTCGATCTCGATGCCTTGCTCAGTTACTAAGAATCCCAGGACCTTGCCTTTGGTGACCCCAAATGTGCATTTGGTGGGGTTGAGTTTCATCGATGCTTTACGAGTCTTTCGAAAAACTTTCGAAGATCTCTGATATGAGCACCGTTGGCGTCGCTGGAATGCACGATCATGTCGTCGACGTAGACTTCCATTTCTTTGTGGATCATGTCATGGAAGAGAGTGGTGGCAGCCCTTTGATAAGTAGCCCCGGCATTTTTGAGCCCAAATGGCATGACAGTGTAGCAATAGGTACCCCAAGGAGTGGTGAATGAAGTCTTTTCTTGATCCTCTCCGCCATTTTAATTGATTGTAGCAGCCGAGCATGCCGTCGGCGATTTAAGGATCGATCTTGTGGCAAAGCAACAACATCTACCACAATATCAATGTTGGGTAGCGGGAAATCATCTTTGGGCGGCGCTTTGTTGAGGTCGCGGAAGTCGGCAGGGTCGGACCTTCCGTTGGGCTTAGGAGCAGATCACTATGTTGGGCTGCGGAGATCGGGTATTCAACCACCGAATGAAGTTGACATGGAGTCGCTTCATAATTTCTTCTTTGACTTGCGGTGACCATTACGGTTTGATCCGGCGGAGCTTCTCGCTTGATTGGCCGAGCATGCGGATAGATAGGGATCCGGTGTTCGACTATGGTCGGATCTAGCCCAGGCATGTCTTCATAGGACCAGCAAAGATGTCTACGAACTCTTTGAGGAGGTCGATGAGTGCTACCCATTCGAGCCTCAGGTAGTTGCCGATTTTGATTTCTTTGACTTGGTTGTTCAAATTTCAGATTGATGATTGACAAGTCTTCTGCTGGCTAGTGAGTGATGTTCTCCCGTTGCTCAAGACGATTTTACAAGCTCAAGCAAATATTTTTTATCTTTTGGGTCCATTTCATTAAATGACTCATTATTATGATTATTTAATGTATCTTTTAATGTAGGTGCAACTAAGGAATAAGCAAAGACATTCATATTATCATTAATAGCAAAATGCACGGGGCTTATTACATTATTGAGGACCCAGGGGTTTGAGATCCTCATTATTAGGGAGGCGGATCGGTAGATGACCAAGTAAAGCTAGGAGAAGGAAGGGGGATAGTATATCCAAAGGCGGCCTACCGCCTGGAGGAGTCAAGTGGGCCTAGTAACATACCGTTCTAGAGAGGCTTAGCAGTGAAGCTCGAACTTATCGAGGGAGCTTTGCATATTCGGTACCTCAGTCTATCATACCCAAGAAACTGTCTCCCAGGCCATCATCATCAAATAAGACCAGAGAATAGTCATCCTGATCTATAGACCAAGTGTTTTCAAAAGTGGCGATTTTATATGCAGTGCTATAGGGCTCAAGTGGGTGACTGTTCCATCTTGTCGTGAGAAGACTGACATTTTCAAAGATTTCCCAACCAGGGGCATCTTTTCCCATTCTGATCTATCCAGGGCTCGGGGAACATGAGATAGACTTACGTTTCCCCTTTCTTCTGAAGTAACCATTTAAGGTCTTTTTGTATGGTTGGAGAGGGGATGTGTGTAAGGGCAGCTTTTCTTTCCCGCCTTTCTTTTCTCATGTTTTGTTTCATGGCAAATATCTCGGTAGGTAGGTGTGTATCCTAGGCCAAAGGGAGGGATACATTCCGAAGTTCATCTGGACTAGATTGACAAGTTTCCCTCGTTGGTTTCTACCAAGACCCAAACCAGCATATAATTCATTTTCAACATGTTTAAAGGGACCATGTTTCCTAGGGATGTGGTTTTCTTTCCAAATGGTGATGTCGGTCTCGGCCGTATTCAAGGCGTTGACCACAAATTGGGGATAACCTCAAAACCACTGAGGAAAATACCCGTGTCCTCATGCTCTATCTCGAGGATTGGGATATCCTCGCTTTCCTTGCTTTCCACGATTTTGTCAGCCAGAATAATTACTATGTGGTCATCGTGGATGAATTTGACACGTTGGTGTAATGAAGAGGCTACCCCCTTTACCCCATGGATCCAAGTGGCGCCCCGATGAATGGTGAAAGTGGTCGGTATGTCCAAGACTTGGAATTCGACCCTAGCATGGTTAGTGGCCCAATAGTCAAGATCAAAGTGACTACCCCTAAGACACATCGACTGGTGTTGTCGTATACCTTTACTGTCTGTGAAGAAGGAGTGAGTTATGATATTTTTGTTCCCAATTTGGCTAAGGTGCTGGCGGGACACACATTCAGAGAGGACCCGTTGTCTATCAGAACTCGAGGAACCCGCTTTTCCATTATTTCCACAGTGATATGAAGAGCATCAATGTGGCCGGTCCCTTCCTTTGGCAGATCTAGATCAGTAAACATTATGACATTCCCAAAGTGAATGTTTCTGATCATTTGAGTAAGCTCATTCGGGGAGGTTTCAATGGGAACAACTGCCTGACTTAGAGACTTGGCCGGTATCACGATGGGTTTTGAAGCACGAGTAAGCCCCGGATAGAAATGTTGGCCTGAGTTTTCTTCATCGAGCTAACGAGTATCTTCCACCTCTTTAGCGATGTCTGTTTCTTTGTCTTTGCCTGAGTGGTCACCTTTTTCCAGGTTTGGTTGGTAGGCCCGGCCAGATCTAGTAAGGTGGCTAACATCCCCACCGACCCAAGTGGCTTTTCCGATGTTGCAAGTATTTTGGCTACCCAGGATAGTGTCCCAAGAGAGCATGTTGCAGCTAGGCTCTTTTATGGAGGTAGATGGAGAGAAGGGAATGAGAATATATGGTAATGGGTGGCTAATTTTTTCGAACTTGGGAACTGTGATTTTTTCATCAACCTCAATCATGTTGATTTGAGGTAGAGGGTTATTGATTGTATTTGGTCCGGGGGGAGGTTTTTCAATTACCTTGTCATCTATCAAATCCTGGATAGCATGTTTGAGTGTATAACATCTGTCGGTGAGGTGACCATTGTGACGATGATACTCACAGTACGATCTTGGGCATGGTTCCGGTTGTCGCGGGGGTTTGGAGGCTGTAGTTCTCCGAGGCTTCAAACTCCACGAGCCATTAGTCCACAGTAATATCATAGGCAGAGGAGCTTGCAATCGTCAAAGTACGGTTGACCCGGCCTCTGAAATTTCTGTTTGGGCCATTATTCCCTCCGACTGAGTTGACAGACCTGTCTGGCCCATAGGACCATGGAGTAGCATTATAACTTTGAGTAGGAAAAGTGGCTGAGGCATCTCCTACCATGTTGACGGCTGGTGCTGGCATGGTTGTCTTTCCTTTAGAGTATCGGAAAGAACTGGAGGGTGTATTGACTTTTAGTTGCCCGGTCCGTATATCTTCATCAATACGGACCCCTATCTCCACCACTTCTTTAAAGCTGCTGTAAGGGAGATACCGCATGTGTTCCAGGTATATGGGCTGGAGATTTTTGATAAACATCCGGCATGACTCGGCCGGATCAAAGTCAAAGTCAAGTGCGGGCCAACTTTCGTTTCCACCTTACTGCAAATTCAGCGCATGTTTCTTTCTCTCTTTGGGTGCATGACTCGAGGTCTCTTTTATTTTCTGGGCTAGTGTTGTCTTTATACCTTTCAAGGAATTCTTCGGCTATCGGTCCAGTGTATTCGAGTCTTCCGACAACATCGACCATTGCTTGGCGCCCTACTAGGTGAGGTAGAAATTGGAAGCCATAGCTTCAAAGCTAGCTCCCCTTGACTGCATACCAGTGGAGTAGGATTTTAGATGAGATATAGGGCATCCAGTCCCATCAAACTTTTCTATGTCGGGCATTTTGAATTTTGAAGGCAGTACGGCCGAAGGTTGTAATGTCAATGCCCGAGTAGAAAATTCCCCTTTGTTGAGCAGTTTGAGCATCATGGTTTTCATGTTTTCCATGTCGGCTTCCATTTTGGTGGTTGGGGGAGTTGGTTTTAGGTATATGCTGGCAGGATTTAGGAAAGCTGGGTTAATTTCTGGCTGTGGTGCTGGGTATGGATTTTGAACAGGGTATGGATCCTGGGTCAGATTTTGAGCTGGATATAGATTTGGAGCTAGATATGGATTCTGGGTTGGTGGATTTTGAACTGGGTATGGATTTGGAGCTAGATATGGATTCTGGTTTGGATAGAGATTCTGGGCAGTATAGGGGTTTTGAGCTGGATATGGATTCTGGGCAGTATAGGGGTTTTGAGTTGGTGGATTTTGAGCCGGTGGTTTTTGAGCCGGTGGATTGTTGACAAGGTACGGGTTTTGAGCTGGGTATAGGTTTTGAGCTGGGTAGAGATTCTGGGCTGTATAGGGGTTCTGGACTTGTGGATTTTGGAGCCGGGTTTGGGTAGTGTAGGCGGTGGATTACGGATGGTTTCTAATTTGGATGGCCGGGATCATCGGGAGATAAGTAGGTAGTAACTTGGCCTGACGGGTTATAGCTCTGGGGATCCATATGTGGGCTATTTTGGAGTGGGTTGTTCATGGGAAAAGGGAGGTCATTTGGATTCTGGGGAATATTGGTGTTTGGGAAAGGATATGGAGGATAGGATGAGTAAGGGTTAACATTTGGGTAGTAGGGAGTTGGTGGAGGGTTAGGATTTGGAGTGACGGCAGTGTTTGGTGGGTTAGTGTTTGGCTGAGGGTTTGGGTTTGGAAGTGTATGTGAGGTTGATGCTTCTGAGGGGAATTGCGGGGAAGAAATTACCTCACCACCGGATTTCAAGCTTTGTACCGAGGTTAGCCATTTGGCTCATTATTTCTGGCCACCATTGCACCCAAATTGGTCTAGCCACGAATAGCCGGAGTCGGAGCGTACCCTGGAGCCCCTGTATCACACCCATGGTAGGCGTTCACTTTCTACCGCCATCTTGTCGGATTCCATTGAGCTTTTACGTCACGATCGATCTGCTTACGATACTCGATTCGATCTACGCACTTGATTCCCGTATCAATCGGCAAGATCTTGTCTCGCTTTTCCAAATTCGGGCCATTAGGGAAAATGGGCCTGTATCGAAGAAAAGGAAGGCTTTTGGGCTTAGACAAGCGTGCCTTTATTAATATATTTTATTAATTTGTTAATAAATTTTTATTAAATTTGGATTCGTATTAAATTTTCAAACGATTGTTCTTTTGATGAATAATGTTAAAAAATTATGATTAAGTTGTTATGTATCTCATACGTATTTCAAGTAAAGATTAAGACAACTTTTTTCTAAACCTAATTTATATCAAAATTTTCAATCAAATCCCTAGGATTTAAAAAAAAGACCAAAAGGCCTTCTTCCCAAAATTCATTCCGCATACACACCCAGCCAGAGCTGGTCCATCACCCAAACAAAATTTAAGTCTAAATAGACTGACAATACGCACACCTAGCCAAAGCTTATGTGTCTTGAGTTCCATTTACATCTTTCATCAAACTGGTCTTAGTACTTGATGGCTGAATTTTTCTCTCTTGATTTGTAATTAAAATTAGTTTTGGATGGCCCACAGGCACCAACATTTTTGGCATGTTGAGTACTGGTATCTAGATGTGCTCCCACTGCATTGCGCTTCAGAAAGGAATTTGAAACCCCACAAAACTTGAAATGATAAAGCCATCAGCATCAAGAATCACGAACCAATTTGTAGAACACAACTTCTTGTATTCATAAAAACCTGATTACGAACCCCTTAATGTTGGCTTTCTCCGCCTAAAACTTTCGTAGGCTGCTATCCTAGTTGGAGTAGGATTTTCTATGCTTCCTGGATGGGTTGATACCCATCTACCTGCCGTTTATACCTTTTCCGGCCAAGCTTCATACAGAAGGCAAGATTGGGTCTTCTTTCTTGAGTTCTCATAAGCAGTGAAGTACACGGGAGAAGGAGCTAGAGAGTCTTCTCAGTCTGTCTTCTTACTTCAAGGTCACTAGCCATATATTTCTTTATATTAGGAAATGACTGGAATACATGGGAGCAGGACCAGAAGGACGTCCTCTTTCTTCAAGAAGAACCGGCAAGGCAGCTAGCTGAGGAACTCTGCAATCTTAGGTTTTTTTTTATCAAATAATCAAATGTTTTTCTCTAATGGAAATTCTTGAAAAAGGGTTTAAAATCTGGTTGGTTTGAGGAGAGGAGAGATCAATCCCTCTTCCAAAACATTTGGGGAAGAAGGCCTTTGGGTTTTTTTTTTCAAACACTAAGGACTTGATTGAAAATTATGATATAGAAAATTTTCATTTTAACCCTTACTTAAACCACGTGTGAGACACATGATAACTTAACGATAATTTTTTAACGACATTCATAAAAAAAAAGTGTAGTTGTGAAAATTTAATACTTGTAGGATTCAAATTTGATAAAAAAAAATTAGTTATGAAATTATTACTGTGACCGGTCTATAATAGAGGAACCAATGATGTGATTTGCCATTTAAAAAATAAATATAATATACCATAAGCTATCATAAGATACTCACACAAAAAACTATTTAAATAGTAACACAAACTCCAATAACTTTATATAAATAAATAATTTTGGTTATACAATTTTAGACAATTAATTTAATATTCAAATGAAACAAACCAACCCTTTATTCATAGATAAAAATGCTTACTTTTAAAAAAAATTTAAAAACTTTTTTATGATGATGACCAAAAATTGAAAAAAAAGAGGAGATTTTTGGCCATTTGAACTTGTTAAGGTCCTAAAAATCATTATACTGACACTAGGCGACAGATGAGGGCCTAGTGCCTATGAGTCCAGTTAGGACCTAGAAATTAAGAAATAATTATAGGAATCTTGGGTTTTTTAATGCAAAATTTCAAAACACCGACTAAAAATTTCAAATTCCTCAAAAATTTTATTAGTGTTATTTCATCAAACACGTTATCTAAGTTTTATAAATTTATAAAATTGACTAAAATTAAAAATATACAAAAAAAATAAGAATAGTAAATTTATGGGTTATTTGTAAATTTCTAAATTTATGGGTTATTTGTACTTTACTTTATTTCTTTTTAACATTAATGTTTTAAAATAAACTATATATTAAACTAATATTAATGACCATGGCAATGAAAGTAGTAGCTAGTAAAATACGCAATTAATGGGTTAGGCACTTGTATGTAATAAAATAGTGCTAGTATTATTAAATAATGCCGGCCAGTCTACTTTAGAAACTAAAAATAAGGTTTCTTTTCCATCCTAATCTACTTTAGAAGTTAAAATAGCCGGCCCACTAGTACTAACCCACTACCTGTCAAATGGGGGGAGACAAAAGAGAGGCTTCTAGTGGGTTTATTTTTATCATTTATTGGAATTAGTGAGAAAAGACGGGGTGGGACTTGGGAGGGGGGAGAGAGAGAGAGGGGGGCATTTTGGCCTCTAGAGTCCGGACTAAAAGCATGTACAACAATGTCTAATTAGATCTTTATATAATACTTAAATTATTATAAATAAATATGAAAATTAATTTGATATTTATAAGATACTCAAACAAATAAATAAATACAACAACTTGATACTCAAACAAATAAATAAATACAACAACTTGATACAAACCTCAATAATGTTTTATATCTTATCATCTTTATCTCCAATAACTTTAAATTTTTTAAAAAAATTATTCGGTGTCCAAATAAATCAAATCAAATATCTATTTATAGATAAAAATGTGTGTTTTTTAAAAATAGTTTTTAAAATTTTTTTGTAATTCTAAAATAACTGAAAATCAAAAAATGGAAAAGAAATAGAGTGGCCCCACCTAAAGGGAGAGAGAGTGCTGACAATGAGAACAATTTCAAGCAGGCCGGAGTGAGCTTTCTCAGCAAAGGCCAAAAAATTCGGTCGCTTATCCAGCGATTTAAACCAATAAATCTAAACAAGATTCTCAAATGATTTGCCGAAATACTCTGTTAACCATGATCTAAGTGGATAAGGCCACGTCAATTTTGTACTCGGATGTTAATTTATCATCGAGTGCGTATTCATTATTTCTTATGTTCCAAAATATATATTGTTTTTAGAGTTTTTTTTATACAGACCAATGAAACATACTACAAAGACTATAATGCACTTATTTGTTTTACTCCAAATATTAATGAGGTGTTTTTTGATACTTTTGTCTAAAAAGTCAAACATAAATTACGGAGTCAATAAATATGAGTGGAATTTAGAAAAAAAGAAAAAAAATCATTGAAAATTGTAAATTGACATCTATTTTGGAAAAAACAACTCTCTCAAAACGACATATATTATGGAACAGAGTGATTATCTTAAAACGAAATCTCACACCCTTATATTTTAACCCACAATTTATTGTGAATTGGTTCAGAATGACTCATCTTATGAATAATACTCGTAAGGCCATATTTTTTAAGTTTGTCACTATTGTCTTATTTGACCTCATATAGTAATTTTTAAAAATAATTAACTTGATTATTAATATTAATATAAGAGTACGTCTTCTGTAAGACCGTCTTATAGATCTTAATTTGTAAAACATAGCTCCACTCTCTTACAGTTCAACCCACTAACACACGCTAAGTTGGGTAAAAAAGATCTGTCTTATAAAAAATATATGTAAGATCGTCATACACAAATATTTTCCTTAATATAATAAATACTAATATACGTGTCGCACATGATACAAATCGATGTGATTAGTTTAATAAATGGTCAGGATAAACAAAACTCATAACTGACGGGGTAATTCAAAAAAAAAAAAACCCTACAACTAATGGTTTTATATGTAATTGTAGAAATGTCATAACTGAGGGGTTCATTTGTAACTCACATACTTACGAATTTATCTGGACCGTCAATTGTGTAAAAATCGATCGGTCCATGAAGTGTCCTGAGAATCTATATGCAATTTAATGTTGGCTGATGCAGAGGGTAAGCTGGTCATGGTGTAGAGTGGCAGTTTAGAATATTTCTACACGCGTGCGCGTGTGTGCGGTATCTAAAAAACAGTAAAATTTCTTCTTTTTTTTTTCCAGATATAAAGCATAAAATAAAACAGATATGGTCTGTCTTGCTGTTCTTCGTGGATTTTCTCGGCTTTTTAGTTTGAACATGAGCAAGCAACCATTCAGATCAAGAAATAAAAAGAAGAGTGGAGAATCTATATATTTCCTATTAATTACATATTTGTTATAATCCCCAAAATAAAATGATAGAATGAAAGAATATGTACATATTTTGTGCGATAAAAATAAAGCACGCAGAATAGAAAATAAAAAGCAAGAATAAAGCAATAATAAATAAAGTCTCAGCCCTTTTGTTATGCTGCTCGAGAATCTATTATATTCTTTTTTTTTTTTTTGTGGTTTTTGTTTTTTATAAATATACCTATAATGGTAACTGGAACGAAACTGCTGCAAGATGGAGGATCATATCCACAAATATATACACATATATATAAGAACAAAATATTTAAAATGCTAAAGAAATATAATAAGCATATTTTAGCCAGAAACTTAGGAAAACTGATTTTTTTTCTTTTTTATGAAAATGAGTCTAGCCCTCCATTTTTATTTAAAATAAAAGCGACGTCCCCAGCATAGTCGCCACTGTGGGTGCCCCAGAGATTCTCCCTAACCCCGCGCGCCCTTTTTTAGGGGAGCGCGACATGCGAAAGGACATCATGCTTTCTATTTCATCCTCCCTCGTTTAGGGAAAGACGAAATTAAAAATGCAGAAAGAGTGTTGTCGAAAAGCGCGTTGAATATGTCTCGATCACAGAGTGTGCTTTAGTCCATTATGAGTGCTTTGGATTTCTCCGTAACTCATCCTCCCTTGTTTAGGGGAAAATAAGATACAGAGAACGCATCACCCTTTTCATTCTCATCGTCCCTTGTTTAGAGGAAAATGTAAAAGTGCAAAAAAAAAAATGTTGCGAAGGCGCGTGAGAACACGCCCTGCCTCACTACGGACTGTTGTACATTCTGGGTCACTATGAGTGCTTTGAGTTTCCCGTGTCTCATCCTCCCTTGTTTAGGGGAAAACAAGATACAGGAAGTACATCACATTTTTCATTCTCATCGTCCCTTATTTAGGGAAAACAGAAAAGTGCAAGAAAAGGATGTTGCGGGCCTCACTGTGATCCAAAAATGTTATAACAGAGTCGCCATCTTTATTTTAAGGAGAAATAAAGAAAAACAAAAAATAACCAGAGTTTGTAAAAAAAATGGGTTCGGATGCTAAGTTACGAGATGAGAAGGTGTTAGGCACCCAACTCGCCCTTTCGGTCTCAAAACAGTTTTTGACTAAAATATGTTTTTATTATATTTATTCAGCAAATGAGATAAAGCATTTAAAGCAGATATATCTGTATCTACATTATTTACAGACTTGCAGCCGCCTCTTTCCAATAATTACAAATACATCTATAAATATTTGGCCATAATAATGGCTCTTTTTGTTGCTATTTTCTATAGAGATCCGGGCAGCATAACTGCTTATATTTTTTACATTGGGCCGAATGAAAATAGCACTTTTATATAAAAACCTCTTAAAGGCTTACCTTTAAAGGCATAGATTGTGCTCGCTCTGTCCTCCCGGGAGAGGGAGTCTTTTTGCTGCTGTTGCGATTCGGGTAGAACAACTGCTTCCGAAAGCTGCTTTTAGACACCCTAAAACGGGCGGAGAAACTGCTTGCGTTTTTGCTGTTGTTTGCTTGCTGCTGGCGGAAATCGGGCAGAGCAACTGCTTGCTTCTAGTGGATTTGGTCTATGGATTTGGGCAGAGTAACTGCTAACTTTTGGATTTTTTTGGCCAGAGAAATAGGGTGGAATCCTAGCTGGAAGGCTAAGGTTCACTTTGACCGGTTGGTTTTGAGTTTGGAGGAGAATTGATAGAGCTTTAATGCTTATAGGAGGAGGGGTACTCTCTCTCCCTCACTGCGTAAACTGAACGCTGTTTCTTTTACTGCGTGAACTGTGTGCGGATGAATTGTGAATAAATTCACTGAGGCCGAGCACCTCTATTTATAGTTGGGAATGGGGATCCCGTTGGCATTTTGAGTTTTCTTTTTGTGCTTCATTGACTTGTACCGCGCGCTTGAGAGAGTGTACCAAAAGCAAAGTGCTACAGTACCTGGGCACTATACTGGCACCACCCACATAGGGTCTGGGCGCCGCGCCTATTATGCATGGTGGTGGCGCCTGGATCCAATTCTAGGCCTTTTTTTGACACTTTGGCCCCTGCATTTCGCTGTTTTACGCATCCTGCTTTCCCTTTTGCATTTTCAAACCATGTAACTTGACATTTGTTAAGTTTCAACAGGTCTTGATATCGCATGTCATATCACATACAAAGGGTACGAAATTGGGGTGTTTACAGTTTCTTAGTTTTTCTGTTTGATTCTCTCTTTGCTTTCTTTTTCAAGGTCAGGCTCCTAAGGGCAAGGCTTGTTGTCCCCCTTAAGTTTGTACTCGTTTCCTTAATTAATAAAATCTAGCAGGGTGCCGCCCCTGTTTCTCCAAAAAAAAAAAGGTTGAAAACTCGTAAGGGCAGCCTAAACAAAGTTAGAGCAATGAAAAAAAAAAACTCACTAGGTTGAAAACCCGCAAAGGTGGCCTAGACAAAAGTTAGAGCAGAGAAAACAAATGAAGTGGTCCCTTATGAGACATCGATTAGTAGGACTCACTGATCTTATAATTGAATTCCTTTCTTGAAAAATGCACTATTCAAGTGATCGGTGTGACCCAAAACTTCCCTCACCTTCATCTCAAATTTAATTTTATTAATCAATCCTTAAATTCACACAAACTTGCAAAAACCGGTCAATGGCCATATTTCAATCTCTCATATAACATTCCCATTACCTTGTCCTATCTTTTCTTAACATGTTTAAGAAATAAATAGAACACATTCACATTTAAAAATCCATTTTTGAGAAAAGAAAATAAAGTTTTTTTCATTTGCATATCAACATAGCTTGCATCATTCCATTGCATCATCACATCTTATCAAGTCTTTGCCGCATTGGCCCCCATGCAAAATGTGTATCTTCTGCTAACAACCTCCAAGGGCTGTCGACACCAATATCCGTCAAAGCTTGCCGAATCTACTAAAAAAAGTGTCGCCAAAGGCCCTGCAATTTAATCATTGTCAACAAACCCCTACCAGCTCTTGTTTGAGGCTAGTCAAAGCACAACCAATAGCTCCGTCATCCTTCACGAGCAACACATCTTTCCAGTATCCTCATCAGACGTCTCGCCGGGAGCTACTTTCCAGAGCATCCTCAACAACGTCACCAATGGCTCTACAACCCAATCATTGACAACATTCCGCCACAGCACCCTCCTAATTATATGTTTTCATTGAGATACACACATTGGTCACGTACCAATGTGGGGTTAGACCTTTCTATTTTCTCCTGGTCGTGCAGCCACGATATGGGGCTCGACCTTTTTATTGTTTTCTAATCTCGCGACCCAAATATGGGGTTCGATCTTTGTTTTTCCTTTGGTCACAAAATCCCAATGTAAGGTTTGACCTTTGTTTTTGCCTTCAGTCATTCCCACAAGGGGTGAAAACCTTGAGTCTTGGGAATTGTGTACACAAAACATGATTTTTACAAAGTTTTTGCCTTCGGTCGTTCCCGTAAGGGGTGCAAACCTCGGGTCTTGGAAGTGGTCCGCAAACATGTTGGTTTTTTACGGTTCTCTGCCTTTGGTCATTCCCGCAAGGGGTATAAACCCCACGTCTTGGGAATTTTCTACAAACAAATCATAGTCTTTAAAAAATATTCAGGTTTTGGATATTTCCAAGAGAGCTGTAAACCCTGGGTCTTGGAAATTGTCCACACATACATATTACATAACTTTTTTTAATATATTTTGTCTTTAACTTTCCACATTCACATCAAGTCTTTACTTTCCACATTTACATTTTATTTTAAATTTCTATCTTTACTACTTTATTTACGTTCTAGTTTGTACAATCTTCTTTGCATTCAGTATCACTTTTTCTATTTTGGGAGAAGTGCATTTTCGAAAATTGCATCGCTTTTCCTATTCCGGGTTAAGCACATTTTTTAAAATTGCATCATTTTTCTTATTCTAAGTAAAATGCATTTTGAAAAATTGCATCGCTTTTCCTACTCTTGGTTAAGAGCATTTTTCGAAAAATTGCATCGTTTTTCTTATTCTAGGTAAAACGTATTTTGAAAAATTACATCACTTTTCCTATTATGGGTTAAGTGCATTTTTGAAAATTGCATCGCTTTTCCTATTCTAAGTAATGCGCATTTTGAAAAATCGCATCGTTTTTTCTATTTTAGGTTAAGCGCATTTTTAAAAAATTGCATCGCTTTTCCTATTCTGGGTTAAGCGTATTTTTTAAAAATCGCATCGCTTTTCTTATTTTGGGTTAAACGCATTCTTGAAAATCGCATCGCTTTCCTTTTTCTTGGGGAAGCGCATTTTGAAAAATCTCATCGCTTTTCCTTTTCTGGGGAAAGCGCATTTCGAGAAATCGTATCAATTTTCTTATTATGGGGGAAATGCATTTTGAAAAATCTCATCGCTTTCCCTTTTCTAGGGGGAAGGGCATTTTGAAAAAATTTGTCGCTTTCCCTATTCTGGGGGAAACCCATTTTGAAAAATCTTATCTCTTTCCCTATTCTGGGGAAAACACATTTTGAAAGATCCCTTCACTTTGCGTATTCTAGGGGAACCGCATTAAAAAAAACAAAATACATAATTTCTGCATAGTGCATGCGTCACAACGGGTATCGCGTCCCAATTTCAAAATTCTTACATTTTTAATTTCTGCATAATGCATGCATCGCAACGGACATTGCATCAGAGTTTTCAATTTACAAGCAATTTCAAATTCACAAGAAATTTCAATTTTACAAGTATTTTCAATTTACAAGCATTTTCAATTTCACAAGCATTTTCAATTTACAAGCATTTCAATTTACAATCATTTCAATTTACGAAATTTAAATTTACAAGTATTTCAATTCACAAGCATTTTTAATTTCACAAGCATTTTAAATTCCATAAGTATTTCCATTAACAAGCATTTTTAATATCACTAGCATTTTCAATTTACAAGCATTTTAAATTTACGAGCATTTTAAATTCCACAAGCATTTCAATTCACAAGCATTTCAAATTTACAAACATTTTCAATTTACAAACAATTTCAATTCAGAAGAATCTCAAATTACACAGTCTTTACATCCGCACCTGCATCACTCGGCTTAGTCTGAACTACGTTTCATCTGATTCCTAATAAGGATACATAGGACGCCTATTTCGGTAGGTCCGACCATCGCTGTATGTTTTGTAGACGAGCTACAATTGATCTAATTCCTAATAAGGATACATAGGTAGCCTATTTCGGTAGGTTCAACCATCACAGTATGATTTGAAGACGAGCTACGATTGTTTTGATTCCTAATAAGGATACGTAGGCAACCTATTTTGGTAGATCCGACCATCACATTATGATTTGCAGATGAGCTACGGTTGCTCTAATTCCTAATAAGGATACGTAGGTAGTCTATTTCGGTAGGTCCAACCATCACAGTATGTTTTGAAGACGAGCTACGATCGGTCTGATTCCTAATAAGGATACGTAGTGTTGAATCTTGCATAATATTAAATTTGCTTAAATTCATTTTACTTGATTGTCAGCCAAGAACTTAAAATTATTTTAGTCAGCTTGCAATTATTTGTCAGTTATTCATTTCAACTGACCATAGCGTTTTTAGTGTCAGCTTGCTTTCCTTATTTGATTGATCAAATACTTGTACTGACACTTTCTTGCTTTATGTTTTTGGTAGATATTCTGTTATATATTCTTTCCCAGGATCTTTTGAGATCTTGTATCTGCCAAACACATTTTCAAATTCAAAATGTGTTCCTAACGGGTTACTCTTGAAGTTCATCTATAAATACCCACTGGAAGCATTTTTGAAGATATAGAAGTCTGAAGCCTCATACTTTTAAGAAATTCTCTGCGTTTTAGTCTTCTTAAAAACCATAGCTAGATAATCTTTCTTGTATACATCCTTCTAGTTATTGTTTAGGCAAACACTGAGTGATCCCTTTTCATATCTTTTGAATTCAGTCAGTTTGTCTCACGAGTTTGATTGTTTCTCAATCATTCTCCACAAACACCGGTCTTTTGTTGTACACTGATCCATTAGAGATCAAATAGATTTTTAATAAAATTAGTGCACTTCAAAAATCCAAGTCTGACCAACTTGGTAGTGGACGTAGCAGTTTATCTGTGAATCACTTCAACTAATTTGTCAGTCATTACTCATACTCTTGCAAACTGACTTAACACTTAAGAAGTTTTTCAACTAATTAAGTGTCAGCCAGTTAATAAAAATTGTTTGCTTAGTTGTTCATATAAATTGTTTTTCAGTTTCTTCTCTGTATACAGTGATCAACTTTAAAAGCCAACCTCTTTTGAAAACTGTTATGTCAGCTAGCTGACCAACTTTCATCAGCTTAAGGCATTTTTAAAGTATCAGCCAACTGACCAATTTCATCTGACTGACAAAACCAGTTTTCCGCTGCCAACATTACATGTTTTACAAATCAACCCTCAAAGTTTTAAAGGCTATTCACCCCCCCTCTAGCCTTAATTGTTGCCTACTGGACTTACAATTGGTATCAGAGCCTGCTTTTTGAAAAACTATCTTTCCAAGCCTAACAGCTTGAAAGCTTGATCATGGCAACTCTAAAAGCTTTTCAATCAAACAATGTTACTCAAGTACCCATTTTTGATGAAGATCACTTTGATATTTGGAAGGAAAGGATTACAAGATATATGAACAACAAAGATACACGATTGATGGAATGTGTAAGAGGTGGTCCTATGCAACCTATGAAAATTAATACTAAAGTTGGTAAATCTTCTACTGCAGATGATGATACCATAAACCCTCTTGCTCCTGTAGAAGAAGAATATGTCCTCAAACCTCAATCAGAATGGACTGAGGAAGATAAAATTACTGATGGACTGGATGCCAGAGCTGTACACATTCCGTCAAGTGTTGTACCTGATGAAAACTACAAACAAATCTATGACTGTGTGACTGCCAAAGAAATTTGGGATGCTCTTGTTGAATATGTGGAAGGAGATCAAAACACCAAGGACAACAAACTCTATGATTGCATACAAGAGTTTGATGCCTTCAAAAAGGACCCAAAAGAATCTTTAAATAATGCCTACGACAGATTTCTCGAGGTAAGTAATAGATGTTCTTCTCTTGGTAAAATCTATAGCATGAAAGATTTAAATATGCGTTTTCTTAGTAGCTTGGGAAGTAGATGGCATGTTAAGGTCACTGCCATAAAGGAAGCAAGAGACTTGAACAAAACTCATATACGAAGTCTTGTTGCAAGTCTAAAAATCTATGAAAAGGAAGTTCTTAAAACTCAAGAAATTGAGAAAAATTTTAAAGGTATATCTCTTCAAGCTGAAGAAGAAACATCCAAAACTTCTACATCTCTGTCAGATGATGACTTTGATGAAGATGAATTTGCTGCTTTTGCTAGACAATTTAGAAAATATAAATCTTTTAAAAAGAACTTTCAAAAACCTTCAGCAAACCTTCAAAAGTCTTCCTCAAATCCTCAAAAACCTTCCTCAAGCTTCCAAAGACCTTCAAATTCAAACATTCAAAAGCCTTACTTCAAAACTAATGAAGACAAGGTTGAGAAAGAAAAACTGTTGTGCTTCAATTGTAGAAAGCCTGGTCATTTTGCTTCAAATTGTCCTTTTACAAAAAATGAGTATTATAAAAGAGCTCCCAGAAATTTTGAAAAACAAAAGGGTTTGGTTGCTGAAGATCAAAATCTTGCAACATGGATTGAAACAGATTCTGAAGATGAATCTGCTGATTTTGAGCAAGAAGCAAATCTGTGTCTTGTTACAGAATCAACAATATATGATTCAGAAAATGAGTTTTCTAGTCCAAAATATTCAAAAGAGTCTGAAAATGAGCTGCCAAGCTCACCTATTACAAACTCCAAACTGACCAAGGTCATCAAACCTGATCAGTTTGTAGTTAAGAAAATAGGAAATGGATTTTATGGACAAGGAATCATAAGTCAGCCAGAAAGAAAATTCAAGTCAACTTCTCCAAGGACTGCTGATACCAATGTGTCAAAAAGGCAGGAGGAGAAGGTCACTGACTCTAGTGTTGATGATTTGCTGGAACAAATGCAAGAAATGTATTCCAAGTTTGAAACACTTAAAAGAATCCATGTTTCTTTATCTGGAGATTTTAAAAGAATTTCTAAAGAAAACTGTGAGCTTCAAAAGATCAATGAGCTTTACAAAGTTCAGCAAAAAGAATTGCTGCAACTTAAAAGCCTCAATGAAAAACATGAGATTCAAGCAAAAATCGCAGATGCCCAGATTGCTGACCTTGTTGAAAGAAATCTTCGACTGACCAATGTTGTTGATACTTACTCAAAGTCAAAAGTTGCTATAGTAGAAACCATCATCAGTCAACAGAAAAGTCATGAAGACCAACATGGTCTTGGATACTCAAAGGATGATGAAGACTATGAGATCAGACAGTCAAATGGTGAACCTAAGATTCTGCTGAAAAAGGACAAGGGATCAATCTATAATGATGTGTCATTCACTTCTCCCAAAAATATGAATCAGCAAAAGAGGTCCATTAACAAAAAGGATAAGCTGAACAATGACAGTTGTCAGTCTTCTGATTACAAGCCTCAAAATCAGTCACCTAAATCAACAACTGACAAATGTTAGTCAACTGACAAATGTGACAAAAGAGGAGGATTTAGAAGAAAGGCAACTAAATAGTTCAAGCCAATAAATTTTGTTGTTGCTAAGACCTCAAAGCTGAGTCATAAGGAATCAAAGAATTCACCTCAAATGAATGATAAACCTGGTTATCACAAGTGTAATATTTGTACTACTTTTGGTCATCAGTTTCATGAATGCTTGTATAGATTCAAACCTACTGACAGAATCAAGATGCCTAGTTTTAGGTAGGTTTGGTTACCTAAGAAAACTAACCCTTTGGACCCAAAAGTATAAAGGGTACCATGATTTAAATATTCATATTTCAGGTATGCTTAGTGGCAGATGATCAATCAACTGACATATGGATATTAGATAGTGGATGCTCCAGACACATGACTAGATCAGCTGAACTCCTTACTAACATTATTGCAGCCAAAGGACCTTCTGTCATTTTTGGAGACAACTCAAAAGGAAAGACTATTGGTTATGGATCCATTATCAGAGGATCTATAATAATTGAAAATGTCTCATTGGTACAAGGCTTGAAACATAATCTTTTAAGTATCTCACAATTCTGTGATAAAGGTATGAGCTGCTCTTTCTCTTCCACACATTGTTTTATCAAAAACAGCATCACAAATGAAGTTTTACTCACTGGTTCTAGAAAAATAAATGTTTTTGCTATCGATTTACTCTCTTTAAATAACAGTACTCAAATTTGTTTGGTAGCAAATAATACTTCAAAACACTCATGACTTTGGCATAAAAGACTTTCACATTTGAACTTTAAATATCTTTCAAAACTTTCAAAAGGAGATTTGGTGAAAGGTCTGCCATCCATAAATTTTCCTACTGACAAAAAATGTGATGCTTGCATTTTAGGAAAAATAACAAAAACTTCTTTCAAACCCAAGCCATGTCTTTCAACCAAAAGAATACTTGAACTTCTTCATATGGATTTATTTGGTCCCATTACAACTGCAAGTTTGGGAGGAAACATGTATACATTGGTTGTTGTGGATGATTACTCCAGGTATACATGGGTTGAAATGATTCAATCCAAGGATGAAACTTACAGCATTCTCACTTCCCTATTCAGAAATCTTCAAACTCAAAAGGAATGTGAAATTATAAGTGTTAGATCTGACAATAGTACAGAATTCAAGAATCTTGGCATGGATACCTACTGTGATGATCATGGAATTGATCATAATTTTTCAGCAGTTAGAACCCCTCAACAAAATGGTATAGCTGAAAGAAAGAACAGACACTGATTGAAGCAGGTAAAACAATGTTAGCAGAAGTAAAATTGCCAAAATATTTTTGGGCAGAAGCTGTCAACACAGCATGTTTTACACAAAATAGATCTCTCATAAACAAGTTTCATGGTAAGACTCGCTATGAAATATGGAGAGGTAGAACCCCTAACATTGCTTTCTTTAAAATCTTTGGGTGCAAATGCTTCATTCACTACAATGGTGGTGATTACAGAGGTAAATTTGATGAAAAAGCTGATGAAGGTATATTTGTTGGTTATGCTAAGCATAGTAGAGCTTATAGAGTTTATAATAGAAAAACTCAAGTAATTGTTGAATCTATGCATATTACTTTTGATGAATCAAATTTATTTGAATCTACTAAGACTATTGATGTTACTAACAATTTTGAGATATTTGAGACAGGAAACAGTGTTGGCACAACTCAAAATAATCCCTCATCTTCAACTCCTCCTAGAGTAACCTTAGACATTTAGAATGAACTTCAGCAGGCTGACAACCTTCAGCCAGCTGACAATCCTAATCCTGTCACAATTGATCAGTTAGCTGACACACCTGATTCTAAAACTAAACAGTCAGCTGACATTCATTCTTCTCCACCTTTACAAATTGAACCTCTTGCAGATCTTCCTAAAGAAATTAGGGAAGCTAGACATCATCCAGTTTCAAACATCATTAAAGATCCCTTTGCTGGCTTAAGAACTAGAAATAGCTCCAGAAATGAAACTCTTGATTCACATGCCTTTGTCTCTTCCATTGAACCCAAAAAGATTGATGAAGCTTTAGAAGAGCCTCAATGGATTGAGGCCATGCAAGAAGAGCTAAATCAGTTTGAAAGATGTAATGTGTGGGAACTTGTGCCTAAACCCTCAGATCAACAAGTCATTGGAACTAAGTGGGTGTTCAGAAACAAGTTGGATGAAGATGGAAATGTTACAAGAAACAAAGCAAGATTAGTAGCCCAAGGCTATAGACAGGAGGAGGGCATTGACTATGATCAAACATTTGCTCCTGTGGCAAGACTGGAAGCCATCAGACTATTTCTTGCTTATGCAACCTTCAAGGACTTCAAGGTATATCAAATGGATATAAAAAGTGCATTTTTAAATGGAGATCTACAAGAACAAGTATTTGTTGAGAAACCCCCTGGTTTTCTTGATCTCAAAAAGAAAGACCATGTTTACAAGCTAAGAAAGGCTCTTTATGGTCTTAAGCAAGCCCCAAGAGCATGGTATGAAACTCTACCCAAATTTCTTATGGAAAAAGGGTTTCAAAGAGGTAAAATCGATACTACTCTTTTCTCTTTAAAGCACAAAGGTAATATATTACTAGTTCAAATTTATGTTGATTGAAAGAATGTGATAGTACGGATTCTCAAAAGAATTCAATGTGGTTACCAATGTAGCTGTGATTGTAGCTACAATGGCAAACACAATGAAACAACAAGTAATAGCAGCGGAAGACAAAGTTTGTCACAACACCAAAACAGTAAGATAGAACTCAAGTTTTTACCAAAACAATCTACAAGTTTAATACTTGTAGACCAAGCCTCAAGGCCACACAAATTTCACTAAAAATAATAACGTTTTACAATGAAAAACTTTGTGAAATCACTAGCAAAAATTCTCACAAGATAAAGTATCTTGGAGAACAAAAAAATCCCACATAAACAATTAAACCAAACGTGGGAAAGAAACAGATTCAGCTTCCTTAAACACAAGATGGGAAGTACAAAAAGATTTTCTAAAAAACTATTGTTATTGTCAATGTTGCAACATTGACAGCCTTCACCAATCTGATCTTCTGCTCGGCAAAACTGGTATTGTATGTTATGCAATTCACTCTAAGACCTTTTGCCTTAACTCTTTCTCACAAGCTCTGCCCTCAACTCGTATTCCAGCCATCACTATATATGCGGCAACACCTACAAACACACGACAAAGAGACACAATTCTACAAGGAAAGGGATTAGTTATTCAAAGGTAAAATCAACACCTTTCCAAAACTTCCAAGATTATCTTACCAAATATGATCAAAGTCAAGATTCTTGTAATAACTAAGATACTTGCCAAGATTTAGTTACCAAAATAATATAGCCGAAATCTTTAGAAAGATTTTGCTACCAAAAACTAGCTAAACAAAATCTAACACAAAATTCTAAGTCCTAAATAAACATTAACTAATTTAAAAACCTACTTTGACCAAGAAAGGTGAAAACAAGATAAAATAGGCCTTGCCTATTTTACCCTTACAATCACCCCCTTTGTTGAAAATTTCTGGTCAAATCCAGAACAAGTGTTACCAAGACCAATAGCCAAAGATTTCCTGCAAAGAATTAGAGATGATAAACACCCCCTAAACATGATATCATAATTAACCAGACAAACCATAAGCATTGTTTATAGTTACAGATTACAAACCAAGGGGCAATGTAAATGTTCAGAACAACCAACATCACAAGTTTTCAAAGACATAGGATGACAACCATGAAAAATGTGAGAACCACAGATTACACAAAATCAGTTTTGCTGAGCTTCAGGATCAGCTTCAGTGGCAGCATCAGGAGCAGTATAGACAACTTCAGGAACACTTGTAGCTTCACCCCCTATTTGACCAGAATTAAGAGCTAACCAGGCTGTGTACTGAGCAGCTAAAGTGGTGAGAAGAGAACACTGTGCAGTCAGAGTAGCTAACTGAGATTGAACCATTTGCAGCTGTGCAGTTACAAAGGCAACAGACATTGGGGCTGTTGGATGAGCAATCATGACTGATGTTGTAACATTTGATGAAACATTGGGGGGAACATGCATTGAAAGTGAGGCAGTTTGTTGTGAGGGGTCAGGTGCAGAAGATGCAGGAACATAAGGATGAATAAGAGGCAAGTTAACAACCCTATCACCCCTTAATAATTTTGCAGAAATGTGAAGGGTTCAAGAAGGGGTGACAATCTTGTGGAAGGAAGAGGTGAGTAACCTTGAGACACTAGGATCTTATAAATCAGTGATGGGAAAATTAGGGACCTTTTGTCTCCTTCAGTTTCATCCATGGATGAGATTTTTCAAAAAGCATAATATCCAAAATCAAACGGGGCCTTAGTTCCAATTAGGTAGCATGTTCTTCAGTAATGGTGTTGGAATTGGTTGTGGGAGACCAATTTGCACAGCAGACTTTATGAAGAAAGGCATAAAGAGAGGAGAGTTGGGAGGTGCCAAGAGAGGTGCCTTTAACAGGCCATTTATATAACTTGCCACTGGTCATCTCAATAACACAAGAGTCCAAATCAATATCTATTTCAAAGGGGCCAGATGTTGGTGTGTTTAGGACAGTGTTGATGATGGAGGGAGAAAACTTATACCACTTTCCTCTAACAAACACTTTCTCAAAACTTGCATCAGAAGGGGAGCATATTCGTTTCTAAATATTTGCATAAAATTCATAGATTAACTCTCTAAAATAAGGTGTAGCTGACGAAATAGTGCCCATTAATCCTCTATTAGTGAAAAAGGAGGTGAGATTATGTGCATTCAGTTCAGATGACAGGATATTTCGTTCATCCACAATATTTTTAGAAGAATTATACCTAACTGAAGCAGGTTTAGAGACAAATTTTAGAGAGAAAGGAGTACCCAATGACTTAGAACGTTTGGATGTTGCAGCAGTTGTTGCAGCATTGGTACCAGCAAGCCTACTTAGAGTAAATCGAACTGGGGCTTCCTCAATTTTCTCACTATCTTCAGATGTTAACTCCGTACTTTCAGGAGCTATCATCATGTTCTGATGAACTTGGATGTTAAGGCATCTCAGTAGCCGGAGGTGGTCGAGTTGGTGTCACATTCTTCTGTTTGACCAAATAGTCAGCTAGTGTATTATTGTCATCAGAGAAATCGACATCAGCATTAGATGCAGAGGGAGAACTATCGTCAACAACAGAGGATTGTCTAGCTTGTGGAGACAAATCTGATGGAAACACAACACGGGGTGAAGGGATAGGATAGTCATCATCCTTGATTTCTGTCTAAGCAGGAGTAATTTTGGGTGAAGCAGGTGGAGATGAGGGCTTATGTACAGAAGGAATCAAGCCAGTCGGCGGGATGCATTCTTCATCATCTGGGTCACTTTCAATTACAACCGATTCTTCAAAAACACCTTTGGCAATTTTGTGTTTCTTGGCTGCTTGGACATCAACAACACTTGGGTTCTCATAGTTGGATGGGATACCTCGAAGCCACTTTGATTTACGTGTGCTAGGGTTGCCGATTGGAGAAAAACCAGATAGATCCCCTGGATTATCTACATCAATTGCATTACCCCTTTCGCCTGGAAGGATTATAGTCAGAGGTTCGGGGAAGGACTGAGTCACTATCATAGCGGTGGTTGGATTTTCTGGTGATGAAAGGGGGCTGGATGTAGCTTCATTGATAGCTACATCAGGAGGTGAGTTGGTTCTCGGAGACTTAGGAATTGATGAAGAAGAGGCCATTGGAGAAATTCTTAGATGGAGAAACAAGGAACCAGATGGAGAGATCGAGATTTTGGTTCAAGACGGTTTTTCTCGAAGGAGATGATCGCCGGAATTGGGAACAATGGCTTCTGAGAGAAGTGACCAGTTTCCTGCAAGATCAGGACTAATAATCCACTAAACTCAATTAGCCGTTAAGTCATTAAAGAGAGAAGGTGAGGAGACCTAAAACAGAAAATCAAATTTCAAAAATTTGGATAAAAAATCAAATGCTAACCTCCAATAGAAATATGATAAATATCTGCTGTTATGATCATGAGAAATATGTGGATAATTTAACGAAATAAACTAACAACCAAAATCCGATTTCAAAAATTTTGAACTGTACAAAATTGATCAAGTATTTTAAGAATCCACAATACATACTTAACCAAGATTGTAATCACACAAGGCTGCCAAACACAGACAATATTACCAATTCAGATTCTCATGATGAGCACAACAGATTAGACATCCACAAAAAATATTGACTTGATGAACAATGATGCAACAGAGCACTAATTTGTTGAACAGAAATTTAAAGGGCTGATTTTCAACAACAATATGTCCTAGAATAAGTGCCTAACATGTGCAAAAGAAATAAACAAATGAAAGAATGCAAACACACACATGTGATATGTCTAGATCATCAGAATGTAATTTCCAATGTAGCTGCATTGGATAACACATTCGCCAAAATTGTGATTTTATGTCCAAATTCTCATCTTTTCTTCACTAAAATAACTTACATACTCCCATAAGCACAATAGATACTTTATTTTCCTATGAGAATAGCTTTACTTTATTTCAAGCTAATTCAACATACACCACTAGGAACCTTTCACACTATTTACCAAGGGTGGCAACTTAACTTATTGATCAACCCATGAAATCCGAGGATTCACAGTTCCAAAAGAAAGATGCCACAACCTTGTCCATAGGTAGCTCTTTTCCATTAGGTAGCTTTCACACTTTGTCAATTAAAGGGAGTCAATTTAGTCAAGATCAACCCACGAAAGTCTAAACTCTATAGTACATTGACAAATTGCAGCATCCCAAAAATATCAAAAGGTAGCTCTTTCCTTTGTGGTTAAATTTTTTTTCAATTTCAATACAACTTGTTAGGGAGATGGTGAGAAGAATTTGAGCAACAAGATCACAATACATATTGAATGTATAACCAAGACTATCAAACAAAGGTACTAAAACATACAAAATGAAATTAGTGTGCCCCCTAAAAACAATGCAAGATGCCTAACAAATTTTTTTTTATTAACAAGTGAGGGATTGCATGGCACACATACCGAGAGATTTTCTAAGATTTATGAATCTCTCAAAATCTAGACTCTTAGTGAAAATATCAGCCAATTGGTTTTCTGTTCCCACATGTTCAATGCAAATAATGCCTTGTTTAACTAAGTCTCTAATGAAATGGTGTCTTATATCTATGTGCTTTGTTCTTGAGTGTTGAACATGATTTTTAACTATGCTTATTGCACTTGTGTTGTCACAATACATGGTTAAGATATTACTGTGTAAACCATAATCTTTGATCATTTGTTTCATCCACAAAAGTTGTGTACATCCACTACCAGCAGCTATATACTCAGATTCAGTTGTTGATAGGGCTACACAATTTTGTTTCTTACTAAACCATGAAATCAGATTATTTCCCAGATAAAAACATCCACTAGATGTACTTCTCATGTCATCAACACTGCCAGCCCAGTCAGCATCACTAAACCCAACAAGATTAGTGTTAATGTGCTTAGTATACCACAAACCCATGCCATAAGTCTCTCCAACATATCGAATTATTCTTTTTACTGCTTTCATGTGAGAGACTTTGGGGTTTGCTTGATACCTAGCACACAAACACACAGTGTACATAATATCTGGACAAGTGGCAGTTAAATACAACAGACTTCCAATCATGCTTCTATATAAGGTAGGGTCAACACTTTCAGATGTTTCATCTTTATTGAGTTTATTGGATGTACCCATAGGGGTTTTCTTATGTTTTCCATTCTCAAGATTGAATTTCTTCACCAAGTTAAGTGCATACTTGGCTTGAGATATGAACATCCCTTCATGTGATTGTTTTATCTGAATTCCTAAAAAATAGGTCAACTCCACAACCATACTCATCTCAAATGTGGAGGTCATGCAATTTACAAATTCTTTTTCCAGAGACTTGGAGGTGGATCCAAACACAATATCATCAACATAGATTTGAGCTATCAAAATGTGTTTGTCTTGATTTTGAATGAAAAGTGTTTTATCCACCTCTCCCCTTCTAAACCCACTTTGTAAAAGGTGGTCTGTAAGCCTCCCATACCAAGCTCTAGGAGCTTGTTTGAGACAATACAAAGCCTTTTTTAGTTTAAACACATGATTGGGTTTTTGAGGGTCCTCAAAGCCTTTTGGTTGTTCAACGAAAACTTCTTCTTCAAGAATGTCATTTAAGAATGCACTCTTCACATCCATTTGTTGAAGAGTTATGTCAAGAAAACATGCAATGGCAAGAAGCAGACGAATGGACTCAATGCGGGCTACAGGAGCAAAGGTTTCATCAAAGTCCACCCCCTCAACCTGTGTATACCCTTGAGCCACAAGCCTAGCTTTATTTCTTATTATTTCTCCCGCTTCATTTGTTTTGATTTTGAAAATCCATTTTGTTCCAATAACATTTATTGAAGTGGGTTTGGGAACTAGATACCAAACTTCATTTTTTTTGTGAATTGATCTAGTTCCTCTTGCATGACATTTATCCAGCTTTCATCCTTGAAAGCCACTTGTAAATTTTTAGGTTCAATAGTGGAAACAAAACATGAAGCATGTATTTCATCAAAGTCAAGTGTGGACATGCATGCAAGTTTCTTGTAATCCACTTTACCTTTCCTTCTTGTTGACACACCATCCTGTACGTTACCTATGATTTGAGTGAAAGGATGGTTCTTCTGGATCTTGCTTGGAATATCAATTTCCTGTTCAGTCAGCCTGGACTGAATGTCTTCCTGATTTGAACTTGTTACTGCAGTTTCACCTTCTGCCTGTTCTCTGTTCAATGTGTCTTCCGATGTAGCTGCATTCGGAAGCACATTGGGTGACACATCCTGAATCTCTTCATCTGATCGCTGAATCACCGAACTGTCGATTACTGGATTGCTTGATTCAGCTGCTGTTTCTGGTTCAAACTCTCCAAAATCTAGGATCCCTGAAACATCTTCTTCAGCAGTTTTGTGACCAAAATCGGTTAGATCATAAAAAACAATGTTCATGGATTCCATAATAGTCTTAGTTCGTAGATTAAAAACTCTGTAAGCCCGACTATTTGTGGAATATCCCATGAAAACACACTTATCACTCTTAGAATCAAACTTGGAAAGTTGGTCTCTATCAATGCGAAGGTAGCATACACAACCAAAAACATGAAAGTATTTCAAGGTTGGTTTCTTTCCAAGAAAAATTTCATAAGGGGTCATTGTGCTACCTGGTCATAAGAAAACTCTATTTCCAATGTGACAAGCAGTATTTAAGGCTTCAGCCCAAAAACGTTTAGCCAAATTTTTTGAGGTTAACATCACCCTAGCCATCTCTTGTAATGTCCTATTCTTTCTTTCCGCCACTCCATTTTGTTGTGGAGTTTTGGGAGCAGAGAATTCATGTGAGATGCCATTGGAGGAACAATAATTAGAAAAGGATGAGTTTTCATATTCCGTGCCATGATCTGATCTAATTCTAATAAGCTTTAGATCATACAAGTTCATCACACGGGTGTACCAAATTTTGAATGCCTCAAAAGTTTCGGACTTCTCTCTTAAGAATATTATCCAAGTGTATCTAGATAAGTCATCCACACATACAAAGGTGTATTTTTTTCTACCTAGGCTCTCTACCTCAATGGGACCCATAAGATCAGTGTGGATCATCTCTAGGCATCTAGATGTGGTGCATTGTGTTATGGGAAGATGTGGAGCCTTGGTTTGTTTAGCTTTTTGGCATGGGCCACATACCTTTGAATAATTCTTTTCCAAATTTGGTAAACCTTTAACAGCATCATGTTTCACAAGCTCATGGAGCTTACGAAAACTCATGTGACCAAGTTTCTGATGCCAAAGATCTGTAACATCAAGACTTGCTTTTTGACATGATTGGTTATTGTTGAACATGTAACAATTATCAGATGATCTTGTACCTGTCAGAAGACATTTGTTAGTATGATCAAAAACTTCACAAGAATTCTTGTCAAACCTTACCAGAAGATCATCATCACACAACTGACTTATGCTGATCAAGTTTGTTTTAAGTCCTTCCACATGGTAAACATTCTTGAGATTTGGAAGGCCTTCAACATTCAATGTTTCTTTCAAATTCTCAACTGAACCTGTCATATGTCTAGAACACCCACTGTCAAAATACCAAGATCCAGCAATATGAGATGTGAGAACCCAAACCCATTACTTGCATTACTTGCTTTATACCTTAATAACATGCTTGTATTATACCTTAACATGTTAGATACCTCTAATTGTTAATGCCATACTCACATGAGAGTATTATGTGCCTAGTTGCTTGAATACCTTCCTTGCATTTCTTGCCTTGCCTTGTACTTTGAGTGTTTGCCTTAGCATGTTTAGCACCCAACCAAGACTCGTTAGAGTTCTATTGTCCATCATAGATGACCTAGAACGTCCACCTTGATCATAGTAGGCTTGATTGGAAGTTTGGAAACCTTCTTGCTTTGTTTTGGCTTTAGCGATTTCCCTCGTCTCCCGTATTGCTTGTATTTCGTTGTGCGATATGTTCATTGAGTTCCCGGTCTTGTATTCAAGTCATAACCATGGTTAAACAAGCCTTTTCCATGCCCAAGTTATCTTAGTTTCATTGACGTTTAATTCGGGTAAGATTCGTCAACCAATCATCGCATGATTCGAGCCTTGTCCTACCTTGTTCCGAGTGTTGTTCGGGTGTGTTTCGGACTTGTTTTGAGTTGTGTTAGACCCTAGAATGGTTGCCCATGAGTTAGGGACCCTTTAGGACATGTTTAAGTCAAGTTTTGGAGCCCCAGAAGCCCAGGCGCCCGCATGGATCGAGTGAGGCGCGCGCCCCAGATACTGAGAGCAATTGAAAACTTGGGGGAAGCCCCAGTATCTGAGGCGGCCGCATGGCCCAGGGTGAGGCGCCCGCCTCAGCCCTTCTCCAGCTACGGGAATTTTTCCCTCTATTCTGTTATGTCCGACCTTTGACCCTTTAAACCCCTTCCTAATTGGCCCTAATCCTACCTATTAGACACTAATCAAGCTAGATTAGTCCTAACCTCTAGCAACCTCCATTGGACATGTGGATTCCACCACCCTCCTCCTCTTGCCATGTGGTATTCCACCCAAACCATGCAAGGTATATAAGCCTTCCTCTTTGCTAATCCAACCAAAGCCTCCATTATCAGATTTCTCTTCTCTCTCTCTTGCCATGTTTAGTGTGTGTAGAGAAAAGGTGAGACTAGTGTGTGTCTCCTCCATGGATTGAGCTCCCGACCTCCGTTTGCCAAACCGAGACCACCGAAGTGAAGCTACCGACGAGGAGCACGATTCCATCCGATTACTTTGTGTCCATTCCATCTCTTTCTTGGGTGTAATGTAAGCTATCGATTCCCCTTAGGATGTATGATAGATATGCCATGTCCCCCTCTTCTTGTAATTCCCATGCTCCTACCATGACCTTGCCATGATTGTTGATGAATTGGTCTTTTGAGATTTTTGATTAATATGATCATCTTGTTAATTTAGCCCTATGCCTAGAATTAAATATGTTCTATGCCCTCTTAGGAACAACTAATGTTATTGGACTAATTGATTTTGACCACTTTTGGAGACCATGAATTCTAGGGTTCCATATGCCATGATTTGTTCATCCTCTCGAATTGGGTCCTATGCTTAGAATAAAATGTGTTCTATGTTCTCCTATGAATAATTAATGTTCTTGGACCATTGTAAATTATCAACCTTTGAAATAATAATTCTAAGGCTCCTTGAAATTGAATTGATGACAATTCTTAACTACGGTTGTTAAATGGATTAATAACCTAGCCGATCATGTACGTGAACTTAGAAAAGGGTTTGTGATGCATTTAGCGTCCTAACTCTATTGGATGAATTGTTAGAGACGACTCAACGGAGTCAAGTTTAGCGAGCTATTGAACAATACCGGCTCACCGATCAATCCCTACGACGTTCTAAACGCGTTTCCCTAAGAATAATAATTCTAGACTTTGAACTTGAATTGATTGCCTTGCTTGATCTTGAATGTCATTTTATAGAATACTTAATTGACATGTGAGTTCGCTCTTGTCGAACTCAATCCTACTTGGTTATTGATGAGAATAATTTACTTGTCATGAACGAGATCGCTCTTGTCGACCTCGTTCTCTACTTGAGAATTTTGTTAAGTATACATTACTTGGCATTTGCATGAGTCCAGCTGGCATCCCGTCTTTGTTCACACACGCCTCCACTGTGGCCACAGTGGGGAAGTAGCTCCCTTGTTGTAATCAATTAAGAGCACCATTGGTGACTATCCCGGGCATCTCCTCGGAAGATCGATGTACTTACACACATTCGATACCCGCACATTCCCGATAACGCTTGTATGCAGGAACTACGTAGCGGCCCGGCTCTCCATATATCCTTATCCTACGTGATTTAATTATGCGCACTTATGTGAAACAATGTGCATCTTGGATATATGCTCTCTATGCTTATGTGACGATATCTTGCCTTGTATGTTGCATATTGCCATGACATGCATGATTGATAGCTTACAAGTCTTTATGACTTACCCTTTCCCCTTTACTGCTTTAGATCCTAGCAAGACAGGTCCTGCTCGTTGAGATCGCTGTGTTCATGCCTTGTTCTCCTTTTGGTTCTCCGTCGGTATTTGAAGAGGTGGTTTAGATGTCCTCTTCCTCTTGTTCATGTTTTGTAAGGACGACGGGTTTAAGCAAGTCAACTAGACTATGCTGGGGTATTTGTATAGAACTTGTTTTGTTACTCTTGTTAGCTACTAGTAGTTATATCACTTGTAGTACTTGTACCCCTTTTGTGCCGGCATTGTGTAAGCCGAGCTTTGGTTAACTTGTTATTATCCCACATGTATAAGTCTTCCGCTGAGCATCCTATTAGCTCTTATTTAATTCTTGTCCATAAACTGTTAGCTTGGGTTCCGGCATGTAGTGTCGCCGATGACTTGGTTTAAATTGTTTAACTGTTATATCAGGTTGAAAAGATTTTAAAAATACCGGCCCTTTGGTGCCGAGGCGTGCTACGTCTCTAATGTTGCGTCACGTCGTTTTTAAAAATTAAGTCCTTGCATGTTTAATTGCCTACTTGTTTCCCCCCTTATTTGGGCGATCCGACCCTCGGTTCCACCTCGGGCCCGGGCCGGGTCGCCACATGAGATTTTAATGAAGTGAAAGTAACATTGCACACTTCATCATGTGACATTGTTGCACCAGGACATATATCAAACGACTCACAATATTTGGCTTTACACTTATCATCACAAGTTTTGGGAACCCACATTTGTTTAACAGTTTTGGGTTGGTGATTTTGAAAACTTTTTTTCTGATGAGCCTTCGATGAGACTTCCATGTGATCGCCAATGCCGCATTGGCCGTGATTGGTCGCTTTCATATGATTTTGCATCTGAGTTTTTCCAAAGAAGGCTTGCCTTATTTCATCCTCATACATAGCCTTTTTCAGAAAACAAAAGGGTTGTATGTGACCAAGCTTATGACAGAAGTGACAGACAAAATTTTTCTTTCTTACTCTCGGTTTTTCACAGAAAACAGTTTCTTGAAAACTTTGATCAGTCTGTTTAGTTCCAGACGTTCCTTCTCCTTCTCTCACGAATACCTTGGGAACAAAACCAATACCTGACCTGGATGTGCTGCCTGAATTCAGCAGTTCATCCACTTTTTGTTTGCTTGAATTCCATTTGGTAATGGTTTCTTTTGCTTGAGCAAGCTGCTCCTTCAAACCTTCAATCTCAACATCCTTTCTGCTTAGCAAACTCTCCAGCCTTACTATATACTCTTTTTGATCCTCGTTTGCCTTTTTCAACAACTCATTCCCCTTTCCAAGTAGTGTAACTTGGTGAGCTCGTTTCTCCCAGTCCTTATACAGCTCCTTGTACCCTTCCAGCAGGTCTGACTCTGTGTCTCCACCATCTTCTGGAATTATGGAATTAAAACAGAAGAATTCGTCCCTGTTTCTGCTCACTGTATCTGCCAATGTGACTCCGGATATAGCTGCATTGAGTGTCACATTGGCTGAAAAATCTGCACTTTCAGATTCAGAGTCATAAACAACATTAAGAGTGATAAGATCACCTGGATCTTCTCCATCACTATCACTCAAGGTTGCTGAAAAATTCAAGCATTTTTTCCTTAAAGTATTTGCAAATTGGTTAGCATAGTGACCATAACCTTGACATTCTCTACATTGTATAGAATCAATGTTCTTACCATTGTAGGATGATTTTGATGCAAAGGGGTTCGTGAAGGGTTTTTCTGGAGTTTGGAAAGAATTTTCTTTGGGAACGAATTTTCCAGAATCAGGTTTGAAATTGTTTTTCGAGCTTGATGATGGAGTTCTATTTTGACTCTTATTTTTCAATTTTTTTTTGAATTTAGTAGTCAATAGAGCAATAGATTCTTCTTCAAAATTAGACTCATCAATATCCTTTTGAATTTCAAGCAAATCACATGAGATATCAATAGGAGCAGGCATAGCAATATTTTTCACAATGGGTGTAAAAGATGATGATGCCCCTTTGCCTTTTTGTTTTATTTGATCGTTTAGGTTCAGTTCAAAGTTTTGAAGAATTCCAGCCAGTCTTTCAAAACTCATCTTGTCAATATCATGTGCTTCTTCAATTGCACATATCTTGACATTGAACCTTTCAGGCAAAGTTCTCATCATCTTGATGACAAGACGCTCATTAGTAATAGGATCTCCTAAAGCAAGTGCAGAATTAGATAAGTCAAGAAGTCTACCATAATATGTCATGATATCCTCAGACTCATGCATTCTAGTATTCTCAAATTGAGTGGTGAGCATTCTTAACTTAGAAGCACGAACATTGGCAGGTCCTTCACACAGAGTTTGAAGGGCCTCCCAAACATCTATTGCAGATTCATAATTTGCTATCACCCTAAAGGTATTAGCATCTAAGGCTTTATAAATAGCAGACAAAGCTTTTGAATTAAAGGATGCAGTGTTCCTATCTTCATTGGTCCACTCAGATTCTTTGGTGACCTTGACATCACCATCCGAATTTGTAGTTTTGGGAGGAGTCCAACCATTCAAAACAACAAGCCACGCTCTCTCATCAATTGATTTGATGAAGATGTGCATCTTGACTTTCCAGATTGAGTAATTAGCATTAGTAAGAGTAGGAGGGCGAACAACATTCTCATACTGAGAATCCATCACGACTTTAACCAGAATCAACTCTTACTGATATCAAGAGAAGACTCTGATACCAATTGAAAGAACGTGATAGTACGAATTCTCAAAAGAATTCAATGTGGTTACCAATGTAGCTGTGATTGTAGCTACAATGGCAAACACAATGACACAACAAGTAATAGCAGCGAAAGACATAGTTTGTCACAGCACCAAAACAGTAAGATAGAACTCAAGTTTTTACCAAAACAATCTACAAGTTTAATACTTGTAGACCAAGCCTCAAGGCCACACAAATTTCACTAAAAATAATAATGTTTTACAATGAAAAACTTAGTGAATTCACTAGCAAAAATTCTCACAAGATAAAGTATCTTGGAGAACAAAAAAATCCCACATAAACAATTAAACCAAACGTGGGAAAGAAATAGATTCAGCTTCCTTAAACACAAGATAGGAAGTACAAAAATATTTTCTAGAAAAAATATTGTTATTGTCAATGTTGCAACATTGACAGCCTTCACCAATCTGATCTTCTGCTCGGCAAAACTGGTATTGTATGTTATGCAATTCACTCTAAGACCTTTTGCCTTAAATCTTTCTCACAAGCTCTGCCCTCAACTCGTATTCCAGCCATCACTATATATGCGGCAACACCTACAAACACACGGCAAAGAGACACAATTCTACAAGGAAAGGGATTAGCTATCCAAAGGTAAAATCAACACCTTTCCAAAACATCCAAGATTATCTTACCAAATATGATCAAAGTCAAGATTCTTGGAATAACTAAGATACTTGCCAAGATTTAGTTACCAAAATAATATAGCCGAAATCTTTAGAAAGATTTTGCTACCAAAAACTAGCTAAGCAAAATTTAACACAAAATTCTAAGTCCTAAATAAACATTAACTAATTTAAAAACCTACTTTGACCAAGAAAGGTGAAAACAAGATAAAATAGGCCTTGCCTATTTTACCCTTACATTGATGACATTATTTTTGGATCTACTAATGAAGTTTTGTGTAAGAGATTCAAAAATCTTATGAAAGGAAAATTTGAGATGAGCATGATGGGAGAACAAACTTACTTTCTAGGTTTGCAAATTAAGCAAACTGAGGAAGGAATTTTTATTCATCAATCCAAATATACAAGAGAGTGTAGACACCCCAATTTCGTACCCCTGGTATGTGACTGGCATAAAATATCAAGAACTGTTAAAACTTAACAAATGTCAAGTTACAGGAGTGAAAAATGCAAAAGGAAAAGCGGGATGCGCGAAACAGTGAACTGCAGGGGGTGAAAGTGCAAAAAATGGAACTTGAATAGTAAGCTTGGTGCCGCACCAAGGTCCCTTGGTGCCGCACCAAGGATCTCCTTGGTGGCACCAAGCCTTTCACTGTTGCGTCTCCCAGAAAGGAAAATGTACAAGCTTCGAAGCTCAAGGTACAAGTGGCTGATGCATGAGGAACAAACCAAGGAATTCCAGCCGTGTCCCTCTCTCCCACTATAAATAAGAGGCCCCGGCACCTCATTTCAGCGTTCATTTTTATCACAACGAAGCGCTGAGAAATTCTCTCTACGTCTCCGTTGAAACCTTAGTACGAGAGGTGTGAGATAGGTGAGTGGAACCCCCTAAAGTCTCCAAACCCCGTCCAAACTCCGCCAAAATAAATATCCACCAATTATAAGTAATCCCTAGCCTAGTTGTTAGGTATCCACCTCATTTCCCCGACCCAAAAATCCCAAAGTAAGCTGTTACTCTGCCCGAGTAACGAGCTGAAAAACACCCTGAATAAGTCGTTATTCCGCCCAACCAAAAAGGCCAAAAGCACAAAAACTAAGCCGTCATTCCGCCCGACCAAACAGGCCAAAACTACCATATGTAATCCGTCACTCTGCCCAAATCAAAACATCAACCACACAGCAAACAACAAGAAAGTCTCCCTCTCCCGACAAGGACAGAGCGAGCACACCCCGCTCTAAAAGGTAACAACCTTTAAGGGCAATTTTATTTGTTTATTTATTTATTTGTCTATTTATTATTTAAAGTTGTATTTAAAATCCGGCACAATGTAGTCATTATAAGCCGTTGTGCTGCCCGGATTAGGATATGAAATATTATGTAAAAGAGCCGTTCTAATGGCCAAATATTCTTAAATATGTCTGTAATTATTGTAAGGAAATGGCTGCGAGTCCGTAAATAATGTAGTCATGGATGTGTTTGTTTTAATTTCCTGTCTTTTAATACTTTATTTATTTACTAAATAAATATAACAATAAACATACTTCAGCCAAAAACTATTTTGAGACCGAAAGGGGGAGTTGGGTGCCTAGTATCTTCCCAACTCGTAACTTAGCCTCCGAACCCGTTTTCTTTTTCTCTGGTTTATTTTTTCTTTCTTTGGTTTTTCTTTATTTTTGCCTTAAAATAAAGATGGCGACTCTAAAACTTTCAGATTCAGTGGGGGTCTCGCAACACTCCTTCTTTGCACTTTCCCGTTCTCCCCTAAAAAAGGGAGAAATGTGAATGGAAGGGTGGTGTATTCCCATATCCTGATATGCCCTAAAAAAAGGGATAACTTGATGCGGGAAACCCAAAGCTCCCATAGTAATCTGAACGAGCTATAAGGCTATTTTTAATAAAATCCATAGTGGGGGCGTCGCATTATCCTTTTTTGCACTTTTCCGTTTCCACTAAAAAAGGGAAAATGGGAATGAAAGGGTAATGCATTCTCATATCCTGGTATCCTCTAAAAAAGGGATAACTTGATGCGGGAAACCATAAGTTCCCATATTGGATACAAAATCCACTAAAGACAACCGAGGCACATTCCAATGTGCTAACATAGACAGCATTCCTCTCGCACTTTTGATTTCATTTTCCCCTAAACAAGGGAGGGTGGAACGAGAGCAGTGGTGTCCCGCATCCGCACGTACGCGCACCCCTATCCAAGGGCGCGGGAGCACACTCCGGGAACCTCACAGTGGCGACTTTGCTGGGGAGTTGTTTTATTTTAAATAAAATGGAGGGCTAGACTCATAAAATAAAACTTTTTTGTTTTTATTTGTTTCTGGCTGCAGTATGCTTGTTATATTAATTTACGCATTTGAATATTGCGTTCCTATACATCCGTGCCTATATTTGTGGATATGATCCTCCCTTTTGCAGCAGTTTCGTTCCGATAACTGTTACATGTGTATTTAAAAATATTATATAAAAAATCAAAAAAATTCGTAAATAAAAAAAAATTCGAAAAAGCAAAAAATAAAAAAAATTATATATATATATATATATATTGCAATAATATTCCGGGCAGCACAATAAAAAAGGGGCCGGGGCTTTATTTTCATTATTGCTTTATTCTCGGCTCCGTACTATTATTTCATTATGTCATTTTATTTCGGGGACATAGGACCAAAATTTGTAATTAATAGGGATAGATAGTTTCCCCGCTTTTCTTTCTATTTCTTAAATGCGGTGTGCTTGCTTGCTTGCGCTCAAACTAAAAAAGTTGAGAAAATTCACACAAACAGCAAGACAGACCATATATGTTTTATTTTTCTGTTTATATATATATCTGTAAATAAATAAATATTTTACTGCTTTCTAGATACTACACACACACGCACATGCATATAGCTATATTCCGAACTGTTACCCTACACCCTGGCCAGCCTACCCCCCTGCATGAGCCAACGCTAAAATGCATATAGATTCTCAGGATACTTCATTGACCGACCGGTTTTTGCATTTTTGAATCGTGAATCAGCCCATGTCAAAAATATATATATATATACAAAAAAAAAAAGAATATACAAAAAAAAGAAATGCGCAAGTTTAGAAAAAAAAATGAATGATAAAAATAACTGCGGAACAAAAAAAAAATTATAATAAGCAGGGGCTGATTTATTATTCCTTGATGCTTGACCTAGACCATTTCGAATGGTGGATCTTGGAAAGAGTATATGCCCTTCGCCTGGGACCAGTCCAGTCCTGGGGAGTCAAAAGGCAGGTGGAATACGTTAGTCCTATACTCTAGAGAAAGAATCCACTATTCTAGGAAAAGTCCTGAGATCGTCAAGATAAAGCAAGTGCTTATCCGGTCAATTGTAGGGAACAAAAATAAATAATAATAAAATACACTAATAAAGGCACGCTGTACTCCAAACCCAGAAAGCCTCCAGCCTACCTCCATAACCCATTTTCCTCAGAAATCTGGCCCAAATTTGGAAAGACAGAGATAGTACTGGCCGATTGATACGGGAAATTAGTGCAGAAATCAGAACAGAAGGTATCAGTATCAGATCAGATAAGGGCAAAATCAGTTCAAAAAGAACAGATCCAAGCAGTATGGCAACAGATGAGCAGTCCGATATGGGTACGATTCGGGGCTCCTGATACGCCCGACTCCCAATGCAGTGGCTAGACCAGAATCCGGATGCACGACATGAACGCTTGCTAAGCCAAATAGCAAGTCTTATACAAGGTCAAAAGCCCAGTGGTGAGGTGAATTCTTCCCCTATAATCCCCTAGGAAACATCAACATCCCACGTGCCTCCAAACCCAACTCCTCAGTGAAACACTAACCCACCAAATACTGCCGCTACCTCAAATCCCAATCCTCCACCAAGTCCCTACTACCCAAATATCAGCCCTTACCCGTCCTATCCTTCATATCCTGCTCCAAACACCAAAATTCCCCAAAGCCCAAATGACCTCCCTGTTCCCATAACCAACCCACTCCAGAACAGCCCACATATAGACCCACAAAGTTACAACCCGCCAGGCCAAATTACCACTTATTTACCTTATAATGATCTTGGCCGCCCAACCGAAAACATCCAAAATCCACCTACCCAAAATCCACCAACCCAAAACCATTATCCTTCCTAAGCTCCACCAGCCCAGAATCTTTATCCAGCCCAAAGTCCATATCCAACCCAAAACCCACCAGCCCAATATCCATATCCAGCCCATAACCCTTACCAGACACCACAGCCAGAAATCAACCCAGCATTCCCTAATCCAGCCAGTATATACCAAAAACCAACTCCCCCAGCCACCAAAATAGAGGCCGGCGTGGAAAATATAAAGACCATGGTACTCAAGCTTCTCAACAAAGGGGAATTTTCTACGCGGGCACTGACATTACAACCTGCGGCAGTATTGCCTTTCAAATTCAAAATGCCCGACATAGAAAAATTTGATGGGATTGGATGCCCTATATCCCACTTAAGATCTTATTCAACTGGCATGCAGTCAAGGGGAGCTAGCTTTGAGGCTATGGCTTCCAATTTTCACCTCACCCTAATAGGGGCTGCCAAACAATGGCTAATGTTGTCTGATAGCAGCAGCATGAATACGTGGGACCAAATAGTCAAGCTGCCTCGAAAGATACAAAGACAACACCCGAAAATAGAAGGGACCTTGAGTCGTGCACCCGAGGGAAAAGAAACCGCCTTTGAGTTCGCGGTCGGTGGAAAAGAAAGTTGGCTCGACCTTTCGACATGCATCCGATCCAAATGAGTCATGCCGAATGTTCATCAAAAACCTCCAGCCCATTTACCTGGAACACATGCGGTACCTTCCCTACACCAATTTTAAAGAAATAGTGGAGATAGGAGCACGTATTGATGATGATATACGGACAGGACAATTACAAACCAATACGCCTCCTACCTCTTTCCGTTACTCTAAAGGGAAGACAGCCGCAGTCACGCCCACGCCAACTGTCAATGTGGTAGGAAATGCATCAGCCCCTTTTCATACACAAAATTATGGCACTGTTCCATGGTCTTATGGAGCGGACAGATCTATCAACACAGTCGGAGGAAATAATGGCCCGAGCAGAAATTTCAGAAATCAGAACCGCCATTATGATGAGCTGCAAGCCTCCCAGTCTGTGATCCTACAGGGGCTAATGGCACAAGGAGTGTTAAAGCCTATGGAAAATTATAAGCCACTAGACCCCCTGCCCAGGACCTGGAATCATGCCCAATACTGTGAATATCATCGCTGCAGTGGTCACCTCATCGATAAATGTTATCTACTAAAAAATGCTATTCAGTATCTTATAGATGATAAGGTTATTGAAAAGCCCACTCCCAGACCAAATATAATAATTAACCCTCTACCTCAAATCAACATGATTGAGGTTGATGACAGCTTCCTGGGCATGATAGGCAGAGGTACTGATTACGAGAAGCTCTCAGCTGAGTTTGAGCCTATTTCTAATAAGCCACTGCAGAACTAGTATATTATGACTGGCCCACTTTTGACACCCGCAGATCTGGTGGACCGCTTCGAATATATTACCCCTATTCCTTTTCTTAGCCTTACGGATTGGTCATCTACCAATCCGCTCCATAAAATTGAGGATCTCAAACCCCAGGTCCTCAATAATGTAATAAACCCTGTACGGTGTGCTTTTAATAATAATCTAAATGTCTTTGCTTATTTCTTAGTTGCACCTACATTAAAAAACACATTTTAAAAAAATTTAATAATGAGTCATTTAATAGGACCCAAAAGATAAAAAAAATTATTTGCTTGAGCTTGTAAAGTCAGCAGAGCACCAGAGACAACATCATCAACAACAACTGAAGACTGATCCACTATCAATCTGGGGCTAGATAATGAAATCAAAAGAAGTCAGAATCGGCAACTACCTGCAAGGCTCTGAAAGAATAACACTCATGGATCTCCTCAAAAGAGTTCGTGGACATGTTTTGTAAGATCCCGATTCCCGGTTAGCTTGAATTGCGTGCAATGCTCGCATCTCTTCTTCGGTTGATCGCTTGTTTGGTTGTGAGAGAGTCTAAATGTGTATGAGAGACCACATTAAGACTAAAACACTTTTAGGAGATGTCATTTAGTGGTTGACTTGTTAAAGTCAAAAGTCGTAACCCGACGATAGTCGAAATGCGACGCGATTGAGAGTTTATGCGGGTTTTGTGTTTCTGACCTCGATTTGGTCCCAGATCTTTACATGATGAATAAATAACATGTTTAGATGTGTTAGAATTCTAATTGGATGTATTCCATAAGTCTCGTGAAGTTTTGACGCCTCGAGAATAGCAATTCTCCTTATCGCGTAGTTTGAGATGGAGCCGGGCGAACGTCTCGTCTTTCGGGAGCCTATTTCCCCTATCTGTTGAGCATCATCTGAGAGGCATTCAGGCCTATTTTGTAGCCCTAATAGGTGTTTACAATCATGGGTTATTACCCATTGGTTTGTGGTTTCATTCGACGCTCGATAGCAAGTAGTTACGCCTTGCGCCGGTTTTGCCCCAAGTTGTTTCGGTGTTGTTTATGAGAGTCTAGACCTACTTTAAAATAGGTTTGAGACTTGAATCCTTTGGTTATAGATTAGAGGATATTAAGGTTGAATTGTAGACCAATTTTGGCTTGGAAGGACTCGAGAACGCACGCGGGAGAGGCCGGGATCGAGCAAGATTGGACAAAAACCCTAATTTGCTGAAATAGGGGTGATGCGGTCGCATCACCCATGCTCAATGCGACCGCAAGGGGTCCTGTGGCAGAATGTCGCGATTTTGTCCCTTTTTCTGATATGTCCGAATTGTTTGACCAATTAACCCATTTTTAAACCACACTTTGACCCAATTACTTAACCTAAACTAATCCTAACATCTATTAGGAGATTTAGGAGTTGATTAGTGGGGTAATTAGTAAGTTAATCCCCCATATAAAGTCCCCCAATCTGCCGCATTCTTCTTCATATTTCGGCCAACAGAAAGCTTCTTCCTCCTTCTCTCTTCTTGCAAACTTCTGGGAGCACTCAAGGGGCTTGAGAGAGAGAGCTTGAAGAGGAGATTCGTGGGTCTTGAAGGGCTGAGCTTGGAGGCCATTAATGGAGTCTTCATCTTCCCCATTCCACCTACAAGTTGAAGAAAGAGTTGAAGAGGAGACACCATTATTAGGGCATAATTCTCAGCTTGTTAGGGCTAAGCTTTAGTAAGTTTCTACCTTCCTTCCTCTTCTTTTTAGGCTCCATTGACCCTAGGGAATCAACCATGTGTGCTATGTGGGTCAATGGAAGCCATTGTTAGGGCTTCTAGAAAAGTATGAACCCTAGGATTTCAAGTTTATGTTAGAGCTTGATTGGCCTATGTGAGACCATGCCTATGTGAAATTCATGTTCTAAATTGCCTATTGAACTTGATTATGTTGATTTTTCATGAAGATTGATGTTGGTTTGGTTGAGATTCTTGGAGGGTGTCTTGCCCTAATTTTGTTTTAGCTTGCAAATTGATGATGTAAGCTTGATTAATGTGTTTTATATGCTTAATAGAGTATATTAAACTTTGTTATATGAATTGATTATGGGTATTGAGCTTGGATGACAAAGATGCTTGAAGGATTTTCCCCAAATTATATTTGGCTTGTTAAAGATGATGGTAAGCCTAATTAGCATGTTATACATGTTTAGTGGAGTTTATTGAACTTAGTTGTGTTGATTAACCATGAGTATTGAAATTGGTTTGGTTGAGATGCTTGGAGGGTGATTTGCCCTAATTTGGTTTTAGCTTGCAATCTAATGATGTTAGCTTGATTAATATGTTTTACAAGCTTAATAGAACATATTGAACCATGTGGTGAATTTTAAATCATGAATTGAACGTTATGATTGGTATGATGACTTGGATGATATTATGCACAAGATGGCTAAATTATTCTAAGTTGCATTGTTAATTAGTTTGTTGGGTTTATATGAGTATATTGAACATTGGGATTGTGGTTTTGGGCGATAGTTATGAACATAGGGGATGATGAAGCCTAAGCTTCTATTCCTTGAATTTTCGGAAAACTTAGATTGAACTCAACGGAGTTAACCTTTGGGTTAGTATGAATCCTAGGAACTATAATTTTAAGTCCTACGGAATTTTGGGTAGAATTCATGGAGGTTGAGCCTCCAAGAAGTTTTGAAGTGTGTGAAGCACACTTGATTATGAGAACTTATATGATTCTCGGTTGTGTTGTTTATGCTAGTTGTGGACGAATTGCATGACTAGTTTGATAGTAGAGTGTTTACCTACTTGTTTTGAGCATATGAGTATATATTACTTGTGCTTGGGTTTTGAGTCCAGCTGGAGTCGGTTTGGTTGAGTTTTGGTGGGACGATACATCGTCTTCACGAATTGTGAGATTCGTGATCGCGATGGATCGCCGTGTCGGGTTTGCACACACCCTCCATCGATGGCCACGGTGGGGAAGTAGTTTATCTTAGTTGTAGTAATACACATGACTTTGATAACTATGGAACTCGAGCGGAGATCGCTGTCTCGGGACGCCGATATCTACGAGAGGGATATCGAGGGCACATAAAGGTTTTGCACGTGTTTTTGCGGCAGAGCGACACGCTGAGGAATTTGGGTAATGGTATCATATCCCTTATACATGAATTGTTTCACAAGTGCTTAAGTGAATAACGTGCTTGGTGAATTGGATATGATATGATGTTTGTTTTGGTTTCTTACATGTTATACTTAATAGATAACATATTGATTAATGTTGTTAAGCATGTATGCTATCACATGAGTATTATTGGAATGTGGTTTTATGCCAAAGGTATAGATCATTATTGTTAAGTTTATATGCCTTGACATGAATATTATGGGAAGGCTATGTTATAACAATAACATGAATTACCGTTGTTATGTTAATATGCTTTATCATGAATATTATTCGGATATGGCATTATGTTAAAAGCAGGAATTATTGTTGTTAAGTTTATATGCCTTGACATGTAAATCATCGGAAGGCTATGTTATATCAATAACAAGAATTATGATCGTTAAGCATATAATTGTCTTGACATGGATTTTAATGAAATGTTATACTACAATGATAACATGTTTTATTTATGTTGAGCATGGATGCCATAACATGATTTTTATATAAGGTTATTTCATGACGATAGCATGATGTGAATTATGATTGAGTATTATGCCATGATAGGAAGTTACGGTTAGTAACTTACTAAGTCATTGTGACTTACTTTTATTTGTTGGTTGTGATTCCCTAGATCCGAGTCGCTCGAGCGGATCCAAGTAAATCCAGAAGGTTACGTTGGCAAGGAATTCTTTTGGAAAGGTTGCTACTTAGTTGTTGGCTTTGTTTTTGGTGAGGTCGTTGGGAAGATGAAGTTATGTAAACTTCATGATTTGGGTAGCAAACCTTGATGTATTTGTAATGTTGTAATTATGTGGTTAGCCTATTCTTTTGGTAGCCAACCGGTGGTGGTTGTGCTTGTTATATGTTAGTAGTTAAACTTTCATATATTTTCTGGTTGTTAGTACATATAACTGTTAGTACTTATTTTGTTGGCAGCCGACTGGTTTTAGTCGTGCGTGGTTAATTGGTGTTATGTTTAGCATGTTAAATTGCTAGTTTAATATGATGTTTGTTCTCCGGCATGTTTTAGCCGTCGAGTTGTTAGACTAGAGTCTTAGACTTAGTTTAATGTTGGGTTCCGGCCGTAGCTTCGCCGATGACTTGGTTTATTTATGCTCTATATTGAATTGCATAACATGGAGTTTGTTCTACGTGCCCAATGTTGCGGCACGCGAGTCGAATTTTTGGACCGAGAGATTAACTATCTCTTTGGTTGTTTTAGTTTGAGCTTGTTAGCTCGGGCGCCACTGTTTTATTTTATTTCGCTTCCGCATGTGTTTTGAGTTGTCGGTGTATCGCCGTTATGGCCCTACCCATTATTTGTTACTTGTTGTTGTTATTTGCTTTCTTGGCGGCACGACCTTGGGATTTCGTCTTGGGATCCGGGTCGGGTCGTCACATGTTTACCTGGTCCTATGAAGATGTGTCGGGGGTAGACCCAGCCATAGCCAAACACCGGACCCTCATATGTCCGGATGCTTAGCCAATCAGACAAAAGCTCCACCGCATCAAGCCAGAATGGTCACTACAAGTTGAAAAAAAGAAGAAGCATGAAACAGCCGCACGTCAACTTCATTCGGGTAAAAAAAATACAAGAAAAAGAAGAAGAGAAGAAGTAGTAAAAAACACCAAAAAAAAAAAGAGTAAAAAAAAAAGAGTAAAAAAAGAAAGAAAGAAAAAATGCCCGATCTGGTTGTCCAATATAGTGATCATTCCCAAGCCCAACAGTTTTTTTTCATCAATGGCATGCTGGGTTATAGTCAAATCAAAGGTAGCAGGAGACCAAGAAAAGACCCCATTCACCACCCCTTGGGGGACCTACTGCTATCATGTCATGCCGTCTAGGCTAAAAAATGATGGGGGCTACTTATCAAAGGTTGCTACCCCTCTCTTCCACGATGTGCCGTATATTGTCAAAAGGATTCGGTCAGGAGATGTCGTACTCCCCACAAGCCAGGAAAGAAGACCTTGTTCAGCCCTCCAATCTCAATTAGCTTAAAAGGTATTATGCTTGAGACATCCTATCTGGCAAGTGCTTCCCTCTCCAGCCCGCTAGGCTGAAAACCCGATAGGGTGGCCTAGGCAAAAGTTAGGGCATATAAAAAAGAATAAAAATAAATGAAAATAACAAGAGGAAATAAGGGCTCGCTAGGATGAAAACCCGAAAGGGCGGCCTAGGCAAAAATTAGAGTAAAAAATAAATAAATAAATAAAAGGCTCGCTAGGTTGAAAACCCGAAAGGGCGGCCTAGGAAAAAGTTAGAGCCAAATAAAAATATATATCAGGAGAATAAGGAGAGGGAAGGCACTCTTTGAAACCTCGTCATCTTACCTCCAGTCTTCGGCACACAAGCGGGCTCGACTGACAGAAGAAAAAGAAAAACCACGACGGGAAGCTCGCAATAAAATACTAAAATATAATATTACAGGTCCTAAGGTGCAACTTAGGAATAATTGCTAAATAAATTTAGGTTATGCATTAATTGCCTGTACATATCTATTATTGCATGTATCACCCTTGTTTCCCCCAAAACTATCCCTTCATTTGCAGCTTAAGCCCCGGAGCAGTCCATCAGTTCCTGCGGCGTCCGCCTGATCCCATCCTTCATGTACGCAAGGAAAAAGCTCATTCATCATCGGGATGAGAAACACCGAAGTGTCCTCGCCCTATTCATCATATCTTATTTGCCACAACGTCCCTCGATGACTGGATCCCGATCATTCACGGTGGCCCTGTCTGATTTCGAAAGAAAATGCAGGGATTATGAAAATAGCCTTATGCCAAGTATAGCCCTGCAACAATTATATGGCCAAGAACAGGAAGTGACTGCCTTTTCCTTTCCCCGCATATACTTATAAAAGAAGAAGAAGAAAGGGAAGCCTGTTCGAGCCTGAAGGTATATTCTTTTAAAATCTATTTTGGGGATATAGCGTGCCATTACCCATTAAATCGGACATGCATGAGCATTATTAATAAAGTCCCTGCAGCATAAGCATGCATCATGTGGCCTCATTTGCATTTATAGCATAAATCATGCATGGTAGGGTCAAATAGTGACCACTAGTTCAATCATGCATCATAAGAATAAATTGCATAAATTTCATGCATCATTACTTAATTGCATCATTTAGGCATAAATAGGATATGCATGAACATTATTAATAAAGTCAGGGATACTTCAAAAAGTGCCAAACAGTGCTAAAATCTAGCAAATCTGAAGTATTTCCAGGCGGACCAAATAAAAAAAACAAACAAAAAAAAGGAAAAAAAAGAGAAAAAAAAGAGGTAATAAGCATGCAAATAAAGAAAAGTGACAGGCATGCAAAATAAAACAAAAAACAAAAACAAAAAAAATCAGAAGAGGGGGAAATGCATGTACAAGAAAGGAAAAAATTTCAGGTACATGCAACAAGAACAAATGCGACGGCAGAAGAAGAAATTTTCGGCTAAATCTAGAAAATGGAGCGAAAAGAAAACAACAGCAAAGAAAAGATGATATCAGCTGATACCAAAAGATGCTACAGCAAGAAAAAGAAGCTTCTGACCAAGGTTAGAAGGAGCAGTAAAGAACAAATGCGACAGCATGAAGAAAATTTTTCCAGCTAAAGCCGAAAACAGCGGGACAGGGAAAAAGATTTTCCAGCAAAGGCCAGAACAGTGATAAAAAGAAAAATCCCCAGCAAAGTGCAACAACGAACAGCGTAAAGCAGCAAGCGATAGCAAAGCAACATCAGCAGCAATTTACTGCATGGACACGACAAAGGTAAAGGAAAGGAAGGTATTTTCCTTTTTAACAGTGCATTTGTTTGATGTTTGGAAACTTTCCTTTAAGGGTACGGCCGGATTGATAGGGAAAGGTTTTGTTCTCCGTTGAAGGTGAGTTCTGAGGAGGCAATGCATTCCATACATTTTGGCTATGTGGGAAACTTTCCTTTAAAGGGGTACACACGGATTTATATGGAAAGGTCTTGTTCTCCGGTAGAGAGCGAGTTCCTAGGAAACAATTCACTCAGCATAGTTACAAGACGAACTACGTTTGGTCTGATTCCTTGACTAAGGATACGAAGGCAGTCTATCACGGTAGACGCGGCCATCACAGCACATATTTACCCTTGTCGTACTCATTTGATAAAGCTTTGTCGCACTTGCTCATTTAGTATTGTCGCACTTACACCGCAACACTTACACCGCAACATTTAGTCCCCAGCTGAGTGAACTACGTCTCGGTCTGATTCCTTGTTTAAGGATACGTAGGCAGCCCATCACGATAGGCACGACCGTTGTACGAGTGATAGTTTAGGTTTTGGCCTGAACTACGTTTTGGTCTGAGTTCCTTTATTAAGGAATATGTAGGCAGCCTGCATTAGTAGGTCCGACCATCAGAGCACTTTAAATTCATATCTGCTTAAAACTACGATAACTTTTTATAACCGACTAAAAATGTCTAGGTTATGGAGTTTGGATAGCATGTTAACTGTGCATTATAACTGCTACCAATTGCATTCTCCCGTTCTTAAATGAACGAAAGTGGAGAGTCTATTGTTTATCAACGATGTTCGTCTACTCAGTAAGCCTTGGGTTACCCGTAGACTCCATCGTTGAGGGGCTCTGTAGACACCCCAATTTCGTACCCCTGGTATGTGACTGGCATAATATATCAAGAACTGTTAAAACTTAACAAATGTCAAGTTACAGGAGTCAAAAATGCGAAAGGAAAAGCAGGATGCGCGAAACAGTGAACTGCAGGGGGTGAAAGTGCAAAAAATGGAACTTGAATAGTAAGCTTGGTGCCGCAAGGCCCTTTGGTGCCGCACCAAGGGTCTCCTTGGTGGCACCAAGCCTTTCACTGTTGCGTCTCTCAGAAAGGAAAATGTACAAGCTTCGAAGCTAAAGGTACAAGTGGCTGATGCAGGAGGAACAAACCAAGGAATTCCAGCCGTGTCCCTCTCTCCCACTATAAATAAGAGGCCCCGGCACCTCATTTCAGCATTCATTTTTATCGCAACGAAGCGCTGAGAAATTCTCTCTATGTCTCTGTTGAAACCTTAGTACGAGAGGTGTGAGATAGGTGAGTGGAACCCCCTAAAGTCTCCAAACCCCGTCCAAACTCCGCCAAAATAAATATCCACCAGTTATAAGTAATCCCTAGCCTAGTTGTTAGGTATCCACCTCATTTTCCCGACCCAAAAATCCCAAAGTAAGCCGTTACTCTGCTCGAGTAACGAGCTGAAAAACACCCTGAATAAGCCGTTATTCCGCCCAACCAAAAAGGCCAAAACCACAAAAACTAAGCCATCATTCCGCCCGACCAAACAGGCCAAAACTATCATATATAAGCCGTCACTCTGCCCAAATCAAAACATCAACCACACAACAAACAACAAGAAAGTCTCCCTCTCCCGACAAGGACAGAGCGAGCACACCCCGCTCTAAAAGGTAACAGCCTTTAAGGGCAATTTTATTTGTTTATTTATTTATTTGTCTATTTATTATTTAAAGTTGTATTTAAAATCCGGCACAATGTAGTCATTATAAGCCGTTGTGCTGCCCGAATTAGGATAGGAAATATTATGTAAAAGAGCCGTTATAATGGCCAAATATTCTTAAATATGTCTGTAATTATTGTAAGGAAATGGCTGCGAGTCCGTAAATAATGTAGTCATGGATGTATTTGTTTTAATTTCCTATCTTTTAATACTTTATTTATTTGCTAAATAAATATAACAATAAGCATACTTCAGCCAAAAACTATTTTGAGACCGAAAGGGCGAGTTGGGTGTCTAGCACCTTCCCAACTCGTAACTTAGCCTCCGAACCCGTTTTCTTTTTCTCTGGCTTATTTTTCCTTTCTTTGGTTTTTCTTTATTTTTGCCTTAAAATAAAGATGAAGACTCTAAAACTTTCAGATTCAGTGGGGCCTCGCAACACTCCTTCTTTGCACTTTCCCGTTCTCCCCTAAAAAAGGTTGAAATGGGAATGGAAGGGTGGTGTATTCCCATATCCTGGTATCCCCTAAAAAAGGGATAACTTGATGTGGGAAACCCAAAGCTCCCATAGTAATCTGAACGGGCCATAAGGCTATTTTTAATAAAATCCATAGTGGGGGCGTCGCAATATCCTTTTTTGCACTTTTCCTTTTTCCCCTAAAAAAGGGAAAATGGGAATGAAAGGGTAATGCATTGCCATATCCTGGTATCCCCTAAAAAAGGGATAACTTGATGCGGGAAACCATAAGTTCCCATATTGGATACAAAATCCACTAAAGGCAACCGAGGCACATTCCAACGTGCTAACATAGACAGCACTCCTCTCGCACTTTTGATTTCGTCTTCCCCTAAACAAGGAAGGGTGGAACGAGAGCAGTGGTGTCCCGCATCCGCACGTATGCGCACTCCTATCCAAGGGCGCGCGGGGCGTGGGAGCACACCCCGGGAACCTCACAGAGAGATGATCAAGAAATACAATCTTCAAGAAGCAAATTCAGCAAATACTCCAATGGGAGTTGAATGTCACTTGGTCACTGATGAATAGGGTAAACCAGTTAATACAACTAAGTATAGAGGTATAGTTGGATCTCTTCTCTATTTAACTGCTAGCAAACCATAAATCATGTTTGATGTGTGTATATGTGCTCGTTTTCAAGCTAATCCAAAGGAATCCCATATGATTGCTGCAAAAAGAATTATCAGATATCTGATTGACATTGAAAAATTTGGCATTTGGTATCCCAGAGACTCTTCTTTTAATTTGATTGGATATTCAGATGTTGACCTTGCAGCTTGCAGAGTAAACAGAAAGAGCACCAGTGGAACATGTCAGTTCCTTGGAAACAGACTGATATCATGGGCATGCAAAAAGCAAGCTTTAGTTTCAACTTCAACTATTGAAGCTGAATATATTGATGCTGGAAGCTGTTGCTCTCAAATCCTTTGGATGAAACAACAACTATTGGATTATGAAATGCCAATGGGAACATGTTCTATTTATTGTGATAATACTTCCGCTATTTCAGTTTCTAAAAATCCTGTTATGCATTCTAAAACCAAACATATAGACATAAGATATCACTTCTTAAAAGACCATGTAGAAAAAGGTAATGTTCAGCTAGAATATGTTCCTACTGAATTTCAATTAGCTGACATTTTTACAAAAGCCTTAAAATCTGACAGGTTTGAATTCTTAAGAGGAGAATTAGGAATGCTTATAATGTCATAGAAAGATATTTTTGGATTGTCTAATCTTTGCAGGGTATTCTTCAATTTGTCAGTTGATGCTCATCTAGCTGACAAATTATATCAGCTGATACTATGAAGAAATGTGGTCAGCCAGTAGGTGACAAACTATATCAACTGACATTGTAAGGATAGCAAAAGTTTGTCAGCCGGTAGCTGACTTATGAAGTTCTTCAACAACGAAATTTCACAGCTGACAAATATTGACAGCCGTTAGCTGACACATATTCATAGCTGACATCTTTTAGCAAACATTTGTTCAGCAGAAATCTTCTTACTCTATATTCATTAGTTGATAACACAGTGACTAACAGTCACTGTCCAGGTAGCCTCTGAGCCTTAAGTCAAAGCTGATCGTATCTCAGCTAAGACTTACTCTAAATTTTATTAAAAGCTCTTAATTTATTTCCCGCCTTTTATTTTTCCTTGGAACTCGCGAAGCTTTTTTGAAAAGCCAAAATGACCTTTCCACTATCCCACCAACTCTGGCGGTTGAAATGACGTGTTTTAAAAAAAACAGCTCATCATTGTGATAATAACTCTCTGTCATAAATTGCTATTTTTATCACAAAAACCAAAATCCTGTGTACTTTATCACTACACTCCATATCTTCACTTTTAAAACCCACTAACTCATATAAACATCTGTACCTATCTCTTCTCTATTTAAAACCCACTTAACTTACTTTTCACTTATCTATCTAAGAATCTCTTCTTCTTCAAACTCTCTTTTCTTTCAAAACCCTAACCCTAGATTTTCTGGTACTCTCTCTTCCTACTCCTTCTTTATCTCTCTATTCCATCTGCTTTCTTAACTTCTCTGTTGTTATTATTTCAGGAAAATGGCTTCGAATACTGCTATAGGATGCATCTTGGACGTAGTCTCTCTAAATGAAGAACCATTAGGGCTTGAACTCATTCATCTCTTTACTGCATATGGGTTGATGCCTCTCCTCTCCTTTAACATTCGTACCTTCTTGCCAAACCGATCGAAGTGTTCTTCATGGGTATGGAGGAAAACCCAGTGACCCTTTTCTCTTACCGGAACTATCGGAGGAGTCCCAATTGTTTTTGACTCGAAAACCATCACGCTGCCTTTCCTAATCTATGACGATGGTTCAACCACTTATACCATCCTAGACGAAACTCAAAGAGAGCGGGGTGGATAACCATGAGAGGTGAGGTACATTGAACGGCTTTTGACAGGGCACAAGCACAAGCCGATCGCTCCTCTTCAATATGCCAGCTATTGTGTTGGACAAGTGCCTCATTATTAAGTCGAGGAGAACACGACAAAATCACGGAAGCCCAGCTATTTCTCATGGAAGCCATAGTAGAAAATTGCGAGATGAACCTGGGTGCGGTTCTAGTTGAGTGTGTGAAGGTGAACATAGCAAAATATAAGGAGAATATGGCTCTTGGGAACCCTAGACTTACCCATCATATGATTATCAATCGGTTTCTTCGCCACTTCACCTTCTTCAACATCAACTCATCAAGATTGGTGACCTAGAAATTGTTAAGGTCAAGAAATGCGTTGCGGTGACATCGGGCGTGCAAGTGTCTCAAGTCGTTTGGTCATGAAATTTCAACTTCGGCCTAGCGAAGACCACGAAGAACAAGGACTCAAGCTCTTACTGTTGTCTCCTCCGATCGGCCGAGATGATGTTGCAAGACAGCAGGAAATTACTGACAGTGGTCCAACAAGGGGTCGATCCAACAAGGGGTCATCGGCGAGAGGTCGCCAAGAAGCGAGTCACCGGATGAGGATGCTCAAGCAACTGATATTGGTCGGCCCGGTGATATGCTGAGACAAGCGATGTACGAGAAAGAAGACAAACTAGAAGAAGAAGACATTAGCGATTGACACTACTTAAAGAGGCAGAGAGAAGAAATCGTGAAGCCCGAATCCGGTACATTTGTCCTTTTTCCCCTATGTTTGCTAACAACGATCTACACAA
>CM028380.1:115873048-115909723 GCA_013146195.2 Codonopsis lanceolata | reverse complement strand
AAATTTAGAAGGAAGTGGTGAAACTTGGCTTCAAAACTAAACCAAACCGATGTGGCAAAATGCACGACTTGGGTCGTCTCTTAAGATGGGTAGGATATCGGGCTTGTAATCGTCCTCCTTGAGCCTGTTGAGATCACAAACAAACCTAAGTGGAAGTGGGCTAGGCCTCGTGAAACCCCTCCTGCGTGAGAGTAAGTATCGAGTGATTGTCAAAAGATGAATTGACAGAGTAACGAGGCTCAAGAAAATGTGTGTGTACCTTGTTGCTAATTGTGGAGAGGTATTTATAGGCCTTCAAGGTGATTGAATCTGTCTAGGATTGGGTTCCATAGTCTGGCGAGAATCAATGGAGGAAATCCCTTGATTCTAAGCGAAAACGAGCGGTTGGCAGCGTAGTTATAGGAGTTGATAAGACAATTATTCGCTTTAAACATGGAAACCTTTGACTTGCCTTGGAAAGCAAGCTACCGGCGTCTCATGCTTGATGTGTGCTCGGGCGAGCAAGGCTGCACTGCATATTACTGTTTGCATTGATCCACGAACTTGTTGTAGGTCGAAGATCGGCCACAGTCGAGGCCGGTGGAGGTGCTCGTCGAGGCAAGGTAATCTGGTTCCTTTGCTAAGCATGTATGATTCGATTATGGCCACAGTCGGACAGGCAAGGCCTTTACACTTGAGGTTTGAGTGAGGTTATCTTTGCTCGGTGCTCGGCAGCTCTCTCATCTCGCTTATTTTGGCATGGGCCGTGGCAGCCTTGTGCTCATGATTGGCACGTGATGCGGCTCGTGCATTGCTCGTGACCCGCTTGGGCGGGTATATCGAAAGCTTGATCATCTTTAATTAAAGTCGGTATGTTTTTTTTTTTTTTTTGTATAAATTGATTACAAAATTTATTAGAAACCATACAATCGAATTGGGTTGTTCTAATCATTCGTCTTCTAGGAAGATCAATTGGCTACAAAATGTCCACTTTAGGTTATTAAATATTTGGGGGCTCGAAGAGTAGGCTAAAAATTTAAAGAAGTAAACTGTAACTTTACTACAAACAAAAAACATTGATTCATCAATTGGGTTGTTCATTTTTTTCTTTTTCTTCTTCGTGTACTTGAAAGTATAGCTTTTTTTTTAAACTTATTTCTTTAGCTTGTTCACTGGTATTTAATTATTAAGCACACTCCCGATTTGTTTAATATCTCAATATTTAACGATATATCTATTACTCCCTCCGTCCTTAAATTATCGTCCTCCTTCTTTTTTGTTAAATCCCAAAATAATTGTAACTTTTAAACTTTACCTTTTAGAACATCCTTTTTCCACTTTCTCTTCTTTTTCACTCTTTAATTATAGGTACATGTCATGGACATTAAAAGCTACCAACTTAAACCATTATAAATAATCAAGTCGATTACTTCTTAGCGTCTTGTAAGATCGAATAGGACAATTATTTAGGGACGGAGGGAGTATTATAATTACAATTTTTATATACCTTTGAGAATGTCTACTCAAATTTCACCATATAACTTATATTAAACATATTAAAAAACATTACCTTGAGATCAAAGGTTAATTATCTAACCATGTATAGTTTATGCTTCTAAAGGACATATGAAATCGTTGGGTCACAGTCCTCAGCAATCATGGTCGTTTTGGTTCAAGAATTGTCTTATACTCTGCTATTTATGGTCGTTTGAGTTTCAGAAGGCCATTAGACTTCTTCTTCCACACGATTAGTTCATTGTATGCATTCACGAAAAAATAATTTAATAATTAATTTGGACACTCAATTTGCAGCCAACTTTAAGTTAGGTCATACCCTTTTCAATTCAATTAGTCCATTTTATCGATTTTTTGGTCAAATTCCCAATCCTATCGTAACCGTTAGAAATACGTGTATGATTAATCATCGATCCTATTAGCATCCCTCGACTCTATTAACTTCTCTAGTTATGATGGACACAAATGAATAAACTATTTCATTAAGATATTTGGGCTTAATAATTTCATAAAGTCCATATCATGAAATTAAAACAAAATTAGAAAGAAAAAGAGAACATTCTCTTTGCAGCAAAAGAACAAAAAACTAAAAGAAAATTACACGCTACAGAACAAAGTTCAAATTGCCAAGGACTTGTTCAATTCTATCATTCCTATCATCCATATCCATAGACTGAGCTCCATGAATTACTGTTGTCTCTTTCTTTTCAAATTTTCATGACAATCTTTATAAACTTTTGCCCAAACCTTCTCATGTTTGGACAAGTAATCTTTCACTTGCTCTAACTTCTGGTTTAGGCGATTCAGAACAATTTTACCAGATTTGACTGGATTTTTGCGTAGTTGATCAATCATGGCCCCTTTCTGATCTTTAAAATATAATTGTTTAATGCACCTCAAATTAATGGGTGTAAAATATTCATTCAAATCAGTAATTGGAGTACCCCCAGATGCCTCTGCATCTTGTATAAACAATTTCATCTTCATTATAGCTGATTCGAATCTGTGAAACGCTACATCCGCTTCGAAGTGATCATCTTCGCATTTGAGCATCATCTTCTCGTATTTATGGGCAATTGGACATCCCCCAGCTGCCTTTTCCCCGACTTTTTGATCAGAAGATTCATCTCTTTTTCCTTTTTTAATGGATTCCCATGGGCTCTTTTCATACAAATCTTGTGTAAACCTTGATAGGTTAATCAACAAATCAGGATGATCCCTAAAAAGTAGCACCATTTTCTTTTCAACCTCATCAATCTTTTCTTCTGTTTTGTACCCACACAAACCATCAAGAAATGACTTGTACACACCATCACCATCGTTAAAACGTTCTCTCACCTTGTTTGCCAATTCTATTGCTTGTTGAATCTGTGACATCACATCATCGCTAAATTTCTGTCTTTTCCCGGAACCCTCGTCATATTTATCGCCATTGACGGTGGTAATGTATTCCTTAGGCACATGGTCACCAAGTTTCTGCCTTTTCGGGGAACTGACAACATATTCATCGCGATTGATGAGAGTGGTGGTGTATTCTTTGGGATCGGCGGAGGGTTTGAAAGAAGCGATTGGGTAATTCTTGGGTAAAAAGAATGTAAAACCATGGAGAAGATCATCGTGGTCACTGAGTAATTCTTTGACGGAGGAAATTAAATCGGGGACACTGAGTGTTCCATCTCCAAATTTCCCTAACAGGGTGCAGAAAGTCTTGAATTTCTCGCTGCCGCTTCCGAGGGTACGCTTGATTTGGTTGAGGTACCATAGCGCCACATTTGAATCATCGATTGGTCTCTCCATCTCTTGAGAAGGAAGTGAGAAAGAAAGTAGATTTGAGTACAGGGATGGAACGAATTGGGGAATACTTTGATCCCAAGTTTAATTATACTTGTAAGTTCCCAATCCTAAAACGACTAGTAATTAAACTTGTCAGTTCCCAATCCTAAAACGACTAGTAATTTGGTCAACGGTGAGTTGGTGATGGGTTGCTTAGTTAATACAGTAAGATAAAGGAAAGGAAAAGGAAGGTTAGTCAAATTATTACTTTTCTATTTCTTGGTGTAAATTCATAATTTTACAAGTTTAAGAAAAAAACACATCATTAAAACCAAAATTTACACTATATTATAAATAAATAAATAAATATATATATATATATATATATATATATATATATATATATATATATATTTATTTATTTATAAATAAATCGAGTGGTGGTGATTGAATTGTATTAAATAAAGCGATAGTCAAATTGATTAAGTAATATACGTGAGTTGCAAATCAACCCCCAGTTATAAGTTATGTTTGAATTACTCCTCTACAATTACATATAAAATCTTAAGTTGTGGGTTTTGATTGAATATCTCCGTCACTTATAAGTTTTGTTTATCCCGACCATTTATTGAACTGATTTCATACCGATACCGTGCCTATGTCAAGGGCTGAAGGTCACGTATACTAATATATATTACATACGCCCTTCTTCGTTCTAAAATTATTTTCATGTTTTAATTTTTATTAAATTATGGGTTTTTAAAATGAAAATTTGATGTATATTTTTTATTTTACTTTTAAAATCACAAAGCACAAGGTTTGTAGTAATTAAATCACAAAAAGTACTAGTACAAGTTATGAGTTTTGTGATTTTGATAACAAAATCTAATACTCCCTCCGTCCCTTAAAAATTGTTTTGGTTGACTCTGCGCACAGTTTAAGAAAAAACAATTGACTTGATTATTTATATTGGTTTAATGTGTAGTTTCTTTTAAAGCTCATATGTATGTGGCACATAATTAAAATAGAGTGAAAAAGTAAGAGTAAAGTGGTAAAAGTGATGTTCTAAAAAAGTAATTTCAAACTGGATAATTATTTTGGGACGGACGAAAAAGGAAAGGAGGACGATAATTTAGGGACGGAGAGAGTATGAATTATGAGTTTTTATGATTTTCACAAAAACAAAAAATATATATGCCAGCTTTTTATTTCAAAAACACCTAGCTTGATTTAAAAAATCAAATAATGACAATATTTCGAACGGAAGTAGTAATATAAATGATTAGTACAGTATATTCTTGGTTTTTACCCACGGGTGAAAAATAATGTGGGTTTTTTTTAAAATGACCTTGTCAAATGCATTAATCATTTTTTAAAAAAGGCTTCACATCTCTTTTTCTATGCAAACTCCATAATATCCTCTCTTTTTTAGAATGACTCAATGGTAGTTTAACCGATCACCGAGTCATTTTGCACGACTCACTTGGAGATTTCGCATGACTTACTTTGGTCAAAAGTGAGAAAGAGTGCGTTTGTGTGTGAGAAAGAGATAGGCACTAACTAGGTTTTGAGACAGAGATGTTCCTCGAAGAAAGGAGGGATGCATAAGGCGATCAAGAGAGGACGTTAGAGGGATGATGACATTGACAATGTAGCAAACGACGAAGGGAGCGACGGGAGTGAGAGAGGCCGCATGCATTGAACACATCTAAAACCCAACACTATGTATAGCCCATAAGCACGAGCATTGGGGGATGGGGACGGGCATTGATGGGCTTGGTGAGCATTTGCTCACCCCTAGTGGATATGACTAGATATGATGTGTTAAACAATTTTTTTTCACATTGTGCATAATAATGTTAATTTTTTACATCCTACTTGAATGTGTGTATACATCATAGTCATCACTTTCCTTATAAAACTCTTTTTATTAGTTGTTCAATTTTTTATTTTTTATTTTTTTGTCAAATTTTCATTTTAGTGGGGAGCATACCACATAAGATCAAATCCACAATTGTATTGGATTAATTGAATGTAAATGAAGAGAGAAACGCCATCGCATATAATTGAAGGTGTTAATTACTTGCGACAAGATCAAATCAATGGTTGTATTGGTGGTGCTCTAAGAATGTGTTTATCATGGCGATTCTGAGTTAGTTTTTTTTTTTCGTTTTGTAATTATTAAGAGAGTGACAAAGAGAGGCTAGTTCGATTAGCGTAATAGAAAGACCAAAAACCAAAAACAAAAAAACTAAACTCGTAAATTATTTTATGCTGTTACCAAAAACAAAATGTAATTAGATTTTTTTTTTCTGTTTTGTAATATTTATTACTCCCTCCGTCCCTAAATTATCGTCCTTCTTTCCTTTTTCGTCCGTCCCAAAATAATTGTCCACTTTGAAACTTACCTTTTTAGAACATCACTTTTACCACTTTATCCTTACTTTTTAACCCTACTTTAATTATGGGCCACATACATATGGGCTTTGAAGCATTAAACCAATATTAATAATTGTAATATTTATTAATATTTTGCTTTGCCATGTATTTTGGCGAGTCTCGGGGTCATTTACATTTGATAACTAGTGTTGAGCCCCCACAAAAATCTCTACTTGAGGTTCATGAGTTGAAAAGTGACTACTTTGGTTAGGTCCCTAAAGTACCGAGTTAATCTTGCTTCCATCAAAAGTTTCTAATGAGAAAGATTTATTCGGCGATCAGGGACGATGAGTTTACGGTATTTAGTACTCATTTGTTTTATTCAAAAAGTTTCAATTTAAAAAGTCTAGTTATTAATAGATAATATTAATGATATTAAAGTTAATCATATTTACAAAAATACTTAAGTATAAAGCAATATGTTTACAACACGAGTGGATGGTAAAAATAAAATGTTATAAAATTATAAACATAATTTTTGAAAGTGTCTTAAAATGAAACATTTCAAAATAGTATAGTAATGTAATACTCCTCAATCCTACATCGGGTAGATGTGAGACTTGTTTGTGATTTATAAGGTAGCCATGCGCTACTATTGAGCACCAATATCATCCATAAACTTTTAGATTGACTTATAATGAACCTGATGACTCAAGGTACAGGTCGTTACAATAGTGTATGGCAGTTTTGTGGTATGTAATTTCAAGCATAATCCATATCTATGGGGGATAGACGACACCAGTTTTATGATGCATGGTTCCAGTTACAATGATTGTAATAGGATGTATGGCTCATATAACAAAAAAGGATACGTTTTTTTCAAATATTTTTCTGAATACGCCAATGTATATGCATGCGCATGATATTGGATAAGTTTTACAATCTAAAGTGTCATCAAGTTACTAAAAGCCATGATTGTCGTGCTAGAGCCAAAAGAAAGAACTAAAGACACAAAAGAAACCCTTGGGTTTAGCCAAGTGTTTCAGGGTTGAATAATAGGTCGTTTCGAAGCTTTAAGACTTGCGGTTGCATGCGAGAAAGACCGGACACGAGATGGGCTTAACCTATCTTAACTATATATAAAGTAGACATTAATATTGCTATTGAACGTGGAAATTGATGGATAGTCATAGCATGATGAATTAGTTTTATCCGTAATATATTAAATATTGGATAATTCTAAAAATAAGATAAAATAATGATAGATAAAATAATTTATGTTTTTATTACCAATTTATTTTATCCAGTTTTTTTACCAAACGACCACTTAGGGGCTTTGTTTTAATTGATGAATCATAAAGATAAATTGAGAGAAATAATATTTTTGAACAAGTAATATTATCCTTACAACTATTCTTATCATTCTCTTTACAATTATGCTTTTGTCAAAAAAGTAACTTAAGTGAATCATTATTTCACAAAGACGTAGTTATAAGGAGAATGATAGCAATAACGTTACTTGAAATGAGTTCTGATGATGTTGTTTTCTGTGTCAAGGATATGAACGGGAATCTGCTCAACCAATCTGGATCGGTACCTGAAATAGATAAGTAAAGTTTGTTAGGTCACGAGGGCTTCTAAAAGACGTACATATCCTGCTGAGGTGAACAATAAACATGCAATATAGATTAGTTGGCAATAATAATTGACAACTATACTCTTTAGGGCCACATAGTCAACCCTAGAGCTGTAGGTAGTGGCCTAATGGGCCTGATCCACCTATAATGGCTTTGATCTCTAAGTCATGAGTCTCCTAATTACAAATTACTTAATTATAAAAACGTTCTTACTCTGGCTGAGAATTACGGACAGCTCAAGTTCAAAATAGGGCAGCAATGTGAAAAATTCAATAATCAACCAGCTGACATACTAACTTCAATCTCAACCAGCTACTTGCCCTGACATATCTCCTGTGTAAAAGCAGTAATTACAGCTGTCACTTTCTCCAGCAAATGAAACTTTCTCCAGTAAATGAAATGAAACTGGAAAGCAAGTCTCTATGCCTGAATTACAGTATATAATGAGCTATGAAACAAGAAAACAAGTTCCTAGGCCTATATAGATAACATATGCACCCCACCGTTTTCAATTTACGGTGTTCAAATTTTTTTTTTCTGTCCCTTATTAAATAATTATCCCTTTTAAAAAAAAAATATTTGTGGAAAAATATTTTTACTATTTTATTCTTATTTTTTCTACCTACTTTAATTATGGTCATGTACTCAAAAGCATTAAAGGAAACTACATATTTCATTGAATTTTATAATATAGTCAATTATTTTTTTAAACAGTGTTCCAAGTCAAAGTGGATAATATTTTGAAAACATATGAAAGGGGAGTTTATTACTACCTTGTCTCTGATAAATGTTTCATACTTTCTATTTTGGGATATTCTAACTAATGTTGTTAAAAACTTTTTGTGTACAAATTTTCTACTACTACTATTTTTTCTAATACATCTCTTCGTTTAATACTATCACTGTTGCACATCCGAGAGAGAGAGTGTGTGTGAGTGCGGTGTTTTAATCGGATCCGCGCAATTGAAAGGCGGGGTGGTTTCAAAATTTCGAAGCGCTTGAAATACGCTCGGCCCAGGGCTGTTCCTGAACTTTTAGGGGCCAAAGGCAAAAATGATAAAATGGGCCCCTATAGATATAAAAAATAAAATTTTGAAATAAATAAATTTTCAATTTTTTATCGTTCAAAGTATTCATTTGGTATAACATCTACGAACATATAAGTATATGAAATACTTCATCCGTCCCTAAATTATCGTCCTCCTTTCATTTTTCGTCCGTCCCAAAATAATTGTCTACTTTGAAACTTACAATTTTAGAACATCACTTTTACCACTTTACCCTTATTTTTTCACTTAACTTTAATTATGAGCCACATACACATGGACATTAAAGGAAACTACTTATTAAACCAATATAAATAATCAAGTCAATTGTTTTTTCTTAAACTGTACGCCGGGAGGAGTAATTATTTAGGGACGGAAGGAGTAATTATTTAGGGACGGAAGGAGTAATTATTTAAAATTACTTCGTTTGCATATTCCGGTATACTAGTTATTTTCTATCTTAATTTGGTAATTTTCTTATATATTAAAATATACAAAATGTCTATAAAGCATATCTATAAGAAATTTCAGATTTATTCACTCTTCTAAGATCTTTCTCAACTATATCATCAAATTATATCACATTCTCTCATTTTTTGGCTAATTCGTTACATGTTCATTTTTTTTCTTGATTATTCGATTATTGTAATCCATTAATCCATATACTAAGATAATTAAGTTTTTTTGTTGATTAGGCGTGTCATTTTATTATTAATGAACTACTAAAAATGTCATTTTTTTAAAAAGTTTGACTTTCAAACGGGAACTCTTTACCCGGAACGGAGCGAGTGAGTATATAATACTTGATAATTCACAATTCAAAAATAAAATAAATTTTACATAACTTTCAAAGAGTTGAACCCATGACCTCTCAACAAAATAAAAACACATCATCCAATGGGCCACTAAACCACATATGAAATTTTAGTGACAGTGTAATATTTATATCAATATATGATTGTATTATAAGTTTGGACCCCTCAAAATTGGGGGCCCAGGAGGTCGCCCTTCCAGACCACCCTCTGGGCCGGCCCTGGCTCGGCCTCAATTATGGACCCAAAATATGTATAACATAGTCGTCATTTCTATTTTAAGGAGTAAACAAAGAAAAATAAAAAATACCAGATTGTATAGGTTAGTGGGCTAAGTTACGAGTTAGGAAGAAATTATGCATCCAACTCGCCCTTTCGGTCTCATAATGAGTTTATCAATATGCTCGTTTTATTTTATACACTTTGGCTCAAAACAAAACATTTATATATATAAAAGGGAATTAAAAAGATATTACTTTACATTTATTAAAGAAAAGAAAACAAAATTACTACTGAAATAATACAACTTAGAGAATAATTATAATATTTTTACAAGCTATTTTAGGAATAAAATGGTTATGATAGTATAAACTTCATTTATATTTACTCGTATAAGCAAGAAAGAAACCTATTAAATAATAAAAAAACATAATTATTTCTATATTTAATGTATGTACAGAAAAGAAACTAATTAAACTGCAAAATATTATAACAACTTTAAATTAAAGTACATACATAAAATAAACTAATTAAAAGAAAAGAAAAATATAATTATTATTACATTTAAAGAAAAGACAGAAAAGAAACTAATTAAACAGAAATGAAATATAACTATTATTACATTAAAGTAAAAACGGGAAGGAAACTAATTTAATGAAAATGAAATATAACTATTATTACATTAAATTATAAACCAAAATAAAAATTAAATAGATATTTATATTTAAGTTATTGATTATAATAAATAACTACGGGGATAAAACTTACCTCCCGGAACGTGAGTGTCTGAACCCGGTATGCATGGGCTGAAGCCTACTAGGCGGTCTACATGTACTTCTCCTTTCCTTTTCAGGAAGGAAGTCATTTTTTTGTTTTTTTGTTGCTGGATTTCGGGCAGCGTGGCTGCTCCTTTTAGTTGATTTTCACCTCGGGATCCGGGCGGTACAACTGCTTGTTTTTGCTTGCTTGCTTTGCGTACTGCGTACTTTGCGTGCTTGCTGAGTCTGAAATCGAGCAGAACAACTGCTTGTTTCAGCTGGATTTGACGTTTAGATTCGAGCAATGCAACTGCTCTTTTTGGCATTTTGGAACCGGTGAAATAGGACGAAAACCTAGCAGAGTAATTAGGGTTCACTTTGGCCGGAGAGTTTTAGTGTTTAGGGATGCGATTTAGCAGTTTGGCATCGGGGCTGGAGAGTAAATAACCTCAGCGTTCTCTCGGAAGAACTTTCACAAACTGCTGCATGAAGTGTGTGAAATTCTGAAGCCGGGAGGCTTTATTTATAGCCGCGGATTGGGACCTCCTTCGCTGTTAAGTATTATCAACAGTGCCTGAGCAACTTGTACCGCGTGCTGAGATAATTGCACCAAAATGCAAAAGCTATAGTGCATGTGGGTAAAGTGGGCGCAACCTAAAGCAGGAGTGGGCACGGTGCCCAGAATGAGTTGGGGCAGCGCCCACAACCTTTTTTCCTTTCCAATTTTGGCACTTTGGCCCCCTGCAATTCACTGCTTTTGCATTCTAATTTTCTTTTGCATCTTTTTCATTCTAAACCATGTAACTTGATATCCGTTAGTCCTTTTTACAGATCTTGATATTTTATGGCATGTCATACAACAGGGGTACGAAATTGGGGTGTCTACAGAGCCCCTCAACGATGGAGTTTACGGGTAAACCGAAACTTACCAAGTAAACGAACATCGTTGATAAAAAATAGACTCCCAAATTTTGTGGAAATTATAATGGGGATGAATGCAATATGCAGCATTTTATGATGCTGTGAGAACCCAAACCCATTACATGTATAACAACATTATAACATGTTTATCTTATGCCTTAACATGTTAGAGACTTCATATCATGCTTGCATTAGGTTGGTTATGATCATAGTCGTTTGATTGTCTTCTATGCTTTGCATGCTTTGTCGTTAATGCTTTGAGTGTTCATCTTAGCATGTTTACACTTAACTAAGTCCCATTGGAGTCTTAGTACCTTGCATATATGACTTATAACATTAATCTTGATCATAGTATGCATGGTTGAGAGTTTAGAAGCATTGTTGCTTCGTTTGAGTCTTAGGGTTTCTCGCACTTTCCTTCGTTGCTTGTATTGTTTGTGCTTTCAACTTGCGAGAAGTTCGATTAAGTTCTAGACCAAGTGTACTAGTATTTCTCATGCTTGCACACTCAATGTTCATAGACTTGTTGCATTTGGAAATAAGATGACCAACATATTACTTCACAGTTCAGTCCTGTTTTTGGGCGAACTTCGGAAAATTCTGGTACCAATATACTAAAGAGAATTTTCTAAAATTTAGTATGTTTTACCTGCATATGTTAGGATACTCCCTGTAAAATTTGGTAATTTTCCAAGGTGTCTAAGTACCTCATTTAGGTCTTGACTTACGGCTATGCCAGAATTCTGTTTTCAGGAATTCAGTTTCTGTACTTGATTTTGTTGTAACCTTATTTTGATGAATATAAGTCCAAATTGAGTAATTTAAAAGACTAAACTATATTTTAAAGAGTCTAGTTTCATAAAAATTAATAATCACCTCATTTGGAGGTGTGAACTATTTATAGTATATTTTACAAGATTGACTGTCTGTTTTCCAGATTTTGGGTTTCTGACTTGTTTTGGTTGAAGACCCCCTTGCCCCTTGCCCTTGCCCCTTGGCCGGCCTTAGTGACTCAAGCCACCTTTTTTGACTCTAGTCTAAGCCCTCTAAGCCCTTGGATGAGTTGTTATCAATGGCTAGCAAGCCTTTGCCAATAGGAAGCCAAATAATGTCATTCACTTGGATTATGGTCTTCTTGAACCATATAAAAGCCCTTGTCAGCCATTTGTGATCTTCAACCTCCATTGTTGCTGAACATAAACCTCCATTTTCGTCCTTGGGAAGCTCCTTCACTTGTGTGACCATTTGCCGGAGTTCCGGTAACCCGATTGGCGATCCGAGATCGCCGAATCGAAGGCCTTGCCCTCCTCTTCAACAATCCTTGATTTGTTATTCCTTCCATCCATTATTCATAGGCTTAAAGTGAGTTTTCAATTCCCAGAATTTCATGTTCAATAAAATAACATGCTTCCTTCATTATAGTTGTTCTAATCATGCTTAGGAAGACTTCTAGTGAAGTAGAATTCTTCAATTCTTCATATGAAAAGTATGTAGGATTTTATGATTTCCATGTCAAGTTATGATTTTGACTTTGTGTAAAGCATGAATGATGTTCTAAATGTGCCTAGGAACAACTCTTGTGAAAGAATAAGTTTCAATTGTATGTTTAGCAAAATCGACGATTCTAGGGTTTGAAACTCGAGAATTGGTTTATGGCTAGTTTAAGGTCATGAATGGCTTAGTTATTGTGTTCTAAATGAACGGAGAACATAGAAAAGAGTAATGGGATGCATATAGTATCTATGCTCTTCTTGGTTGCACTTTTAGTAATGACTCATCGGAGTTGAGATTAGGGAGTTATTGAACAATACCGACTCCACATTCAATCCCTACGACGTTTGTAGTTCGTTAGACTAATGTATTAGCTTACGTGACTTTGGGATGAATTGAAGTGCATGTTTGATGTGTTTGCTTATGAGACTCAATCGAGTTCTTATGCGGTTTATATGATTGTGTTAAGGAAATGCATAATCGAGAGCATGTTGTAGAATGATAAATCTATTTGACATGTTGAATTCGCTCTTGTCGAATTCCTATATGATTCCATAATGAGTAAAAACCTACTTGTTGAATAAGTTCACTCTTGTCGAACTTGTTCCTTATTTGAGTTTATATGACGAGTAAACATCTACTTGGCATTGCATTAGTCCAGCTGGCATATTTGGTTGAGTCGATGGTGTGACAATGCATCGCCGTCACGAGTTATGGGATTCGTGATAGTGATGGGTTGTTATACCGGGTTTTTATCACACACCCCTCCACTGTTGGCCACAGTGGGGAAGTAGCCCCTTTGCTGTAACCAACAGAGCACATTGGCAAGTCTAATTACCAAGTAGAGAGCTTGGTACCCGAGTAGAGAGCTCGGTACTTTGATACATCCATCACGGGTATCTCTGGCACGATAAAGTTAACGCTTGTATTGCAGGAGCTACGAAGCGGCACCGGTTCTATAACATATCCTCTTTATATGTGATTTACTTTATAGCACTTATGTGAAATCAACGTGCTACCATGGATATGTGAATGAAGTGTTTATATGAATGAATGCTTTGATTGACTAGATATTAATGATGATATCTTGCTATGTATGTTGCATGATGCCATGACATGCATAATTGTTAGCTCACAAAGTCTTTATGACTTACCCCCTCCCTTTTACCGCTTTAGATCCGAATCGTCCGGGTCCTTCGCAGGGAAGCATCATTGAGTTCGTGTGTGGTCTAGCTTGTCTATGTTGCAAGTTCACTTGAAGAGGTCGTTATAGTTTCCTCTTTCTTTCTTGGCAAGGACGTTGGGTTAAGCAAGTCAATTAGACTTGTCTTGGGTATTTGTATCATGCTTGTAACTCTAGTATTATTAAACTTGTAGTTTTTGTATCAAGGCTTATTCTTGTAAAGTATAATGTATAACTTATATTTTCATAGTTGGTTCACTTATCTTTAGACTTCCATTGAGCATTCCATTAGCTCTTATTTACTTTCGTTGTTTCTCCCGGCATGTTGTAGCCGTTGAGGTATTATAGCATGAATTGTTTAGTGTTGGGTTCCGGTTGTAAAGTCGCCGATGATTTTGGTTAAATTGTTTTAAAATGTTTTATCAGGTATCAAAGTTTTTAAAAATTTCCGGCCCTTTGGTGCCGAGTCGTGTTACGTCTACAATGTTGCGTCACGTCGTTTTCTATAATTGAGTCCTTGCATGAATTGTAGTCCTATTTGGACGACTTGACTCGCGATTCCTCCTCGGGGTCCGGGTTGGGTCGTCACAGTTGGTATCAGAGCTTTATTGGTTAGCTATCGGCCAAGATAGGTTCCATGGCCTAGGTGGGTTGGTTCTTTGTGTGAATCATGACGTTGAGTGTTCTGTTTCGTGCCTTATTGGCAGATTCTTCGTGAATGAATAGGACTTAGAGTGCTAAGTTCATTGTAATCTAGATTCTCGTGAGTGTAGTGTTCGTGTAAAGGAATATTACCTTTCTCCCGTTTTACTTTCAAGGCGCAGGTATACCAAGAGTAGGTGTTGCGATACTTTAGATCCATTGTTTCCTTGCTTCATTTCTTGAAATTATAGAAATCAGTTTGTCGGTCCCAAGAGTGATCGCCGTGGAATTCACTATAACCAAGATTCGTTGTACGCGTTTTGAGAGCTGAATGATTTAGCCTCCCGTAGTACTTATTAATATGTCATAATTGCTATATGAAGACTTGTACCCATTGTAGTTCATGATCGTGTGTTCAAGTCTTGCTTGCTTGGAGGAAACTGGAGTACTTGCTTCTCGATATTAATTCTAGTTAAGGAGATTATCCCAAATAATGAAAGATTTCCATTCATGGTCTGTTAAAATTTGTGATTAGCCAAGAGTTAATCACGTGCCACATGCTCGAAATTGTTTTCAACTTGTACGTGTTTTCATGTGAAAGGATTAGTAGTGTATTTGTGGGTAAACATATTCTACCTACTGATTTTGAAATTTTGTTCTTGCCTTATTGTTAACCTAATATATTAGGAAAGTATTAGCTTTGGGTATTGTGTTTTGCCTACCATTGACTAGCTTGATTGTTGACCATATACGCGTTGACTTATAATGATTAAAAATATACTAGTAAGTAATCTTATGCTATACGTTAATGTCTGTGATTTTGTTCATGCTTAACATCATGATGTTCCATGCCTACCATTGATAAGTGGTTAATTGTGTGATTAATAACATACATGAATTTTCTTGAACTTGGATAACGAAAACTACTTAGTAGATTCCTTGAAATCGGCTAAATAATATTAGACCACCTCACCTTGCATGAATGTGTATATGTATGATAATAACTTGATTTTTCCATACTTGTTATACTTGTATAGTAGAGTTCAAATACTATGTTTCATGACGTTTGTACCCTGTCTATATGTATATATAACATATATGAGACCGAATTGGAGGATGCTTGTATTGAATCACAAACACCCCGCATCCTATACGACGAAAGCTTTTGAAGTCATTTCAGAGGATCCCTGACTTGGTTATCAAGAGGTCTTCGTCGGAGAACTAGAATGGTTTAAATTAGAGTTTAAATTGACTGAACCCGTTACCAAAATGGAATAAAAAAAGTAATTGGTATATTGCTATACAGGTGCAAATATGATGCACCTTATTTCATTGAGAATTTACGTGTCTTGCCTTGACAGTTATCCTATGTGCTTGAAGTATCTATACCATTGAGTGATCTTGCATTTGCATCCAAGGTCTATAAGGCTTGTGATGTGTTCATTGGTGATAGTGTATTGCATGCTTTAGTAGATTGCCATCATAAGAGTGTTACGTTTGCCATGCCCGGTATACCGGAGTTGGTGTTTATTAGTGATCATGCCATGAATAATATACATGTTATTTCTACTTTGCGGGCTAGAAAACTTTTAACACAAGGTTGTACTTGTTATCTCGCTTGTGTACTTGAGACTAGAATGCCTACTTCTATACTATAAGAAGTTCTAATTGTTAATGAAGTTCCGGTAGTTAATGAATTTCCGGATGTTTTTCGACTAATTATGCATTACCTCCCGACCGAGAGTTAGAGTTTTGCATTGAGATATTGCCAGGAAACTTTCCCTATTTCTAGAGCACTTTATAGAATGGATCCAACTGAGTTGAGAGAGTTGCAGGAACTTCTTGATAGGGAGTTTATTAAATCGAGTGTGTCTCCGTGGGGTGCACCGGTGTTATTTGTGAAGAAAATGGATGGTAGTTTGCGGTTGTGTATAGATTATCGTCAGTTGAACCAAGTGACTATAACGAATAAATATCCTTTAGCACACATTGATGATCTCTTTGATCAACTTCATGAATCAGTTTTATATTTCAAGCTTGACTTGCGTAGTGCTTGTCATCAGTTAAGTGTTCGTTTGGAAGATATACCAAAAATAGTTTTTCGTACACGTCTTGGTCACTTTGAGTTTGTGGTCACGCTGTTTGGGTTAGCAAACACGCCTGCAAGTTTTCATGGATTTAAAGAATCGAATATTCCATAATTATCTGGATTGTTTTGTTGTGGTTTTTATTGATGAGATTCTGGTGTACTCAAAGTTACTAGAAGAACATGTGAATCAATATAGAGTTGTTCTTTCTATTTTGCGAGAGAGGTAACTTTTTTTGCGAAATTTAGCAAGTGTTCATTTTTGCTCAGAAAAGTATCTTTTTGTGGGCACATTGTTCTAGTAGTGGTATTGTTGTGGATCCATCGAAAGTAGAAGTTGTTGCTAAATGAAAGACTCCTAGTACGGTGGCCGAAGTCCATAGTTTCTTGGGCTTTGCGAGTTATTACCGTAGGTTCAATGACGGATTTTTCAAGATTTCTACTCCTATGACGAACTTGACTCAGAAGAAGTCTGCTTTCATTTTGTAGTGACAAGTGCGAGACTAGCTTCCAGGAATTGAAGAAGCGATTGACTACAACTCCTATCTTAGCCTTGCCTTGTGGTTTTGAGAACTTTGTGATTTCTAGTGACGCCTCAATGGAAGTATTGGGTTGCGTTTACAAGCAGAATTATTCGACACATGACATCATGTTGGCTGTGATTATCTTCGCGCTTCACAAGTGGAAACATTATTTTTTTTATAGCATTGTTTTTGCTAAGCATTCGTGCTACACCAGTTTTGTTTGAGTTGATCAAGAAAGCACAAGTGACAGATCGGATGTTATAAGATTTTTGGATTTAATAAGTGAGAATAAGACTCCTGAGTTTGCATTGATCAGTGTTGGGATCTTGACCTTTACAGGCAGGATTTACATTCTTTCTATAGATGAAGTGTTACGACTAATTCTTATTATGGTTAAATGGATGAAATCTTTACATGTTATACCTATTGTGATAACCTATAGTTTGATTGAGTTAGCATCCTTGTATTTTCAGAATATTGTGTGATTGTATGGTGTTCCAGTTAACATTGTATCTGACAGAGATCTTAGATTCACCTCGACATTTATTGGGCCTTTTGAGATTCTAGCGAAAGTGGAATCTTTGGCGTATCGTGTTGCATTTCTACATTCTATGTCTAATATTCATGATGTTTTCCATGTCTCTATGCTTCGTAATTATATGAAGGATGAATCACATGCTCTTGCTTATGACTAGATATCCATTGAACGTGACTTGTGTTATGTTGAGAAACCGATTTAGATCTTTGTTACGAAAGAGCAAGATTGCGTACTAAACGGATTCCGTTAGTCAAGGTTTTATAGAAGAATCACATCATCGAGGAAGCTACGTGTGAGACCGAGCTTGAGATGCGTGAGAAATATCCATCATTGTTCATTGAGACCGGTTTGAATTTAGGGACTAAATTCCTTTAAGAGGGAGAGGATGTGAGAACCCAAACCCATTACATGTATAACAACATTATAACATGTTTATCGTATGCCTTAACATGTTAGAGACTTCATATCATGCTTGCATTAGGTTGGTTATGATCATAGTCGTTTGATTGTCTTTTATGCTTTGCATGCTATGTCATTAATGCTTTGAGTGTTCATCTTAGCATGTTTACACTTAACGAAGTCCCATTGGAGTCTTAGTACCTTGCATATATGACTTATAACATTAATCTTGATCACAGTTTGCATGGTTGAGAGTTTAGAATCTTCGTTTGAGTCTTAGGGTTTCTCGCGTTTGCCTTCGTTGCTTGTATTGTTTGTGCTTTCAACTTGCGAGAGGTTCAAGTAAGTTCTAGACCAAGTGTACTAGTATTTCTCATGCTTGCACAATATGTTCATAGACTTGTTGCATTTGGAAATAAGATGACCAACATATTACTTCACAGATTCAGTCCTGTTTTTGGACGAATTTCAAGAAAATTCTGGTACCAATCCACTAAAGATAATTTTCTAAAAATTTAGTATGTTTTACCTGCATATGTTAGTATAATCCCTGTAAATTTTGGTAATTTTCCAAAGTGTCTAAGTACCTCATTTAGGTCTTGACTTACGGCTATGCCAGAATTATGTTTTCAGGAATTCAGTTTCTGTACTTTATATTATTGTAACCTTATTTTGAGGAATATAAGTCCAAATTGAGTAATTTAAAAGGCTAAACTATAGTTTAAGGAGTCTAGCTTCATAAAAATCAATAATAACCTCATTTGGAGGTGTGAGATATTTATGGTAGATTTTACAAGATTGACTGTCTATTTTCCAGATTTTGGGTTTTTAACTTGTTTTGGTTGAAGACCCCCTTGCCCCTTGCCCTTGCCCCTTGGCCGGTCTTAGTGACTCAAGCCACCTTTGTTGACTCTATTCTAAGCCCTCTAAGCCCTTGGATGAGTTTTTATCAATGGCTAGCAAGCCTTGGCCAATAGGAAGCTAAATAATGACATTCACTTGGATTATGGTCTTCTTGAACCATATAAAAGCCCTTGTCAGCCATTTGTGATCTTCAACCTCCATTGTTGCTGAACATAAACCTCCATTTTCGTCCTTGGGAAGTTACTTCACTCGTGTGATCATTTGCCGGAGTTCCGGTAACCCGATTGGCGATCCGAGACCGCCGAATCGAAGGCCTTGCCCTCCCCTTCAACAATCCTTGATTTGTTATTCCTTCCATGCATTATTTATAGGCTTAAAGTGAGTTTTCAATTCCCAGAATTTCATGTTCAATAAAATAACATGCTTCCTTCATTATACTTGTTCTAATCATGCTTAGGAAGACTTCTAGTCAAGTAGAATTCTTCAATTCTTCATATGAAAAGTATGTAGGATTTTATGATTTCCATGTCAAGTTATGATTTTGACTTTTTGTAAAGCATGAATGATGTTCTAAATTTCCTAGGAACAACTCTTGTGAAAGAATAAGTTTCAATTGTATGTTTAGCAAAATCGACGATTCTAGGGTTTGAAACTCGAGAATTGATTTATGGCTAGTGTAAGGTCATGAATGACTTAGTTATTGTGTTCTGAATGAACGAAGAACATAGAAAAGAGTAATGGAATGCATATAGTATCTATACTCTTCTTGGTTGCACTTTTAGTAATGACTCATCGGAATTGAGATTAGGGAGTTATTGAACAATACCGACTCCACATTCAATCCTTACGACCACTACAACAAATTATGTCTTTCGAGGCTCTTAAAAGTGCCTCAATAGGTACCCTATTGAGGCTTTTTTAACCTGGAGGCACTTGTTCCAAGTGTCGCCTATTTTGAAGCCCCAATAGACTATTGAGGCTTTTTCAAGTGCTTTAACAGACTAACATAATGAGGCTCATATAAAAGCCTCTATATATTTTCAGTAGTGTCACTTACAAGTGTCCCGTAAAGTAATTCAAAATGTGAAAAGTTAACTATTGTGACTCTTAAAAGTGTCACTTAAAAAAATTCAAATTATATTAACTACCATCAAATGCCTCAATAGAACTATTAAAACGACACCTAAAAGTGCCTCAATAGCTAATCTATAGAGGCTCTCTTCTATGGTTTGTATTAAGGTGCTTCAAAATGCCTCATTAGCTAATCTATAATGGTTGTTTTGACCCTAGCTATTATGGCACTTCTCCTAACGGAGAGGTTGGGTGTTCGAGTCTCACTAGAGACACCCTGGACTTTACAACTCTCAGTAGAGAGGTCGGGTGTTCAAGCCTCTTCAGAGGCATCGTTGTTGTTAAAAGCCTTATCCAAAGGCCTCATTTAGCTACTCACCTATCTTAACGGAGAGGTTGAGTATTCAAGCCCTACCAGAGGCACCCTGGGACTTAACTACTCTCAACCGAGAGGTCGGGTGTTCAAAAGCCTCTCCCCAGAGGCACCAATTGTTCGAGCCATACCAAAGGCATCATATATATATATTTGTAGCCTTTCAAGGCATTAAATATAATAAAAAAATTAAGGGTTGGGGTACGGTCTATGTCCCCTCCAACCTTTTTTAAGAAAATAAAAATAAAAAATATTATGGCACTTCAAAAAGCCTTATTTAGTAATATTCAAATAACTAAAAAGAGCCCTTAAAGAGTAATAATTAACATCCCTGCTCATTAATTTATTTTAATGCTACTATAATTCTATCTATAAACAATATATGAAAAAATAATAAAAAGTATAACAACAAACGCACATACGTAATCATCAAAAAACTATCATATGAGTTGCCACCAACACTTTAATTACATTGTCCAGGCCAAGTCATTCGATAATCTAAGCATATTAAATTAAAACTAATTAACCCTGCATAGTCATTGTATCACAAGAACAAAAATAATTAGTATACCACATTAATAAAACATATGTCATTCATCCTAACTAATATAAGAAGTTCTCGATGTTTAGTATTTTGAGATGCAACTAGCTTGAGTCAAAATCCAACTGTGTTACCTACAAAATATACAAATTTTAATTAGTACAAGTAAACAAATGACGAATATTATAATTATTAATGGAGTTAAATAATACAAATATACCAATGCTAAAGGCCAAGCTATAGGTGCTCCAATCGCATCTCCAATGGTTGTAAACAATCCATATGGTCTAATTAACTCTTCGTCCCATTCCACAAGAACTTGAACGGATACTTCACACCAATTACGGCCTAAATCTGCACCTCCAACTTGTGTTTTTGGATCAATATTAGAGATGATTCCCTTGGCAACAGCATGGTTTGAATTTATACTCTTGAGAGATACTATTGCACCGGCCTAAAACATAAACAAAATGAATCTCAATAGTAGTTTAGGTAATATAAGGAATAGCATATAAAAATCTGAGGCAACAACTGAAGTTCACTAGACAAATATAAACAAAATTTCAAATAAAGAATATATGAAACCTGACTGAGGCTCAACTATCCAAAAAAAATAAAGAGAATGATGAATCCCCAATCCAGACATCAATCTTTCGCAAACATAGTTAATGTTTTCATGACAAACATAGTTAATGTTCTATGATCTAGTATTCAACAAGTCAATGTGTTGGAGAGAGAGAAGGTTGTCTAGTACTTAGCAAGTTAATAGTGAGTTGTGGTAGGTATCACTAGCCCTTGCTAAGAATTGTTACTCCTCCCTACTCACAAACTCCAATTAATAGTTCTTAGTGTCATACTACCATGCCATATATACTCTAGCACCACACATATGTTTAGTAAATTTGGAACATTCACAAACAGTGATTTACATCATTAGGTGTAAGTTTTTAGTACAAAAAAGGGCCCATTAATGCCACATCAACTTCCATATCATTAGGTGTAAGTCTTTAGGTAATTATTAGGTACCCATATCATTACCCTACCCCTTAATGAGCTTTGATAAGAACCTGTTTACTTGGCTTAGAACCATTTCTCCCTAGTTTATAAGAACCTGTTTACTTGGCTAAATTTCATAAATGCACCAAGCAGGGGATTCTAAATAGTTAAGCTTCATTTATCCACTCCTAATAAAACAAAGAGAACAGCGAAATTCCATTTCATTTTCAACAGGAAGTCCCACTGAGAGAGAGATTGCCAGCCAGTCCCACTTACATTTCAGCAACAACAAAAAAAGTGTTTGGGTGTGTGTGTGAGAGAGAGAGAGAGAGTGCTAATCATTTTTGTCATTTCCTAATTTCAGTTTGATGACAAGGAGACTGAAGCATAACTCTAAAAAAATAACCGAATAAAAATAGAAACTGAAAAAGTAAACCTTCTAGAATTCCCCTTAAGCATTTACATCCAAATGGCAAACAAGGGAAATACTCGAATCCAACCAAACAAATGTCTCCCAAGTATTTGGCATAGTGAGTCACATCTCTGACCTCCCATATTTCATGTTTCCTAATATGCAAAATAAGAAAGGTACATTCTACCTTCACTGGATGAAGGGTACTGATCCCAGAGCGAACAGGTTCTTATAAACTTTGATAAGAACAGGTTCTTAACGAGTTTTTAGTAAACAGGTTTTGATAATGAGCTTTGAGACTTCTATTTCACATTTTCGTTGCCCGATTAATTGGTTATTACCTTTTAGTTCTCACATACAACTAATAGGTGAAGGACTGCATTGTTCATTTATTGAACTCTGAATCTGTAAGCTATACTTTAATGTAAAGCTTGGTTCACTCTGTTTTGATAAGAACATCTCTCAGGACAAAGCCAATAAAGGAAAGCAGCACATATCTTTAGCATATCATCAATGTAGGCGGAATGGTCCTTGAGGTATTGATGTGATAACCTTTCACATTTCCACTCAATCAATGAATCAGCAAATAAACAGCAGTTCTATATATCAATGTGTATGTCTTGGACATTATTTTTTTCTTTATGGGTTGGTTTATGGATTTCGTAAGGGAAAAGAAAAGATTGTAGCTGGTGTTCAAATGTGGAAGGAAAATTTGTTCAGATAGAAACTATTATGATATGCAACTAAAATCTCTCTACTGTTTTACTTTTCTCGTTCTTTACACTGTCCAATTTTCCTCTACTTTCGTTCCAAATTCCATGAATCAAACAAAGCATCAGAAATCAGGCATTGCGGTCTGCCATGGTAACAAGCACTATTATGGTATGGTGGACTACTAGGCATGGAAAGATAAGGAAGTATGTTTTCAATAAGGTATACGAGGCAATTGGGCAGAATATACGAGATAGTTTGGATTATTACAAGGATATAAGGTTTACAAAAGTATTAAGAATCTTGAGATATAATCTTATGATGCATGCGTAAACCATAGCTGGTGATAAGGTCAAACATTCAATGTTCTAAGTCAATTAAGGAAATCTGCAAGTACAAGGAATTTTTTTCATTAAAAATAAAACAATAAAGAAGAGGAATAGAGTAACAGTTAAGTACAAAAAAAGGCTGCCACTGCACGTTTCCAAAGAAAATAGAAATAGGTGCAAGGATTAATAACATGAAACATTATATGATATTAATTACTAAACTAGTATAAGTAGGAGTTTAGTGTAGATTGTGGCTGTAGTAGTGTAACTAAGCTAAGTTATCTTACAATACTATTGTAATGCATAGTAGGCCTTCATATGCACATCTAGGTGAAGCAGCCTAACAAGCTTTGGAAGACTACAAGTACTGCAATCAGGTAGCCAGTGTTACCAAACTGATTTTAGGGTTGTTTAATAAACCAAGCTGGTTCGATATGGTCTCGTTTAAAGCTCTACTTGACTCGTATTGGGTCGATGCTTCCGTGATATGGGCTAATCTGTTATTTCTTCTTTTCAAGCAGTTGTGAACCACTTCCAGATGGACGTTTTTTTTTCTGGAGGTGAACTATTAGTTACATCCCTTGTTTGTATCTCATTCTTTGAATCTGTATATCCCCAACAACACCTCTATTTTTCTTACACATGATACGACCTCCTTTCTAGTTGTTGAACATGATCAACATATAATCTTCTTTGGTTTCTTAATATTTTACAAGGCTGAAGTTGACCTAGGCAAACATCAAAAAGGGGTTCTAAAACCTTGTTTTTCAATTTTTTTTTGGGCTAAAGAACTTAAAGAAAATATTGGGAATAAGGGATTAACAAAAGGTTCCAGATTGACTGGTGCACAATGCTGTCAAGAATCTACAATTAAAAGAAAAATAACAAATAAGAAAGAAAACAAAAAACGATGATTTGACATAAATTTCCTTTATGAAGTATACATAGTAACAATGGAAACAAAACCTACTTGCACATTCTCAGTCAATATAGGCTCCTGGGGATGAATAATACCGAGCTTTAGTTTGAGATGGCCATGAGGGATCAGATTATTTACGATCAAAGGAAAGTGCAGAGGAACCTATGGAATTTTCTTATGGGCTTAGGACTTGAAGAAAAACAGCTGCGTGAGCTTGCTGCTAAGCAAGGGATTACAATAGATGACTGGGCAATGTCACCACAATTTGGATTGCCAGATGGGAAGCTGTCACACAATCTGCGACATGATAGACATACCCCCTTACCATTTTGTCACATAAGTGGACAGCTGCAGGCTACATCTTCTGATAACTTCCCTCAAAATCAAGCTGGTTCTAGGCCATTTCTGCAGGTTACATTTTTTGATAACTTCCCCATTTTTACTCTTTTTATTTTTTTTATCTCCTTCCCTCTACGTATTCCAATTTCCAACTCTCTCCCACCATTTCATAGTAGCTTGCTTTGAGCCCTACAGCCAATTTCCAACCTTAAATCGATCACCTACCTGTATGCATATATAGCTCATCTAGCTACGCTTCTCAGTTCTCCCCTAGCCTAGCCTCCTCCATCTTGGCTTTCTTCAGCTGCACATGTGTCCCCCCCCTTCTCTGGTGTGTACTAATGTAATCTCATTGTATTTATTTCTGAAAGACAGGTTAGGAGGATAATGGAGGGTAACTGTCGAATGGGAATGGTAAATATTTTCTGTTCTATTTCTAATTAATAAGATTACTGGTGCCATGAAGTTCAAACACACTGTTTGAATTATTGGCCTAATGAAGTTGAGTAATTAAAATTGGCTGCAAGACTCATGAAGGTCCAATCACTATTAGGAGTCAATGCAGTTCTAAACAGTGTCCCTAAACTTCAACTGAGCTATTGCGCTCAGATGATAATTGACCAAAATCATTTTGCTTTGTTTGTTTCTTAGTTTAAACAATAAGTTTGGCATTGATGCACAAGTTTAACATTAACCAAGCCATGGTAAGCCAAGGATATATGGGTTGGGTTAAGGTTATACATGGCACGGTTTGGTTGGGACCACAGAAGAGGGCAGCCGTGTTGGGACTATTAGGGAGGCCGGCATCTTCAAACTTTGAGTTCCAAGAGTCACAAGTAGATTTAAAGATCTGCTATGGGATAAGATTTCTTTATTGTTATTTAGATAGGATTTTTATTTATTTGCTTTTCTAGTCTTGCATGAATCCTTTTAGTTAGGTAGTTAGAAGAAGGATTGAACTCTTGTAACCTATTTATAGGCTTTTACTTACGTTAATAGTTCATATCAGATTTTTAAGTTGTGAAAACTTTGTGATGAACTAGTTTTGTTCTTTCTTTAAATCGTTTCAATTCAATCAAAGGTGAGTGAAGCCTAGATTAGTTGTGATGTCGGAATTATTTACGTTAGACGAGTGAAGTCTAACCGGTGAATCTGCCTATCCTTCTATTTCTTTTCCTTTTCAATTGTTCGAGGCAGCTTGTTCTTCAGAAAGGCGGACAGTTTTTGGGCAGCATAAAACTCAAGCAATCGTGAACTGTTTTGGGACAGCCTAAGTCCAAAACGTGGGCTGACTTAGAGGTGGGTGAGACGTGAGTTTGGTAGGCATTTTGGGCAGGTTTTGTGCGTGGGAGTTGCTGGAGTTTTTCGGATCAGATTAAGGGCTGTTTAGCAACGGTTTCGGAGCAGTTTACGTGGCTGATTTTGGAGAGGTTGGTTCAGTTTTTGGGCTGTTCAGAAAGCTCAAGCAGATTGGTGGTGTTCAGATTTTTACACCGTATCAAGTGGTATCAGAGCTCGGCTTTCGTGAATTCTTATTCGCGAATCGGTCATGGAGATTACGAAGCAAAGGGAAAAAATATTTAGAACACGTGGGCTTATCCAAGGATGGGTTTGCGTAATCGCCGTCGATGGAGGAAGCTGCGTTAATGGGGTTTCTACATCGCTAATCGAGAAGCTAAACTTACCAACCACGGCACATCCTCTTCCATATGAACTATATGGACTGCGAGAGAAGGCTGGAATCAAGGTAACTCAACAAACCATTATTTTGTTTTCGGCAGGAAGTTATAGGGAGGAAACTATGTGCGATGTTCTGCCCATGGACTTTTGTCATGTCCTGTTGGGACGTCCGTGGCAGTACGATGGTTGCGTCATTCACAATGGGAGGATGAATACTTATGTGGTCACACAAGAAGGGAAGAAATTCCGATTGAAACCATCACCCACTCTCAAGGATGGAGACAAATTGGAAGACCCACGAGTTTTCCAAAACACGGAGGTAAACACGCAAGGTAAAGATGCTCCACAAAATTCTGTTTTAATTCCTTGTGAACATGGGGCGGAACAAAAGAAATTAGGAGAGGTAAAATCGGATCAAGAAAAACATAAGGAGCTTGAAGAAAAAGAGATAAGTAGAAATTCAGCCCAGTCGTCGCAAGAATCAGACTTGGTTTTTAATAAGTGCGAGGCTGGACAAGAAAAGTTGGGAAAATAAAAACAAGAAAAGAAAGATGTTTGTGTGAAAAGAGAGAGGCCTATGTGTGGGTTCCCGGGAAACGTGCTACCGCGCCCCGCGCGCCCTTGGATAGGGGTGCGCGTCCGTGCGGATGCGGTGACATCCACTGCTCCCGTTCCAGCCTCCCTTGTCTAGGGGAGATCGAAATCAAAAGTGCGGGAGGAGTCTTTGTCGAATAAGCGTTGGAATGCGCCTCGGTTGCCTTTAGTGGATTTTTATCCAATATGGGAGCTATGGGTTTCCGCATCAAGTTATCCCTTTTTAGGGGATATTAGGATATGGGAAGGCATCACCCTTCTATTCCCATTTTCCCTTTTTTAGGGGAAAACGTGAAAGTGCAAGGAAGGAATGTTGCAGCGCCCCCACTATGGATTTTATGAAAAAAAAAATAGCCTTATGGCCTATTTCGGATCACTATGAGTGCTTTGGGTTTTCTACGTCAAGTTATCCCTTGTTTAGGGGATACCAGGACATAGGAATACATCACCTTTCCATTCCCATTCTCCCTTTTTTAGGGAGAGCATTGAAAGTGCAAAGAAAGATGTTGCGAGGCCCCACTGGATCCAAAATGTTTTTAGAGTCGCCATCTTTATTTTAAGGCAAAAATAAAGCAAAACCAGAAAAAGAAAACCAGAGATGAAGAAAACGGGTTCGGAGGCTAAGTTACGAGTTGGGAAGGTGCTAGGCACCCAACTCGCCCTTTCGGTCTCAAAACGGTTTTTGGCTAAAGTATGTTTTTGTTATATTTATTAAAGAGATAAATAAAGCATTAAGCGCCTACAAATACATCCATTACATCTATATTATTCTGGACTTGCAGACTCTTTTACAAATAATTACAAATATACTTGGAAATATTTGGCCATAGTGACGGCTACATTTAGTATTATTTCCTAACAAAATCCGGGCAGCATAACTGCTTATATATTGATATTGAACCGGACTGGAAATAATACATTTACAAATAAAGACTTTATTGAATAAACGAAATAAATAAATACAAACTTATCTAAAAACATTTTGCCATAATAACGGCTACATTTAGTACTATTTCTTAATTAAATCCGGGCAGCATAACTACTTATATGACTACATTGGGCCGGACTGGAAATAATACTATTACAATGGAAATGAAAAAACTTAACAATAAAACTTACAAACGGCGTAGGGGTGTGCTCGCTCTGTCCCTCGGGGAGAGAGAGTCTTTTTTTTTTCTGGTCTGGTCTTGTTGAAGTTGTGTGTTGTGTGAATTTGGGCGTGGCGCTCGAAAGTTACTTTTGGCCTCGAAATCGGGGGGGTGCTGTTTGTTTCGGTTGTTTGTTTGACTGAGGTAGGCTGAAATCGGGCAGAGTAACAGCTTACTACTGGCTGATTTGGCCTTTTAAATCGGGCAGAGCAACTACTCTATCCACGATTTTTGGACCGGGGAAAAGGGGTGGACACCTAGCTGGGGGGCTAAGGTATACTTCTACCGGTTGGATTTGTGTTTGGCGGAGGTTTGGCAGGGTTTCGAGGCTTTGGCAGGTGATCTCTCGGTATTTATTTCTTCAGCGTAACGAGGACGCAGAGAAATTTTAAGAATGAATTGTCTCTTGAATGAAGGAGCCGGACACCTCTATTTATAGGCTGGAGCTGGGACATCGATGGCAATAAAATTTCTTCTTCGCGCATCAGATGGTGGTACACCGCGCTGAACGATTTGTGAAATGCGGCAAATGAATTGATGAACAGTGCTGGGAGAAAGGGTTTGGGCGCCACCCTATGGAGGTTTGGGCGCCATGCCCAAACCTTTAGTAAGCCATGCCTAAACCTCAAACTAGGCTCATTTTTGACACTTTAGTCCCTGCAATTTGTCCTTTTGTGCATCCTGCTTTGTCCTTTTACAATTTTGACCCTGTAACTTGACATTTGTTAATGTTTTAACAGTTCTTGATATTTTATGTCATGTCATATGTCTGGGGTACGTAATTGGGGTGTCTACAGAGCCCCTCAACGATGGAGTCTACGGGTAACCCGCAGCTTACTGAGTAGACGAACATCGTTGATTAGAATAGACTCTCCAATTTCGTTTCATTTCAAAACGAGGGAGAAATATGCAGCTGGTAGCAGTTATAATGCAGCAATTTATCAAACCTCCATATCCTAGACATTTTTAGTCAGTTATAGCAGGTTATCGCAGTTTTTAAGCAGATCTGCAATTAAATGCTCTGATGGTCGGACCTACTAATGTAGGCTGCTTACGTATCCCTATTCAGGGAATCAGACCAAACGTAGTTCGGCCTAAGCCGAAACAAACAACCAATTGAAGAAGAAAAGATTTTCATGTTTTCCGAAAACCGTATTCTTCCGGTCCGAAACCGTTGTCAAATACGGTATGAAGATTTTTGTGTATTTCGAAAACCATATTTCAACCGGTCAATACCTGTCGTGGAAATATGTTAAGAGATCAATCTCAAAATTGTGTCTGGCTGGCCATATCTCCGATTTCCAAACATAATAAGAGGACCTTCAGATTTTCGAAAATTGTACTCGACCGGTCAATACCTGTCATCGAATACGATAAAGAATTTTCTTCAAATTTTTAAAACTGTATCCAATCAACCGAAACCGGCTGGACACGATAAAGAATTTTCTTTTCTTCTTCCTTCTCTTTTTTTTTTGTTTTTTGAATATTCCTCTTTTTTTTTTTTTTTTGAAACAAAAAAAACCTTTTGAAAAAGATTTCTCTTTTATTTAAAAGCAAACTTTCCTTAAAAAGGAAATTATTCTAATAGTCAAGGTAAGAATACTGTACCTAACTTACCTTTTGTGCTGGGGTGGTTGCCGCGGATTCGGCTGATCTTGGCATTTTTGCCACTCTTGCTGGGAATTTATTCTCTCTTTTTTTTTTTATTGTGATGGTCGTACCTACCAAAATAGGCTGCCTACGTATCCCTATTCAGGGAATCAGACCAACGTAGTTCACCTCTGCTGGGAACCTTGGTCTTGTTCTTTTCTCTTTTTCTTTTTTTTGCATTTTTTTTTATTTCATCATCATTTTTTTATGACTTTATTTTTTTATGATTCTTTTTTTTTTTGATTGATTGATTTGATGATTTTTTTTTTCTTTTTGCAAAAAATTTTCAAAAGAAGAGGGATTTACCTTTGCCGCTGACTTTTCTGACTTTTTCTGCTTGTCTGGCGGCTGATCTGCTGGAGATATGAGCTTTCCTTGCTTTTTGGGTGAAAGATCATCAAATGTGGCTAACAAAATTACTTTTGTTAACTTTCTGTTAAGTTTCAGGGACCACTTTGCAGCTTTGAAATTTGGAGGACCTAAGTGTTGATGTTGAATTGCTTGGAGGGGGAAAAGTGAAAATGTCACTTTTTCCTCCCTTCTTCATCACTTACGGGAGAAAGGAAATTTCATTTCCTTCTCTCCTGCTTCAGCTCCCTTCCTTTGACGGTAAGTTTTTTTTTCTTTTCATTTTCTCTCTTTTTTCAATTTTCTTACGCCAAAAATTTTGTTTTTACGAGATGACTTCTTCTTCCAGATCTAGGAAAGGAAAGGCGCCGATGGATCCGGAATCTGGCGAGGAAAAGAAAGAACTTCCTCCTTTGATTCGAAACAAGATCGGTTATTATTATTCACAGCATGACTGGGGCAATTTGGTGAGAGACTGGTACAAGCACGTGTCGAATCTTCCTGATTCCAATGTGAGTATGATTTTCTTCCACCCATTTGGTCAATTTTTCAGATCTGCTCAATTTCTGTGTTGTTTTGGACTTTTGGAGCATATATATGCAGCTTATGATATTTATACATGCAATTTATGGACTAAAATGATGCAATTTTAGTAATAATGTATGAAATTCGGACAATTATTTTTGCGATGCCCAAATTGAACTAGTAGTTACTATTTGACTCTACTATGCATAATTTACAATGTTAATGCAAATAAGGCTATATGATACATGTTTAAGTCCTGAAAATATTTTTACATGGCATATACTCACATGACGGAATTTTCGGAATGAAATGGACAATTTTCTGAACACATTTTTCGGATACATTTTCGGATATATACATGACTTAACAGATATATTTTATGTACTAGAATTTATTTTTTATGCATGTTGATGCTGTAGGGATATAAGATATGTCAAGCAGATAATATTTTTCCATGGCAGGTGGCATTTTAAATTTATTTTTCGTGCATTCCTGATACAGCTTATTGACCAATAAATGCAAGAAATGATGCACGTATCATTTTATTTTGATGCAAATGCGATGCTGAATATACAATGAGATGTTCTTTTTTTTCTTTTGATGTGAATGCATAAAAAAAAATTTACACAAATGTGAAAATAAAAGAAATATGGCATGTATATTTAAATGCAAGGTATATACCCTATATATTTTTTAAACATGTTGACATGTATATTTATGCAAAGTATTTTTGTATGTACTTGAAAATGATAATATGGATTTTTATGTACAAAGATAATTTTTAATATACAAATATATATATATACTTACTTCTTTTCTTTTTTGTTTGTATGTTTTTTTTTTATTTAAAAAAAAATCTGATGTATTAAATGTGCAGGAGGAAAAGGGTTTGTGAGATACTTACCTTTATTTTCCTTCTCTCTTTTTTTTCAGGAGCGCGGGGTTTTGGACAAGGTCAGGGCCACTTGCGTCAGTGTTTCTGATATATTCCATTTGATGCCTCCAGCAGCTCGGACGTTGGTAGATGATACAGGCTTGGGAGTCTTCCTGCGGGCCTTTACTCCCTTCCGCATTTACAGAGTCATTTTTGACGTGCTGCGGAACTTCTGGTGGGATACCACCCACACTTTCCATCTTAGCTGGGGAGAGATTACCATGACCCCCTGCGACTTCGCGGCTATTACTGGTATTTCTACCAGTATTGGGCGGAGACTGGAACCAGATTATACTCTCCTCGAACGTCACAACGAGGTGGAGGATCTTTTGGGATTCGTGCCCAGGTACAAGACAGCTGATGAAGTGACCATTCTCAGCGTGAAGGATTGGCTTCTAAAGAATGCTGGGAAGGTTGATCCTGAGGATAGCGTTGCTGTGACCCGTCTTGCCCGGACATTTTTATTCTTTTTCTTGGGCACGTCCCTTTTTGCCAATGCCTCTACTTCTTTGAGGGTTTCTTTCTTGTCTGTCTCAGAGATGCGGAGCAAGTGATTGATTATGGAGGCGGGCGCTGGCGAGCTTTACTGCATGGATAAATTGAGTCGGAACGACACAAAGGCGATGACTGGTTTCGCTCCTGCCTGGGAGGTATTTTCTTCTCTTTTTTTTTCAGCATATATATATTTTCCTTCACATATATTTTTTTATTTTGCCGATTTTTACCCCTCTGTTTTTTTTTCAGGTGTGGGCTTACTCTGTCTTTGACTTTGTACCGGGCACACTGCGTAGCGACGTCCTTGGCCCGCCATATCTGCTCAAATTTGTAAATGCGAATCGGAAAGAGACGGACGCCTGGGGTCAATATGTTGACTCATTGGGGCTGCAGAATAGAGTGGCGAGCTCAACTTCTGGTTCAGTGACTTTGTTCCCTTGGCGGCAGCTGGTAGGGCCAATCGAGGTAACTTTGCTTTTGAGTTGTTACCGGATCTTGATGGTGTCCATTATGTGTGATTCTTTGTATATGGGTGGCGGGTCAACCGCCCGGCATGTCCCATTCATAGCTCGGTGGCACCTCCTCCACCTCCGCATGTGATTGAGCCACATCTCATACCAAACAGGCTCCGGTACTTGGACAAATATAAGATGCCTCTCAGTGACTTCCCAGTGATATCTTATGAAGACTTTTTGAGGACAATGCTTCATCCTCCTCCTCCTCCTTATGTGATCGGGAGACGGGCATCTGTTGATGGTGCTTGGGCTGAGCCTTCTTCACATTACGGATGCACGGCTTGAATTTTCCATGCCTGATGATGCTTTTTCATCCTTCCCATACCGGCAAGATGGCAGGCTCATAAGGGAAGTTCTTCCAGATGTGGAAATTCCTGAGGAATACCGTGTCCCTGATCAGGCCCACACGGTATATTCATCACTCTTCTTTTTCTTGACTGACTGATGCTCACTTTTGATTTTTTTATTTGACTGATGCTCTCTTTTTTTTCCAGGTCAAGGTATCCACCTACAAGAGACTCCTGCGGGGCTTTGTCGGCATCAGCAAACTATATCAGCGGCTGATAGATGACTATTCATGTCGGGGCAATGAGGCCATGCGGCAGACCAGCGTCGCAGTGATGATGATGATGACGACGATGTGGACGCAGGATCGAGCCGTGCCAGGCGAAGGGCGGATCTGCGAACGATGGCACGTTGGGCCCCAGTCGGGGAGGTGGCTTGGCGAGCGAGTATCTTGTGACTATTAGCTTATTTTCCTGCACATGTCAGCCCTCTTTTTTCTTTTCTTTTGTCTGTAATTAGTAGTTAGTATCTGTACAAACATGAAGGATGAAATGCAACATAATTTTAAATGGCATGATAAAATAAAATGCACACTCAAAAATACATTTAAAAAAAACTATATCGACTTCTAATGGTAATGGCACGCTGTTTTTTTTTTTTAAATGAATTCAGAAAGAATACACCTTTAATTTCGAGGGGGCTTTTCCGGCGATTTGCGGGTAGGGGAAGAGGCAGCCGCCTCTTCCTGTGCGAAGAAGCATAATTGTGACCATCTAGCCTCTCTTTAATATCTGCTAGGCTTTCTCGCGATCAGACGAAGGATTAATGGGTGATTTGGACAGAAACCAGCACAGCAGGACAATAAAGGAGCAAGTTTGGGCATGGCTTATAAGAGGTTTGGGCGCCATGCCCAAACTTCATGAGGGGGCGCCCAAACTTGGTTTCCTGGGAGCTTTTCTTGGCCACTATTTGCCACTGTTTGCTTAGTTTGTCGATTTTCTGATTTTCTGCTATAAAAGGGGACTCAGCGAACCTGAATTCTTCACGCCTGTTTTCTCTTTTCAGCCTGCTTCATTTCTTCTCAGCCTCTCTTTCTCACTTGTTTTTCCTTTCGACGGAGAAAGTTTTATATCTCTGTTGTAATGGCTGCCCCGTACCATACACCTCTAGAATTGGAAATTTATGAAAATGCCCTCGACTTATGGATTCTTGCCCTTCGAGCCGATGAGCGTGACTGGTTTGACCATCTTTTTGGCTTCAGGTGCCTTCTTTCCTGGAGGAATATCGTGATCAAGCTGGGACATCTTTGAGGGGCGTCCGGGTTGGTCTCGTCAAGATCATCTCTTTAACTTTGGGATGAATGAAATGTGCCCGACCTATGAAGAATTTTGTGCCATGCTGGGAGTTGCTGCCACTCGTAATATTGTCGTGCCTTCGCCGGGCGTCCTACATGGCAATTAGGGAGCTTTCCGCACTACTCGCCAAGCCACCCGGGCTTCTATAGGGAGAACTTCGACTTGACCGTTCTTCGCGAGCATTCTGAGTTCTAGAGGATGACGTGGACTATTTGAGGCGCCGGCTGACGGCTCTCTTTTTGTGTCTAGTGGGAAGGTATCTGCTGGTGAGCCCCCAGGGATTTATTGATGTGCGCGTGGTGGACCTTGCTTTGCAGGCCCGTGACCGCCGGGCTAACATTGTCCCGTAATTCAGCGGCTCTTGGTGGTTTGGATGCCTTTTCCAGGGGCGACGAACTTTTCCCTACTGGCAGTCCCATTCTGATACATATGTGGCTGGAGGAGCATTTTCAGTGCGTGATGGCTCCTGCTCCTTTCGGGGGAAGATATGATCCAGGGCTTTATGGCTTCCGCGGCCGCTTTCCTCAAATCAATTTTTCTGACTATGATTGGACCGAGGATTTCTTTAGGAGGGGCTCCATGGACATCTCTTGGGTGATTAACCATTGGGAGATTCGGCACTTTATTTTGCACTCCGCCGGCTATGCTCAAGTCGTCATGTTGGGCATCAGAAGAACTTCTTTTTATAGTGCTGACAGGATATTGCGTCAGTTCGGGCTGGAGCAAGTTATTCCAGACACGACTCGTCCGGTGTTTTTGGAGATGAGGAATGGCGGGACTACGGATTTTGATTTCGGAGGATGTGGCGTCTGGACTATGATAGGCTTACGGATGCCTATTTGTTTTCGATTACATATTCTTGTCTCTTGAATATTTGGCACGGATAATGGTAATTCTTTGAGGCTCTTCTCGCGAAATCCGGCGAGAAATTTGTTTAGCCGCCATGTTGCCACGGGCATTGACGCTCGCCTTATGGAGATAGGCGAGGAGATCGAGAGTTCAGGCTTGGTAATTCCTCAGGTTCTGCAGGAGGATTTCAGGCGAGTACATAACCTTGGTGCTCCGGTGGCTCCCGGGCCAGATGAGGCGAGGTCGATGGCTGGGAAGAGGCGGCGGCTGCTCCCCCTCAGGTGAATGGGGCGGCTTCATATATGTTGATTATGAGGTTCCTCGGCGTGATGATGCAGGTCAGGAGCATAATCCTTGGGAGCCGGAAGAAGCTGTTCCTTCTCCTCAGAATGGATGGGGCACTGACATAAGGCCTGATGATGGCACTCAGCAAAATAATCCCTGGGAACCAGAAGTGGTTGTTCCTCCCCCTCAGCCTGGATGGGGTACCGGTGTCAGAGATAATTTGGGCCTAGCAACACAACAGTCCACGAGAATGGAGATGCGGTGATGATGAAGAAGACACTTCCGGCGGTTCTGAGAACAGGGGATCTTCTGTGCCTCGTAGAAGAGGGATATGGGCCCGGCTTGGTGGACGCCGCAGGCACGGGTAGACTGCTAGGAGGCTGAGCTGCAAAAGGATGGAAGTATCTGGGGGAACGAGGAGGGTGTAGGCAGAAATATTGTATAATATATGCAGTGCAGTTAATGTAAAATATAAATGTCTTAAATAAATATTCCTAAGTTGCACCTTAGGACCATGTAATATATTTTAAGTATTTTAATGTGAGCTTCTGTTGTGGTTTTTCTTTTTCCTTGTCAGTTGAACCTGCTGTAAACTGAAGACCGGAGATAGTATGCTGATGATTTCAAAAGAGTGCCTTCCCTCTCCTTTTTCTCCTGATTTGATTTTTTTTATGCTCTAACTTTTGCCTAGGCCGCCCTTTCGGGTTTTCAGCCTAGCGAGCCCTTATTTCTTCTTTTAATTATCTTTTTTTTTTCGCTCTAACTTTTGCCTAGGCCGCCCTTTCGGGTTTTCAACCTAGCGAGCCCTTATTCCTCCTTTTCGTTGTGTTTTTTTTTTTTTTGCTCTAACTTTTGCCTAGGCCGCCTTTTCGGGTTTTCAACCTAGCGGTGGAGAGGGTTTGTGGATAGATTGGCTCAAGCATAGTACCTTTTGAGCTTGTCAAGGTTGAAGGGCTGAACAAGGTCTTCTCCTTCTTGGTTTGTAAGGAGCACGGCGCCTCCTGACCGGATCTCTTTGACTATATATGGTCCCATCCACGGAGATTTCCATTTTCCCCTAGTATCGACATAACTAGGGGGTTTTTCTCGAAGCACCAGATCTCCGACCTGGATGTCACGGCCTTTGACTTTTTTGTTGAATGCTCGGGCTATGCGCCTTTGATAGGCTCGAGTGTGCTCAAGGGCTAGTAACCGCCGTTCATCAATCAGGGCTAATTCTTCAAATCGCCCTTTTGCCCAGTCAACCTCTGCTATGTCAGACTCCATCATTATTCTTAATGATGGTATTTCAACTTCAATAGGCAGCACTGCCTCCATACCGTAGGCTAGAGAATAGGGAGTAGCCCCGGTGGGTGTCGGGCGAGGTGCGATAGCCCTTGAGAGGGCTAGCGGCTTTCGGCTTGATCTCTTCTGTGTCGACCATTTTCGATGATGTTTTCGAGGGTTTTGTTGGCTGCTTCAGCGGCACCGTTTTTCTTGTGGCCGGTAGGGGAAGATTTGTGTCTTTGAATTTTGACATCGTCAAGCAGGCGATTCCGTCCCCTTCAAAATGAGG
>CM028380.1:115833445-115872948 GCA_013146195.2 Codonopsis lanceolata | reverse complement strand
TTATTTTTATGCAGTTGTAGATCTTTAAATCCTAAATGGTAGACTTAAATCAAGATATAAATATTGTTAGAAGATATCAAAGTTTTGAAAATCTAGTTTTTAGAACGATAATCAAGACCAATTGAATCAAGGATCCTCGTTTGATCCTACAATGGAAGAAAATAACAATAATCGTAATCACGAACCTAGTTGACAGGTCAATAGGAATCAAAGAAGAAAAGAGCTGCAAGAAGAAATATGGAAGTAGTGGTAAATCAAAGAACTATTAATGACTTTAGTAGACCTTCATTAAATGTTGTGACATCATGTTTAGTCTTGCCGATCTTTGTTAGGATTTTGAGTTAAAAGGTCATTATTTTAATGCCATACCATCTTTTCATGGGATGCCCCATGAAGATCTGTCGGTTTCTTAAGAGAATATGAATACATGATGAGTACTTTTCCTTTAGGAGGTTGGCGAAGATCAAATTAAAATGAAATATTTTCCAGTGCATTAAAAGAATTGGCAAAGAGATGGTTTATGAACCTAACACCAAATAGTGTTTATACTTGGGCACAATTATATGATTTGTTTATGAGCAAATTTTACAAACATGCATCTCTTACGAGTATAGAAAACAAATCATGTCATTCCAAAATGAACCAGGTGAAACATTCCATGAGTCATGGGATAGATTTAAAATACGCTTATTATGTGTCCTCATCATAATTTGGCTCAACATGTGTTAGTGCTTCAATTTTATCATGGTCTTTGCCGGGCTTACAAACTATGGTTGATAGTGCGGTTGGTGGTTCTATTAATAGAATGACACCGGAAGCACTAGAATTATTTGAGATGCTAAGTATTAATTCCCAACGAGAAAAGTGCTAGAGGTAAAAAGAGGCCTATATCAATTGCAAGATAATTCAAATACACAAGCTCAATTTGAAAATTGGCAAATTCAAGAAGCATGTGCTTTATGTGGATTATATTCTCATGCTACTAATTTTTGCCGTCAAGTGCTATGTATTACGAACAGGCTAATGCTATGAATATGTACCCTCAAAGGCCAAGGAATGATCCTATTCAAACACATATAATCTGGTTGGAGGAATCATCCTAACTTTTCTTGGGGAGGAAATAAGCCTTTGCAACCTCAACAATTCAACCTCAACCACCACAACCTCCACGGTTGCCAAATCAAAATCAATTGAGAATTGAAGAAGTTCCCAAGCAAGAAGTAGCTAGTAAAGGTCAAGCGGCTTTGATGAAGTACATGCTTGAAGAAATTGAAAATCTAAAAGAACACATGAAAGTTCGGAGCAGATAAAAGAGAAGGGAAGTTCCTAGTCAAAGCGAGCAAGCAAGTCAATCACCGTCTTGCGGTAAGGTGATAGGTGAAGAGGTAAGTGATCTGATCCTTCTTCTAATATGCACTACAATAGAAAATTCTGAAAAGTAATAGAAAAAGAAATCGAAAAAGATAGTGATAGTAATAAAGAGATTAATGACTTAAGTAATCAAGAGGTAGAAAAAGAAGTTGAAGTAGAAGTAGATGTTCCAAATAAGGAACAAGAAAAAAGAAAGAAATTCAAAATAATACAATTGAAGTTGAAAAGAGTTGGATCAAGAAGAAGAGGAACCTTATGTGGCTCCACCACCCTATGTTCCTCAATTCCGTTCAAAGAAGACTTATGAAAAACCGAATGGACAAACAATTTTCGGAAATTTATAATATGTTATCCAAAGTAAATGTTAATTTACCTTTGCTTAATGTTATTAAAAATATTCCGACTTATGCAAAGTTTTTCAAAGATCTTCACTCTAAGAAACACAAGTTTGAAAACAATGAAAAGATTGTTGTTTGAAAACGTCGAGTTGTTTTACAACAATTACCACCTAAGTTGAAAGACCCGGGTAGCTTTAATATCAAGTCTCCTTGGGAAGCTCTAAAAAGATGAAAGCAATGCTAGATTTAGGAGCAAGTATTAATTTGATGCCTTTCGCGGTCTATAAACGATTAGGTTTAGGAGAACTAAAACCCACTACTATGCAATTGCAATTAGGCGATCGCTTCAGTTAAATATCCTTTGGGTATAGTGGAAGATATCTAGTTCGAGGTTGATAAATTAATCATACAGTTGACTTTGTGGTTCTAGAGATGGAAAGGAAGATATGCACCAATAATGAAGTCCCAATATTGTTAGGCGGACCATTTATGGCAAGCTGCCAATACAATGATTAATGTGAAAATGGTAAACTCACAATGTCGGTCCTAGGTGGCTGTTGAAATTTACGTGTTTGATGCTATGAATAGACCTAGTGACATAAGTGCTGTTTTCAATAGATGAGATTGAAAAATTATCAAGAAACTTTTGAAGAAGAGAAGATTATGAGAGAGATAGATTTATTGTCTATGATGATAGCCTATCCCTCCCATAAAATTGACATTGAGAAATTGAAAGAAATAGAAGAAGAGGAAAGATTAGAGAAAGAAAAGTTAGAAGCTAGTAAAAGAAAGATGAAGAAGGTAAAGAAATAAAAATAGAATCGAGAAAATAATTACGATAAGTGCGAGAAAAAGTAGTAGAAGAAAGTTATGAAATCAAAGATGATGAAGTAGAGATTCTAAAATCTCTCTTTGAAGAAATTGAGATAGAAAATATTGAGGAAGAAAATAAGGAAGAAAAAGCAAGAAGAGAATAATGAGGCTAAAATAAAAGAAACTATTAAAGTAGGAAATTCTGAATTTATGCCATCCATTAATTCTCCCAAAGTCGAAAATTAAAGCCATTACCATCTCACTTAAAATATGCATTTTTAGGGAAGGTAACACTTTACTGTTATTATAGCGTAGCCGACTTAACGGAAAAACAAGAAGCAAGTTTGTTAAAAGTTTTATGGACACATAGAGAAGCTTTAGGATGGTCTTTAGGCGACTTAAAAGGAATTAGTCCCTCTATGTGCATGCATAAAATACATTTAGAAAGAAGGTAGTAAACCTTCAAGAGAAAGACAAAGAAGACTTAACCCACACATGGAAGAAGTTGTTAGGAAAGAAGTTCTTAAGCTCTTAGATGCGGGTATAATTTACCTATATCGGATAGTAAATGGGTTAGTCTGTCCAAGTAGTTCCTAAAAAGTCGAGGAATTCTTGTTGTTAAAAATGAGAAAGATGAATTAGTCCCTAAGGACTATAGCGGTTATAGAATGTGTATCGATTTGCGGAAATTAAATGCGGCAACTAGGAAAGATCACTTTCCTTTGCCATTTATTGACCAAATTCTTGAAAGACTAGCCGGTCATGAATATTATTGCTTTCTTGATGGTTTTTACGGATATAATCGGATCCACTGTTGCACGAAGACCAAGAAAACAACTTTTACATGTCCCTTTGGTACTTTTGCTTTTAGGAGAATGCCTTTTGGATTGTGTAATGCACGGCTACTTTTCAAAGATGCATGATTTCTATATTTCTCAGATTTAGTTGAAAGATGCGTAGAAGTTTTCATGGACGATTTTTCGGTTTTGGAAATTCTTTTGATCATTGTTTAGAAAACCTTACATCGTCCTAAAAGATCTTTTCGCGAAACTAATTTAACTTTAAGTTGGGAGAAAAGTCACTTCATGGTAAAACATGGAATTGTCTTAGGGCATGTTGTTTCAAATAAAGGCATTGAAGTTGACAAAGCTAAAATCGAAGTTATTTCACAACTACCCCTCCCACTTCGATTAAAGGAGTTCGAAGTTTTCTGGCCATCTTGGTTTTTATCGAAGATTTATAAAAGATTTTTCAAAATCGTAAACCTCTATGTAATTTGCTAGCAAAAGATACATAATTTATTTTTGATAAAGAATGTTTAGAAGCTTTTAATTTATTAAAAGAAAAGTTAACTCTTGCCCCAATTTTATCCAATACGATTGGTCACTTCCTTTTGAAATCATGTGTGATGCATCAGATTTTGCGATTGGAGCCGTGTTAGGACAAAGGGTAGATAGAAAGCCTCATGTGATCCATTATGCTAGTAGAACTCTAAATGATGCTCAATTGAATTATACCACTCTTGAAAAGGAATTTTTAGCGATAGTATATGCTTTAGAAAAATTTAGATCATATACGCTAGGATCAAAGGTGATAATTTTCTCGATCATTGCATTGAAATATACATTAAGTAAGAAGGATGCTAAACCAAGATTAATTAGATGGATGTTATTGTTACAAGAATTTGACATTACTATCAAGGATAAAAGGGAAGCGAGAATGTCGTAGCCGACCATTTGTCTAGGTTAGAATTTTCACCCTTGCTTGAGCGTCAATTTCTTGATGATCCTATCCCCATAAATGACAATTTTCTGATGAACAACTCTTAGCCATTAAAGATTCGACCCTTGGTATCTTGATTTTGTCAACTACTATGTGTGCGATATCATTAATCCAGGATTTTGATCATTACGAAAAGAAGAAGTTTTTAGGCGGAAACTAAAATTATTTTTGGGAAGCTCCTCATTTATACAAAATTTGTTACGATTCTTTAATAAGAAGATGTATTCGAGAAAAAGACCAACAAGGTATCATGGAATTTTGCCATGGATATTCTTGTGGAGGTCATTCGAGTGGTAACAAAAGCTGCTCGTAAAATTTTGCAATCAGTGCGTATTGGCATATGGCTTCTTGTTTTTAGAGATTGTGAAGCTGTTTCTGAGAACATGTGACAAATGCCAAAGAACGAGGTGGTATAGGAAAGAGAAAGCGAGATGCCCTTACATGTTAATTTGGTAGTTGAAATTTTTGACGTTTGGGGTATTGATTTTATGGGTCCCTTCCATGTGTCCAATAATTGTGAGTATATTCTAGTAGCAGTTGATTATGTCTCTAAATGGATAGAAGCAGTAGCAACCAAGACTAATGATGGAAAAACAGTAGTCAAGTTTGTAGAAGATTTATTTGCTAGATATGGAGTCCCTAAGGCCATAATAAGTGACCAGGGAACTCATTTTACCAATAAGTTGTTAAATAATGTTCTTAGAAAGCACGGTGTAACTCACAAGTTAGCTACACCGTATCATCCACAAACATCAGGACAAGTAGAAGTAAGCAATAGGCAAATAAAAGCGGTGTTAGAAAAGCTGGTAGGCCTAATCGTAAAGATTGAGAATCTAAACTTAAAGATGCTTTATGGGCATACCGAGCGCTTTTAAGACACCCATAGGAATGAGTCCATATAGAATGGTATATGGCAAAGCTTGCCATTTACGGTTGAAATTGAGCATAAAGCCTATTGGGTTGTTAAAGAATTAAATTTAGATTTAACATTGGCCGGAGAAGAAAGATTGTTTCAGTTAAATGAGTTAGAAGAGCATAGGCTAAATTCGTATGAGAATGCAAAGACATATAAAGAAAAGACCAAAAAGTATCATGACATGGGATTAGCCAACAAAATGCTTCATCCGGTATGAAAGTATTACTTTTTAACTCTAGGTTAAGGTTATTCGGGAAAGTTAAAATCTAAATGGTGCGGTCCTTTTAGAATTATGCAATTTATCCTCGTGGGGCATTGATATTCAAAATCCCTAAAAATAATGAAGTGTTTAAAGTGAATGGACACCGACTCAAGCCATATTTTGAGCCAATGTCGGTCGAGCGAACAATTGAGTTAATCCGTTTGGTGACAATGAACCACCAGAGATTAGGCTTGCGGTTTGGTCGAGCCAAAGAGCGTTAAACAAAGGCGCTAAGTGGGAGGCAACCCACTATGATGAATGTTAATTTAGTTTTATAGTTAGTTTAAATATGCTTTTCTCAGTTAAATTTAATTTTTGGACATTTAATCTTAAATTAAATATGTCAAAATTCAAGTTTGGGGAGAAAAAACATCTTAGTGTTGTATTTATATGTTACTAATAATTTTTAGTTTAGAATTGTTGTTTAGTTTTTATATTCGGGAAATATTCAAGACATAACGAAGTTAACGGAAGGGCTAAGCGCAAACTCTTGAAAAGTATTGAAAGGAAAACAAGTAGGAAGACTCTGTCCACCTTGCGGACGCCTTGAGGTGTGAAGAACCTGCGGCCATAAGGTCCCGATAAATGAAATTTAGGTGCCGTCTTGTCGGTCATGGGGAATCGACAAGAATCTCAACCGCTTTGGCCCACCTTGCGGGCCTTGCAAGGTGTGGCAAACTCTGCGACCTGCAAGGTCCGTATTTAATACGTGTCGGGTTCTTCTTGAGAATTCACCGAAATCTTCCCTCTCTCTCTCGGCGGCCAGCAACCTCCCAAAATTCAGCGGATCGGCTCAAGCTTCGGCACGTATTCCAAGATCTCTCTCTCTCCCTCTTCGAAACTCTTTACCTCCCTCATCCATCCTTCCATCATTGCACTCCACAAGGTTGAAGACTAAGAAGAAGAAGAGAAGAACTCCATTGCCGACGCTGATCAAGCTCCACTCCGGTTGCACTCACTCTATTCGGTGCAATCAAGTAACACTAACACCCTTTTTAAGTTCATACGTAAAATATTTGCATGCTAAGGTGCTAGATAGTTTTTAACATAGATAAAATTTTGCATGCTTTAGAATAAATTTTAATTTTAGAATTTTAAACCACATTTTAATTGTTAAACTTTTTAAAATTTTATTTCAAACAAAAATGTTCGTAGGCGTAGAAATACCGGGCTTCATCCTCCGGCCCAGCTCGGGAGGAAGAGCATAATTTTGACATAACTTAGATTAGGTGTCCTACGAGGCATCGAGAGAGAGTACACGAACAAGCTCTCAAATCCTTGGTGCAGAAAGGGGATTCAGGCTTAAGACTTTGGTATCCGTCCCAATCGATGGCTCGTAGGTGGGGGCTTTTGTTAGATTCTCCGCCAGGATGTCGTAGTCCCTATTGTCAGAAATTTCTATGCCAATGGCAACATTGGCATGGATGGTGGTGTGTTAGACCTTGTTTATGTTAGGGAGCACAGTAGTTAATTTTTAGATCCCAAAGCATTAACACTTATTTCGGCACCTCAACTGCGGATGGTGCCGATGACTATAACACACCTCGACCCCAGTATCCTGTCGAGGTGGTCAATCTTTGCCATCGCTCTCACGGTGTGGAGTGGTCCTATAGCCGTAACCCACCATTTGGACCACGCACCATGAGAGAGTCTTCCTCCAAGACACGGCCAAGCCCGTGTATAAATTTGTTGCGGACGTCTCATGCCCTCAAGTCACCAAAACACGGTGAATTGGGAGAGGCTGTCTTGACCTACACCATTATGGTGGTGGGTCCATTGATGTTGGCCGTTTGATCAACGGCCAAATCAAGACCCTTATTAGAGGTAGGACGAATGCGGGGTTCGCGTTCCGCATTTGATTACCTTGATTTGTGTATGGGGTAGGCGTGAGAATGCCCAAACACGCGGAGAGGCTGAAGGCTGGTCCGGTCATTACAAGGGCCATTTTGTTTGAACATCACCGGCGGTCGAGAGTGAGGGTTCCTCAGAGGAGGAACCCGAGAGGAAGAGGAGGACCCACTCGTGGAGATCTCCAACAGTTGGAGGAAGGCGTCCTCCAAAATGACATGATGGGTCGGCGGTTGGCACAAATGCGTGCCGACCAGAACCAATTTTTTCGGTTGGGCCAACAACTGTGGGACAGAATCTGTCCAATGTATGGATTCCCTCTTGGCACGATCCCCAGAGTTTCGTCCTCGTTCGTTATTTCGCCCGACTCACCTTGAGTCGAGGCCCAAGTTGTCCTCTTTTCGTTGGTGGATGCGCTATCGTCCTTTTGATATTTGTCCTACCCCATCAATCCTCTCATATGTTCCTCTATTTTGAGGACAAAATAGAAATTAAGTTTGGGGGATTTAAAACTTTAGTCTTAGCGAGGTCCTAGCCTAACGAGGAATGGAGTTGGGCTATGTCGTTAGGGTGAAGAAAAATTTCTTTATCGATGACCATTTAACTCTTCACCCTATTTTTCTGTTTTATTTTTCTTATTTTCGGAGTTGTTGGCATGACCAGAATACTATAATAGGAATGACCTTTAGGGTCCTAACAATTGTGTCATCGTCATCATCTCCAAATTTCTTAAAAAATACATTTATAAAAAAAATTAAAATTATTAATTCAAAATATTCATCCTCGAGTTTAGGTGTGGTAATGCTAGTCGTGATCAATGAGGAGTTAATGCAATGAACCGCATAGTTAGTCTGTAGATCCCCCTGGAATTTACTTTATTTTGCGAAACTCTTACTTTTCTCCAAATTCTTCATGCACTCACACCAGTCTTAATTATGGATTGATTAGACTAGTTTTATAAAGTTTATAACACCTATTTCATTTCAACAAGATATGCACAAGAATATGATGCATAGCCATTCGAACATAATTGTTGCATTAAATTATAACTTAGGGTCAATTGCATGATAGTTAGATCCCTTGGATTTTTCTCATTTATATATCTCAAGCACACTTTCGAACCGGTGTGCGCATATTAGTCTCAATTGTCCCTACCATGTCTTAGCGAATGCTTATGTGAAATCCAGTGATGCTAAACACTCAACCCCAATTCCCATAGTTGATATGACATTTTGTGTTGTTTTACTTGCTTTAAATACTATGTGAGCATTTGGCATTAAGAAATGACTTAGGCCATCTTTGGATCGTTAGAGCCTAAATAATCCCTGACCTATACTAAATATATCCCTAGTGTCCCCTTTTGAGCCTAATGAAAAAGAATGGAGTGTGCTAAGCACACTATTGAAACCCCCATTCGACATCATTTCTATTACCCACATTAACTTAACCCTAAAAGCCTATACACTTTTAGCCTACCCTTTGAGAGAGTAGGATGTGGGTGGGAAATTGATTCTAGGAGGACCACTTCTTTTCAGTTAGGTTTTTTTGAAGACTTCTTCTTTCCGTCGTCGAAAAAAAAAAATCATCATGTGTCGACGAAAAATGAAACGGAAGAAGAAGAGCGTAAACAAAGATTCAAATGGAAGCATAGCTTTCAAGAGAAAATATGTTAGAAAAATTCTGCTGATTGGAATGATGTGATATTTTTAGAAGAATATATTGCCCAAAACAAGTTTGGGGGAAAGAAGAAAACTTAAAAGTTACGAAAACACCCTCCACTTGTGGTCTTTGCAGTCCTAGCCTAAATAGGGAAAACTTCCTTTGCTTGGAAGTATGAGGGATAAAGGGTAGTCTTACTCTCTCACTTTGAATTCCAATCCCTTTCCATCAAATCCCCCAACACCTTGGCCTTACATTACAAGCTAATAAAGACCTAATGATCTTCTTGCCAATGCTTATGTTGTTTTAATTGTCAAGTGAGTAACATGAAATTGATCACACACTTCATAATCACTATTATTCACCCTAAAGCTCACTGTGTTAGCATAATCTTAGCTATTACAAGTCATTGGGATAGGAGAGCATTGTATGTCATACATAGAAGTGCATGGGATGGATGTATAAGTCTTTTAAATCCTTGGGACCTTTTTGTTTGTAACTGACCGGGTTTGGATGGTAGATCTCATATTTCTTAATGCATAATTTTCTATTAAACTTTGATTTTCATATGAATGTGGTGTTTAGCTTAATAAAACTGTTTTTAGTTAAGATATTCTTTAAGACCTGGTGATCACACACACGGAGAAATTAGAAGTAGTAGCAGTCTTAAGAAAAGACTAGTTGGTTTTATATGACTAAGCCTGCATATATGTGGTGAGCACCAAACTGAGATTACATGCATGCCATACACCTATAACTTGAGATGAAGCCAAAAAGATTTTATGTTTTATTTTTAGTTTAAATTTTATTCTATTTAGTTTTGTAGTTATCTGTTTTTGTATTTATCTGCATAGTCGAGTCACTCGAAAGAGTCTCCTTGAGTTTGTGGGTTTATAGAGGAGTGTAAATAGTGTCACCCTCCAAAAAGATTTTAATTTTATTATTTATATGCTTTTGTATTTATAAGTTTATTTGTTTACTCGTGGACGAGCAAAGTTCAAGTTTGGGGTATTTGATCGATGTATTTTATACGTCGATTTTATATACTTCTATGACTTAAATTATGCTATTTCACGAGGCTTTTGGTTACTAATATATGTTTTCGGTGAGTTTTGTAAGTTTCAGGTTAATTGTGAAAATACGCGAAACTCCAGGGTTTTAAGTGCAAATTTCAAGAAGGGCCAAAAAGGAAAAATTGAAGAAACAATGAAAGGCGACAATCACGGACACCTTGCGGACGCGCAGGTGCCTCACCTGCGGCTGCAAGGTAGGCAAGCGTAAAAGGGCTCAAGTCAAGATTTCCAAGGCCGGACATACTGGAGACCTTGCGGACGCAAGGTACCCAGCACCTTGCGACCGCAAGGTGGGCAGAATGCGACCTAATTCGGATTTTCACACAGTCATTCGATCCAATTACAACTCCCGAGTATATATAGAAGCCGGTAGGCCGAGCCAAAGCAGAGGAGGGCGGTGGAAGCTCTCTTTCATAGATTTTAGGTAGTTTTAGATTGTATAACATAGTTAGATCGTGTAATTCCAAGTATTGAAGATCAAATCATGTATCCGATCATCTCCATGTGCTGTTCATTGTCTATGATGAACTAAATCATCCATAATCTAGGAGGTGGGAGGTAACTTGTATCGAATTTATGTTTTGATTCTTATATATATGTCTATTCAATGCTTGTTGATTGTGTTGTTTATCAACCCCTATATTATTTTGCTTTGAACAAATGAATGTAATCGCAAATAATAAAGGCTTAGAGGTGCGGATAACTGCATGACCAAGTGCATATGTCGTACATAATCGGCTCACCAACACAATAAATTGGACCTATCGATGCACGAGAGTGATAAGTTAGGACCAGGTTCTTACATGATCTAGGTGACAGATAGATCATAAATCTAGGTGACAGCTAGATTGACAGTTCATGTGCTTAGGATATAGAATGGATGAATTTTATGGGATGGAGGCTGAACCAATTGTTCAACACGACTATTCTTATTTTTAGTGAACGAACCCAAGACATTGAATGACATTATTCTGAATTGAACATAAAGGAGATATAAGTGAAACCCAGAATCCTAGATTGCCACCCACCATAAGATCTTCATATCTGTTATTACTGTCTAATTAGTTAAAAATCTATAACTAGTAGTTTAGAGTAGAATTAAACATAAAAAACCCCCCTTAGGTTAATAATTAGCTATCGATAATTGCACTGTTCGTGATCACTTGTCTCTGTGGGTTCGACCCTTGCTTCCAATACTATTCTATAATAGTCTTGTTCACTTGCAAGGAAAAAGATTAAATAAAACATCGATCAATAGGAGCCAGTCGTCCCAAGCGCATTAGCTTTTGGATTCCTTTAATTATTAGTCTTTTTTTTTTTTTTTTGTAAAAGAAACCTGTACAAACATTTATTATATAATGCAATATAGTTGTATATGATGCAAAATATTAAACATGCAAACTTAAACACACAATAAATAAAGCTATACCAGACATATAAAAGGTAATGGCACGTTGTAATCTTGGAAAGGGAGTTTATAAGAATACACCTTTGGATCGGAGTGGGCTTTTCTGGTGATACGGGAACGAAAGAATGGTTGCCTCCCTTGTTCTTTCGGCGCACTGTGGCTATTACACCCGTGGTTATAGCCCTCTTTTATAGCCTCTCTCTTTTCTTTCGATCAGATATAGGAGCAGTGGACGGTCGGACAGATAAACCAGGATACCATCAGGATTTCCAGCACAATAATAGGGCACTTGGCGCGACCATATAGGAGGTATGGCGCGGCGCCAAGGGGAGTTTATGGTGGTGCCATGGCTTCTCCCTGTGCAGCCACTGTTCATTACTATTCACGTACTATGCACAGAACTGTCTGTTTCTTCAATTTTTGGTATAAAATCGAACGGAGACCGGCCTACTTTCTCACCAGCTCATTCATTTCTCCTCTTTTACATTTCATAAGACTTCTTTAGCTCTGCCGCTACCCTCTCTTTTGCCTTATAAAATCCTTTGCGTCTCTTTTATAAATGGCCGCACGTATTCCCACGGCTTTGGAAATTGAAGTTTATGAGAATGCATTGGATTTCTGGATTCTCCCCCTGCGATCAGACGAGCGGGACTGGTTTGATCACATCTTTGGGTTCAGTTGCCTGCTATCCTGGCGGAATGTCATCAATTGGGACATGTTGAGGGGAGCCGTCAGGTTTTGGTCTCCTGAGGACCATCTGTTGAATTTTGGCATGAATGAGATGTGCCCCACTTTTGAAGAATTATGTGTGATGCTGGAGGTGGCACCTTCTCGTCAGATCGCAGTGCCTGCCTACAGAAGACGTCCATACATGGCTATCCAGGAGCCTTTTCACACTACCCGCAAGGCTACTCCAGGTTTCTTTAATGGGCAAACCTTTAATTTAATGGTCCTCCCTAGGGTCTTCACAGAATATAGGGAGGATGATGTAGACTACCTGCGGCGTAGGCTGACAGCGCTCTTCCTTTGTCTGGTAGGGAGATATCTTTTTGTGCGTCCACCTGGATTTGTTGATGTGCGGGTCGTGGACCTTGCATTACAGGCTCGAGATCGCCGGTTGAACATTGTCCCGGTGATTTTGGCGGAGACCTTTGTGGGCCTGACTGCTTTTGCTGGCAGTGACGAACTAATCCCTACCGGTAGTCCCATTCTGGTCCATATGTGGCTAGAAGAGCACTTTCTCTGTGTTTTGGCTCCCGTGCCGCATGGAGCACCATATGTCCCATCACTTTATGGCGTTCGTGGGCATCTTCCTGATATCAATTACTCTGAGTTTGATTGAGCTGATCATTTTTACCGCCGGGGCTCCATGGACATAATCTGGGTAATTCATCATTGGGAGATCCGGCGTTTCCTTCGACATTCCGATGAATATAGTTAAGTAGTCATGCTGGGTATTCATCGGACCTCTTTTTACTAGCGGGACCGGATCTTGCGCCAATTTGGGAGAGAGCAGGTGATCCCGGAGACAACTCGTCCTGTATATATGAGAGTGGAGAATACTGACGAAAGCTTGGGCGCCACTATTCAGGGCATGTGGCACCGGGATTCTGAGAGGCTGGAGGTAGCCTATCCATTTGCTGACTATATGCTTCTGTCCCATGGGTATTTGGCATGGATCATGGTAGCTGCTGAGGGACCGTCTCGCACTATCAGGCGCGGATAGAGGCACTTGCTGGGCCGCCATGTTTCTAACGGGGTAGATGCTCGCCTGATGGAGATAGGCGAGGACATTGATAGCTCGGGGTTAGTCGTTCCTCAGGCTTTGGAGGCAGAATTCAGGCTGGTACATGGTCTTGATGCTCGAACGGCCCCTGGACCAAATACTGTGGGTCCCAGCAATGCATCCCGCAGATTAAGCAATGCTTGTAGGCAGCATAACCCATGGGAACCAGAAGTAGCTGCTCCTCCTCCCCAGACTGGTTGGGGCACGACTTTGAGGGTTGGCGGCAATGAGCCTCCACGGCTGAGCACGGCGAGTAGGCAGGACAATCCATGGGAACAAGAGATAGTTGCTCCTCCTCTCCTACCTGTATGGGGTACTGGTTTCAGAGATGACGGAGCTGGTCCGAGCAATACAGCTGCCCAGGAGAACGGGGATGCTGACGATGAAGAGGGAGACACTTCTGGTGGCTCTCATGCTGGCGAGTCTCGAGCTTCTTCTGCACCTCGCAGAAGGAGTATATGGGCCCGGTTTGGTGGACACCGTAGACATTGATAGACCACCCTGGGGCTAAAGCTGCAAAAAAAAAAAAAAAGGGATAGTTTCTAGGGAAACAAAGAGGGCACAGGCAGTATATATAGATATGTACAATGCAATCAATGTATAATTTAGATGTCTTAATAAATATTCCTAAGTTGCACTTTAGAAACCATAATATTATAGTATTTTGTTGTGAGCTTCTGTCGTGGTTTTCCTTTTCTGTCAGACGAGCCTTTGGTAAATTGAAGACTTGGAGGTAATATGCTGAGGACTCAAAATAGTGTCTTCCCTCTCTTTTTATCTCCTAATTATTTTATTATTCTTTATTTTTTTATTGCTCTAACTTTTGCCTAGGCCACCCTTTCGGGTTTTCGACCTTGCGAGCCCTTATTTCTCCTTTTATTGTTGTTTTTTTTATTTTATATATTTTTCATCATTTTTTCATTTTTTTATGCCCTAACTTTTGCCTAGGCCGCCCTTTCGGGTTTTCAGCCTAGCGGGCTAGAGAGGGAAGTATCTGCTGGGTAGATAGCTCAGGTATAGTACCTTTTGAGTTTGTCGAGGTTGAAGGGCTGGACAAGATCTTCTCCATCCTGGTTTATGAGAAACACGACACCCCCTGACCGAATCTCCTTAACAATGTATGGTCCCATCCAGGGAGACTTCCATTTTCCCCTAGTATCAACATAACTAGGAGGTTTTTCTCGAAGCATAAGGTCAATGACTTGAATGTCGCGGCCTTTGACTTTTTTATTGAAAGCTCGGACGATACGTTTTTGATATGCTCGGGTGTGCTCTAAGGCTAGCAGGCGCCGTTCGTCGATTAGAGCCAACTCTTCATATTGGCCTTTGACCTAGTCGATTTCTGCTATATCAGATTCCATAATCACTCTTAGTGATGGAATTTCCACTTCTATTGGCAATACCGCCTCCATGCCATATGCTAGAGAATACGGGGTAGCCCTAGTGGGTGTGCGGACTGAGGTGCGATAGCCCCAGAGGGCTAGCATCAATTTTTCTGGCCAGTCTCTTCCTGTGTCAGCCATTTTTCTGATGATGTTTTCAAGTGTTTTATTGGCTGCTTCAACGGCACCCTTAGCTTGTGGCCGATAGGGGGAGGATTTGTGTCTTTGGATCTTGAACTCGTCGAGTAGACGGTTCACGTCCCCTTCAAAATGTGAGCCGTTGTCGGAGATTATTTCGAAAGGTACCCCATAGCGATATATAATATTGGCCCGGATGAACTCGGACACCTTTCGGGCATTCAGAACTTTGTAGGAAGAGGCTTCTACCCACTTTGTAAAATAATCGACGGCTACCAGGACATATTCATGGCCATTGGATCCCTTCGGGTGAATTTGGCATATGACGTCGATTCCCCATGTTGAGAAGAGCCAGGGGGCTGTGGAGTTATATAAGATGTGTGGGGGCACATGCTGCAGATTGGCAAAGCGTTGACATTTGTCGCAATGTCGCACCCATCGAATACAATCAGTTTCGAGCGTCCTCCAATAGTACCCCTGTCGGATGATTTTCTTGGATAGCATATGGCCATTCATGTGGGGCCCGCAGGTACCACCATGCAGTTGATCCATGATTTCCTCAGCCTTGGCCTGATCGACACATAATAAGTTGAGGCCTTGATAGTGCCTCTTATACAGGCTGCCACCGCTGAGTACGAATTGTGAGGCCCACCTTCGCAGGGAGACTTTTCCTCTTTTATCTAGGCCGGGAGGATAGACACCTTTCTGAAGTAGATTTAGGATATCAACGTACCAGGGCTCGTGATCTGCTTCAGGGGCTGCATTAATTTTGAAACAGTATGCCGGAGTGACCTTCTTCCCGACTACGAATGGTTGAACATTAGTTTCGGCGGGAATTTGGACCAGCGATGCCACAGTGGCTAGGGCATCAGCGAATTGGTTCATATCTCGTGGCAGATAATGGAACGAGACAGAATGAAATCGGGCGGCAAGTGATGTTAACTTGGCATGATAGAGCTGCAGCCGATGATCCTGGGTTTTCCATCTTCCTTCGACTTGATTTATGATCAGGGTAGAGTCTCCATAGACCTCGAGATCTTTGGCTCCCCTTTGGAGAGCTTCTTCTAGGCCAGCAATGCAGGCTTCATATTCCGCCGTATTATTTGAACATTCGAACTCCAATCTCCAAAGCCTCTTTTGTTTGCGACTCCGTCAAAGAACATTTGCCAACTGGTGTCGTGGTCAGTGATTTCCAGGACAACTTCATCTGGGAAACCAGGCTCAATTGCATCTTCGGCCTTCAAGGGCAGTCGGCTAAGTGGTCTGCAATTACGCTCCCTTTGATAGACTTGAGCGTGACATAAGTTATGTCAAACTCGTTGAGAAGAAAGGACCAATTGGCTAGTCGACTGGACAGTGATGGCTTACCGAAGATGTGTTTGATGGGGTCCATTCTGGATATGAGCTTGATGGACCTTCCTTGGAGATAGGTCTTGAGCCTCTGAGTGGCCCAGACTAGGCCGGTGTAGCTTTTCTCCAGTGCTGAATAGTTTAGCTCGCTTCCCTGCAGCTTCCTACTTATGAAGTATATAGCATTTTTTATGGAGGAATCTTCTTTCTCTAGGGCGAGCATAGCTGCTACTGACGTGTCTGTGATGGTTAAATATATGAGGAGAGGTTTATGTGTGTGGGGTGAAGCTAGCACAGGGGGATTGGTAAGGTAGGCTTTTATTTTTTCGAAGGCTAGCTGGCACTTCTCGTCCCAGACTTGGTCAGTATTCTTTTTTTAGGAGTTTGAAGAGGGTCTCACATGTGGCTGTCAGCTGCCTGATGAAACGGCTGATGTACTGCAATCGGCCTAGGAAGCCTTTGACTTTGGTTGGAGTTTTCGGCTATGGCATTTCTAGGATGGCTTTGATCTTTGCTGGCTCGATCTCGATGCCTTGCTCGGTCACTAAAAATCCCAGGACTTTGCCTTTGGTAACCCCAAATGTGCATTTGGTGGGGTTAAGCTTCATTTGATGCTTTCTTAATCTTCCGAAGAACTTTCGAAGATCTTTGATATGGGCACCATTGGCGTCGCTGGAATGCACGATCATGTCATCAACATAGACCTCCATTTCTTTGTGGATCATGTAGCCCCGACTTTTTTCAGCCCAAATGGCATGACATTATAGCAATAAGTTCCCCAGGGAGTAGTGAACAAAGTCTTTTCCTGGTCCTCTACTGCCATTTTGATTTGATTATAGCCCAGCATGCCGTCAACGAAGATCAGACTTTGTGAGCGGCGACGACGTCTACCACAATATCAATATTGGGTAGAGGGAGGTCATCTTTGGGCGACGCTTTGTTGAGGTCACGGAAATCTACACATATCCGGACTTTCCCGTTGGGCTTAGTGTTGATTCTTATGTTAGATTTATATCTGTTCAGTACATTACATTAGTTTTATACTTCAGTGGCTAATCGGGCTGCGTATCGATTAGTGTGGCAACTGTGTATAGAACTTTGCCAAGTATAGTTTTTACAGGACTTTACAGGTTCAGCGGAAGACCTCTTCACAGCTTCACCGGAAGACCTGCTCAACACTTACAATGGCAGACCTTGTGTCCACCTGGCCTATCATGATGTGTCCTATCCTTCAATGATTAAATGGATCATTTTAAATTTATCTCATCACTGTTTTGAATTTAAACTGAGACATTCCCTGACATATTAGGCCCGCCGAAAGCAGCTTTCCGAAAAGCAGGAAGACTTTTCGCCCTGAACAGTGAAAGCAGGAAAAGCAGACTGTCACCTACTTTCTGCAAACAACTCTCAGATCTGACATCTAGATTGCCCACTTTTCGAAGATCTCATAAATCATTCCCTGCTCTAGATGTTTGTGAAGACGAATTTCTTGACTAACAGCCCCATGCATTTAATGCATTCATAATAGAGCTGTTAAAGTCTTCGTCTTCTCCAACGGATCTTTTCGAAATGCACCTGCTATAAATACTGCCATTGAAGATTGGAGAACAGACCACTGTACAGATCATCGAACACTTAAAAGATTGCTCTGAAACTCCATAACTTCAAGCCTTACAACTCAGTGCATTCAAGAGATCCTCAACAGATCTAGAAGTCCTCGTCAACAACAAGAAGCCGTGCATCAACTTTTATTTCTCTACTTCTTGTTGTTATTCATTCATTAACTATACTTATGCACGAATTAAACATCTTGTATTTACAGATATTTAATTCCCTAGACCCCAAACACAAGTCAATATTTTGTACACGATCCATTAGGAATATTCTTTGTAATAGATCTAGTGTAAAACATAGTGCACTATTTAAATCCAAGGTTGACTGCCTTGGTGGTGGACGTAGCACTCTTTATAGTGTGAACCATCCCAAAATACTTGTGTTATTTCCTTACTGTTTGTCTGCTTTTTGAACTGTTGAGTACTTTGTTTATCTTTATCCGTTTTACAGCAGAACTTAAGTAACTTGTAAAAGGTCTACCGGTAGTCCTTATCGGCAGACCTGTAACACATACTTTGAAGGTCTTCCGCTACTTCAATCTTTTCAATAGATTGCAAGTACCCTTCAAAGATCTTACTAAAAAGTTTTTAAGTGTACAATAAGCTATTCAACCCCCCCCCCTTCTAGCTTATTATTGTACCCGTTGGGACCCACACTTAAGAACGGTCACTATGTTGGACAGCTAGATCGGATATTCAACTACCCGAATGAAATTGACGCACAACTGCTTCACGATTTCTTCTTTAACTTGTAGTGACCATTCTGGCTTGATGCGGCGGAGCTTTTGCTTGACTCGGCGAGCATCTGGATATATGGGGATCCGGTGTTCGACTATAGCTGGGTCTAGGTCGGGCATATCTTCGTAGGACCAGGCAAATATGTCCACGAATTCCTTGAGGAGATCAATAAGTGCCATTCTTTATGAACCCTGGAGGTAGCTGCCGATTTTGATTTCTTTGATTTCATTGTCCAGCCCCAGATTGATAGTGGACAGGTCTTCAGTTGCTGCTGATGAATGGCTCTGTTCTTGGTGCTCAACTGACTTTACAAGCTCAAGCAAATAATTTTTATCTTTTGGGTCCATTTCTTTAAATGACTCATTATCATAATTATTATTACTTAATGTGTCTTTTAATGTATGTGCAACTAAGGAATAAGAAAAGACATTTAAATTATCATTAAAAGCAGACTGTACAGGGTTTATTACATTCTTGAGGACCTGGGGTTTGAGATCCTCAACTTTAGGTAGCGGATCGGTAGATGACCAATCCGTAAAGCTAGGGGAAGGAATGGGGATAGTATATCCAAAGCGGTCCACTAGGTCTGTGGGCGTCAGGAGCGGGCCGATCGTGGTATACCAGTTCTGTAGAGGCTTATCAGCAACAAGCTCGAACTCAGTAGGGAGTTCTTTATAATAAGTGCCTCCGTCTATCATACCCAGAAAGCTGTCTCCTCCAGGCATTTATTAGAAACTCCCTTATTAATCAGCATATTTTACAGCACCTTTATTTATGGCTGATTAGACTAACATGCTCCTCTTAGACCTCCTTGGCTTGATTTGTTTCAAAGATTTTTGTGCCTGCCACCGTCATTACCTTGTTATCAATGAGATCCTGAATTGCATCTCTGAGCGCATAACACTTGTCTGTAAGATGACCACTGTATCGATGATACTCACAATACTGGGCATGGTTCCAGGTAATAGGTAACGGTTTGGGTGGTCGATAATTATCCATGGGCTTCAGTTTCCCATGGGCCCACAGTGTTTGGAGTATTTTAGGTCTTGGGGCGGGCAGGTCATCATAATGCCTTGAAATTGTTTCTTTTTGGCTTCTTGGCTTGGGTAAATGGCCAGATTGGAATTTGGTCAACCAACTGAATAGGGTTTTTTCTTTTGGATAAAATTGTATGGGGTCACTTGGACCTTGGCCCAATAGGGATTCCTTTTCTGGCATACAAATGATTCTTTTTAGATTCCCTGGAGTCATTTGAAAATAGGTATCTGAGGGATCAAAAGGGGGATAACTCTTTTGGTCGTGATAGCAGGCATTCAGGTGAGGAGGTCAGAGCTGATTTCTGGAGGATATGGGTTAGAACTATGGGCACTTGAGATCATATTACCTTGGGCAAGGAAATCATCATTTGGTTGGTGGCTGGCACTTGGTGGCTTTCTGGAAGCTTGGTAAAGGATATTCTCTGCGGTATTAAGGGAGTTTATTTCAGGAGAATGGGAAGTGTTGGGGACATATTTCAGGGTCTTGGATTTTTGCGAGAAGGCGGCAAGAGTTTCTGATAAACTAGCCAAAAGGTCATTTACCACCTGATCCGTTATTCTTTTTGCGTGGGCGTCCAGTTCCTTTCTTAACCAAGCCTCAAGCCCAGGAGGAGGTGCATATACAGGAGTTTCACTTTCTGGTTCCCAGCTGTTCCAGTTGTCGCTAGCCCCTGTCATAGCTTGTTTATTCTTTGTTGCCATATTGCTCAGATCTGTACCCTCTGAACTGATTCTGCCGCTGTCTGATCTGAAACTGATACCCTCCGATCTGATTTCTGCACTACTCTCCTGTATCAACCGGCCAGTACTATCCCTGCCTTTCCAAATTCGGGCCAAGTTTCTGAGGAAAATGGGTTTGGAGGTATCAGAAGGCTGGCTAGAGGCTTTCTGGGCTTGGAGTACAGGGTGCCTTTTATTAGTATATTTTATTATTACTTATTTTTTATGTTCCCTACAATTGACCGGATAAGCACCTGCTTTATTTTGACGGTCTCAGGACTTTCCTGTAACAGTGGATTCTTTTTCCAGAGTATAGGACCAACGTATTCCACCTGCCTTTCGACTCCCCAAGATCAGACTGATCCCAGGCGAAGGGCATATACTCTTTCCAGGATCCACCATTCGAAATAGTCTAGGTCGAGCATCAGAGAATAATAAATCAGCCCCTGTTTATTTATATATTTTTTTGTGTTGCACAATTTATTTCTTTTTTTCTAACTTGCGCATTTTTTTCTTTATATATATTTGTTTTTTTTTGTTTTCTTTTTCCTCATTTATTATTATTTTTTCGACAGGGGCTGACCCACGATTCAAAGATGCAAAAACCGGTCGGTCAATGAAGTGCCCTGAGAATCTATATGCATTCTAGCGTTGGTTCATGCAAAGGGTGGGCTGGTCATGGTGTAGGGTAACAGTTCGGAATATTCCTATATGCGTGCACGTGTGTACGGTATCTAGAAAGTAGTAAAATCTTTATTCATTTACAGATATATAAACAGAAAAAATAAAACAGATATGGCCTGTCTTGCTGTTATGTGTGGATTTTCTCGACTTTTTAATTTGAGCGCAAGCAAGCAAGCACACTATATTAAGAAATACAAAGAAAAGTGGGGAAACTATCTATCCCTATTAATTACAAATTTGGTCCTATGTCCCCAAAATAAAATGACAGAATGAATGCAGATATGTACAAATGTACAGAATAATAAAAAGGAGTAATTAAACAGAAAAAAATAGTAAACAGAGCCGAAAATAAAGCAATATCAAAAATAAAGCCCCGACCCTATTATTGTGTTGCCCGGAATTTTATTGCAAACATATATATAGTATATATGTTTTTTTTTAAACTCTTTTTTTTCAAATTTTTTTTGATTTTTATCATATATTTTTTTAACAATATTTTTAAATACACTGTAACAGTTATCGGAACGAAACTGCTACAAGATGGAGGATCATATCCACAAATATAGACACGGATGTATAGGAACGCAATATTCAAATGCATAAATTAATATAACAAGCATACTTTGGCGATAAACAAATAAAAAAAAGTTTTATTTTATGAGTCTAGCCCTCCATTTTATTTAAAATAAAACAACTCCCCGGCAGAGTCACCACTGTGGGTTCCCGGGACGTGGGCCCGCACCCCGCGCGCCCTTGGTTAGGGGTGAGCGTACGTGCGGATGCGGGACATCCACTGCTCTCGTTCCACCCTCCCTTGTTAGGGGAAAACGAAATCAAAAGTGCGAGAGGACTGCTGTCTATAATAGCGCGTTGGAATGCGCCTCGGTTGCTTTTAGTGGATTTTTGATCCAATATGGGAACTTTGGGTTTCCCGTATCAAGTTATCCCTTTTTTAGGGGATACCAGGATATGGGAAGGCATCACCCTTTCATTCTCATTTTCCCTTTTTTAGGGGAAAACGGAAAAGTGCAAAAAAGGATGTTGCGACGGCCCCACTATGGATTTTATTAAAAATAGCCTTATGACCCGTTTCAAATCACCATAGGAGCTTTGGATTTCCCACATCAAGTTATCCCTTGTTTAGGGGATATCAGGATATAGGAATACACCACCCTTTCATTCTCATTTTCCTTTTTTTAGGGGAAAACAGAAAAGTGCAAGAAAGGAGTGCTGCGAGGCCCCACTGGATCCAAAAGGTTTTAGAGTTGCCATCTTTATTTCAAGGCAAAAATAAAGCAAAACCAAAATAAGAAACCAGAGATAGAAAGCGGGTTCGGAGGCTAAGTTACGAGTTGGGAAGGTGCTAGGCACCCAACTCGCCCTTTCGGTCTCAAAATAGTTTTTGGCTAAAGTATGCTTATTGTTATATTTATTTAGCAAATAAATAAAGCATTAAAAGACATGAAAATAAAACAAATACATCCATGGCTACATTATTTATGGACTTGCAGCCAATTCCTTACAATAATTAACATATGTATTTAAAAATATTTTGGCCACTATAACGGCTCTTTTACATAATATTTCCTATTCTAATCCGGGTAGCACAACGGCTTATATTGACTACATTGGGCCGGATTTAAATAACAACTTTATAATAAATAAATAAATAAGTAAATAAATAAGTAAAACGCCCTTAAAGGCTTATTACCTTTTAGAGCGGTAGTGTGCTCGCTCTGTCCTTCAGGGAGAGGGAGTCTTTTTGTTGTTGTTGTTGTTGTTGTGATTCAGGCAGAATGACTGCTTATTTTGGATGACTTTGGCTCGTTCACACGGGCAGAATGATGGCTTATTTCGGAAGGTTTTAGCCTTTTTGGTTGGGCGGAATAACGGTTTATTTCTTGTGTTTTTCAGCTCATTACTCAGGTAGAGTAACAGCTTACTTTTTGGATTTTGGGCCGGGGAAGTAAGGTGGATACCTAACTAAAAGGCTAGGGATCACTTATAACCGATGGATTTATGTTTTGGCAGAGTTTGGACAGGGTTTGGAAGCTTTGGTGGGCTACACACACCTATCTCACACCTCTCACTACTATCTCGGCGTGGAAGGAACGCGAGAGGGATTCTTCAGCGTTTCTCCGCGGATGAAAGTTTGGTCACTGAAAGGGGGAGCCCAGTGCCTCTATTTATAGTAGGAAGGAGGGATTCATCGGGAATTATAAATTCCCTCAGCCCGCTTCAACAGATTGTACAGTGGCGTTCGCGATTTGCACAATGCGTTAAGTCTAAGGCCTACTGTAGCTATATTGGTGCCGACATCACCCTTGCATGACGCGGCGCCCACCTTGATTTTTGCCGCGCCATGTTACTATTTAAGTTCCATTTTCAGCACTTTCACCCCTCGCTATTAACTGTTTTGCGCATCTTGCTTTGCCTTTCGCATTTTCGACTCCTGTAACTTGACAATTGTTAATTTTGAACAGTTCTTGATATCACATGTCAGAGTCACATATCAGGGGTACAAAATTGGGGTGTCTACAACCGCACATACGTGCACGCATATAAGAATATTCTGAACTGTTATCCTACACCATGGCCAGCCTACCCCCTGCATGAGCCAACGTTAGAATGCATATAGATTCTCAGGACACTTCATTGACTGACCGGTTTTTGCATCCTTGAATCGTGAGTCAGCCCCTGTCAAAAAAATAAATGATGAAAAATGAAAAGTAAAAAAAAAAAAATATATATATATATATATATATATATATATATATATATATATATATATATAATGCGCAAGTTAGAAATAAAAAGAAAATAAGTGCGCACAAAAAAATAGTGACACAGGGGCTGATTTATTATTTTCTGATGCTCGACCTAGACCATTCCGAATGGTGGATCCTGGTAAGAGTATAGGCCCTTCGCCTGGGACTAGTCCAGTCCTAGGGAGTCGAAAGGCAGGTGGAATACGTTGGTCCTATACTCTAGAGAAAGAATCCACTGTTCCATGAAAAGTCCTGAGACCGTCAAAATAAAGCAGGTGCTTATCTGGTCAACTGTAGGGAACAAAAATAAATAATAATAAAATATGCTAATAAAAGGCACGCTATACTCTAAGCCCAGAAAGCCTCAGCCAGCCTTCTGATACCTCCACCATAACCCATTTTCCTCAGAAACCTGGCCCGAATTTGGAAAAGCAGAGATAGTACTGGCCGGTTCGTACGGGAAAGTAGTGCAGAAATCAGAACATAGGGTATCAGTTTCAGATCAGACAAAGGCAGAATCAGTTCAGAGGGTACAGATCCAAGCAATATGGTAGCAGAAAGTGAGCAGTCAGCTATGGGTACAGATTCAGGGGCTCTAAGGTATGCTCCAAATCCGGCGATGCAGGAATGGTTAGACCAAAGGTTGGGTGCAGCGACTGATCGTATGATGAGTCAATTGGCTAGTCTGGTACAAAGCTTAAAATCCAGTGGTGAGGTGAATTCTTCCCCTACAGTCCCCCAAGAAGCGTCAACATCTCATGTGCCTCCAAACCCAACTTCCCAGCAAAACACTAACCCACCAAACACTACTACTACTCCAAATCCCAATCCCCCACCAAGTCCCTACTACCCAAATATCAGTCCTTACCCGTCCTATCCACCATATCCTCTCCCAAACGCCCAGAGCCCAAATGACCTTCCTTTTCCCATGATTAACCCACTCCAAAATAGCCCGTATATGGACCCAAAAAGCTATAACCCACCAGGCCAAGTTACCACATACTTACCTTTCAATGATCCTGGTCGCCCAGCCGAAACCGTCAATAACCCACCAACCCAGACTCCATATACTGTCCAAAATCCACCAATCCAGATTCCATATACTGTCCAAAATCCACTAGCCCAGAATCCTTATCCTACCCAAGTTCCACCAACTCAGGACCCATATCCAACTCAATATACATATCCAACCCAATGTCCATATCCACCAAAACGATACCTCACCAGAATTAACCCAAATTAACCCTTCCCTAATCAACAAGATATACCAAAAGTCGACTCCCCACCACCAAAATGGAGGCCGACATGGAAAATATGAAGGCCATGATGCTCAAACTTCTCAATAAAGAGGAATTTTCTACGCGGGCACTAACATTGAAACCTTAAGCAATACTACCCTCAAAATTCAAAATGCCCGACATAGAAAAATTTGATGGGACTGGATGCCCTATATCCCACTTGAAATCTTATTCCACCGGCATGCAGTCAAGGGGAGCTAGCTTTGAGGCTATGACTTCCAATTCTCACCTCACTCTAATAGGGGCTGCCAAACAATGGTTGATGTCTGATAGCAGCAGCATGAATACTTGGGACCAGATACCTGAAGCGTTCCTTGAAAGGTACAAAGACAACACCAGTCCTAAAAATAGAAGGGACCTTGAGTCGTGCACCCATTGGGAGAAGGAAACCTGTGCTGAGTTTGCAGTCAGGTGGAAAAGAAAGTTGGCCCAGACTTTTGACAGACATGATTCGGCTGAGTCATGCAGAATGTTCATTAAAAACCTCCAACCCATTTACCTGGAACATATGCGATATCTCCCCTACACCAACTTTAAAGAAATAGTGGAAATAGGAGCCCGTATTGATGATGATATACGGACTGGCCAACAAAAGACCAATACGCCTCCTAGTTCTTTCCGTTACTCCAAAGGAAAGACAGCCGCACCAACCTCAGCCGTCAATATGGTAGGGAATGCCTCATCCCCATTTTCTACCCGGAATTATAGTTCTGTTCCAGGGTATTATGGGTCAGAGAGGTCTGTCAATACAGTGGGAGCAAATGATGGCCCTGCCAGAAATTTCAGAAATCAGAACAGGGTGAACTGGCATTATGATGAACTGCAAGCTCCCCAGTCTGTGATACTGCAGGGGCTAATGGCACATGGAGTGCTAAAGCCTTTGGAGAATTATAAGGCACCAAACCCCCTACCCAGGACTTGGAACCATGCCCAGTACTGTGAATACCATCGCTCCAGTGGTCACCTCACCGATAAATGTTATACTCTCAAAAATGCTATCCAGGACCTTATAGATGATAAGGTTATTGAAAAGCCTCCACCCATACCAAATGTAGTCAATAACCCCCTACCTCAAATCAATATGATTGAGGTTGATGAAAAATCCTATGTGCCCAAGTTTGAAATAAATAAACATCCACTTTCATATATCCTTGTTCCTCTTCCTCCATCCTTATCCATAAAAGAGCCTAGTTGTAATATGCTCTCTTGGGACACCATCCTGGGTAGCCAAAATACCTGTAATATTGAAAAAGCCACTTGGGTTGGTGGAGATGTTAGCCACCTTACCCGATCTGGCAGAGACTACCAGCCAAACCCGAAAAGAGGTGACCACTTTGGAAAAGATCAAGTGACAGATACTGAGGCTAAAACGGTGGAAGATACTTTGTTAGCTCAGACGAAGAAAACTCAGGCCAACATTTCCATCTGGGGCTTACTGTGTGCTTCAAAGACCCACCGTGATACACTGGCTAAGTCTTTAAGCCAGGCAGTCATCCCTATTGAAACCTCCCCAAATGAGCTTACTCAGATGATCGGGAACAACCACTTTGGGAACGTGATAATGTTCATTGATCTAGATCTGCTAAAGGAAGGAACTAACCACATTGATGCTCTTCATATCACTGTTGGAATTTTGGAGAAACGGGTTCCCCGAGTTTTGATAGATAATGGGTCTTCACTGAATGTATGTCTTGCCAGCACATTTGCCAAACTGGGAACAAAGATATTAGAACTCACTACTTCCTCGCAGACAGTTAAGGCATACGACAACACCAGTCGATGTGTCTTAGGGGTGGTTACTTTAATGCTAACTATTGGGCCCTTAAACATGCCGATTGACTTCCAAGTCCTGGATATACCAACCAATTTTAGTTTGTTGTTGGGACGCCCTTGGATCCATGGGGTAAAAGGGGTAGCCTCTTCATTACACCAACGTGTCAAATTCATCCACGACGACCACATAGTGATTATTCTAGCTGATAAGATCGTGGAGAATAAGGAAAATGAGGATATCCCAATCCTCGAGATAGAGCATGAGGACACTGGTATTTTCCTTAGTGGCTTTGAAGTTATTCCCCAAGCTGTGGTCAACGCCATTGAATATGGCCGAGAAACTGACATCATTGGAAAGAAAGTCCCTCCTTAGGAAACATGATCCCCTTAAACATGTTTCGGAAAATGAATTATATGTCTGGTCTAGGTCTCGGCAGGAATCAGCAAGGACTAGTTAATTTAGTCTAGGATGAACTTAAGGACTGTATCTCTCCTTTTGGTCTAGGATACACGCTTACTCTAGCGGAAGTAGCCGCAATCATGAAACAGAAACGTGAGAAAAGAAAGGCAGAAAGGGAGAAGCGTCCTTATGAATATCCCCCTCTCCAACCTTATAGAAAAACCCTAAACGGTTACTTTGTAAGAAAGGGGGAAATTGAAGCCTATCTCATGTTTCCTAAGCCCTGGTTAGACCAGAATGGGGAAAGATGCCCTGGTTGGGAAATCTTTGAAGATGTCAGTATTCTCTCAGATAAAATGGAACAGGTTACCCTGGAGCCCCGTAACACTGCATATAAGACTGTCACTATTGAAAATACTTGGTCTATAGATCAGGATGATTATGCTTTGGCCCTGCTAGATGATGATGCCTAGGAGACAGTTTTCTGGGTATGATAGACAGAGGCACTTATTACAAAAAGCCCCCTGCTGAGTTCGAGCTTATTGCTGATAAGCCTCTGCAGAACTGGTATACCATGACCGGCCCGCTCCTGACGCCCACGGACCTAGTAGACCGCTTTGGATATACTATCCATATTTCTTCCCCTAGCTTTACGGATTGGTCATCTACCGATCCGCTACCTAATGTTGAGGATCTCAAACCCCAGGTCCTCAATAATGTAATAAACCCTGTACAGTTTGCTTTTAATGATAATCTAGATGTCTTTGCTTATTCCTTAGTTGCACCTACATTAAAAGACGCATTAAATAATGATAATTATAATAATGAGTCATTTAATGACATGGACCCAAAAGATAAAAATTATTTCCTTGAGCTTGTAAAGTCAGTTGAGCACCAGGAACAAAGCCATTCATCAGCAGCAACTGAAGATCTGTCCACTATCAATCTGGGGCTGGACAATGAAATCAAAGAAATCAAAATCGGCAGCTACCTCCAAGGTTCAGAAAGAATGGCACTTATTGATCTCCTCAAAGAGTTCTTGGACATATTTGTCTGGTCCTACGAAGATATGCCCAGGCTAGACCCAACCATAGTCGAACACCGGATCGCCATATATTTGGATGCTCGCCCAGTCAAGCAGAAGCTTCGCCGAATCAAGCCAGAATGGTCACTACAAGTTAAAGAAGAAATCATGAAGCAGCTGCGCGTCAACTTCATTCGGGTAGTTGAATACTCGATCTGGCTGTCCTATATAGTGACCGTTCCCAAGCTCAACGGGAAAGTCCGGATCTGTGTAGACTTTTGCGACCTCAACAAAGCATCGCCCAAAGATGACTTCCCTCTACCCAATATTGATATTGTGGTTGACGTCGTCGCTGCTCACAAAGTCCGATCCTTCGTCGACGGCATGCTGGGCTACAATCAAATCAGAATGGCAGCAGAGGACCAGGAGAAGACTTTATTCACTACTCCCTGGGGTACTTATTGCTATAATGTCATGCCATTTGGGCTGAAAAATGCCAGAGCTACTTATCAGAGGGCCGCCACCACCCTCTTCCACGACATGATCCACAAAGAAATGGAGGTCTATGTTGATGACATGATCGTGCATTCCAGCGACGCCAACGGTGCCCATATAAAAGACCTTCGAAAGGTTAAGGAAGCAACAGATGAAGCTCAACCCAACCAAATGCACATTTGGGGTTACCAAAGGCAAAGTCCTGGGATTCTTAGTGACCGAGCAGGGCATCGAGATCATGCCAGCAAAGATCAAAGCCATCCTAGAAATGTCACAGCCAAAAACTCCAACTTAAGTCAAAGGCTTCCTAGGCTGATTCCAGTATATCAGTCGCTTCATCCGACAGTTGACAACCACATGTGAGCCCCTCTTCAAACTCCTAAAAAAGAATACTGACCATGTCTGGGATGAGAAGTGCCAGCTAGCCTTCGAGAAAATAAAAGCCTACCTTACCAATCCCCCTGTGCTAGCTCCACCCTATACACATAAACCTCTCCTTATATATTTAACCGTCACAGACACGTCAGTAGGGGCTATGCTCGCCCAAGAGAAAGAAAATTCCTACATTGAAACTGCTATATACTTCATAAGTAGGAAGCTGCAAGGAAGCGAGCTAAACTATTCAGCACTGGAGAAAAGCTACACCGGCCTAGTCTGGGCCACTCAAAGGCTCAAGACCTATCTCCAAGGAAGGTCCATCAAACTCATATCCAGAATGGACCCTACCAAGTACATCTTCGGTAAGCCATCACTGTCCAGCCGATTGGCCAAGTGGTCCTTTCTTCTCAACGAGTTTGATATAACTTATGTCACGCTCAAGTCTATCAAAGGGAGCATAATTGCAGACCACTTAGCCGATCTGCCCTTGAAGGCCGAAGATGCAACTGAGCCTGGTTTCCCAGATGAAGGTGTCCTGGAAATCACTGACCATGTGTGGGTTCCCGGGACGCATGCTCCCGCGCCCAGCGCGCCCTTGGATAGGGGTGCGCGTCCGTGCGGATGCGGTGACATCCACTGCTCCCGTTCCAGCCTCCCTTGTTTAGGGGAGATCGAAATCAAAAGTGCGGAAGGAGTGCTGTCGAATAGCGCGTTGGAATGCGCCTCAGTTGCCTTTAGTGGATTTTTGATCCAATATGGGAGCTTTGGATTTTCTATGTCAAGTTATCCCTTGTTTAGGGGATACCAGGATATAGGAAAACATCACCTTTCCATTCCCATCCTCCCTTGTTTAGGGGAGAACGTGAAAGTGCAAAGAAAGATGTTGCAGCGCCCCCACTATGGATTTTATGAAAATAGCCTTATGGCCTATTTCGGATCACTATGAGTGCTTTGGGTTTTCAACGTCAAGTTATCCCTTGTTTAGGGGATACCAGGACATAGGAATACATCACCTTTCCATTCCCATTCTCCCTTTTTTAGGGGAGAACGTGAAAGTGCAAAGAAAGATGTTGCGAGGCCCCACTGGATCCAAAATGTTTTAGAGTCGCCATCTTTATTTTAAGGCAAAAATAAAGCAAAACCAAAAAGAAAACCAGAGATTGCAAAAAAACGGGTTCGGAGGCTAAGTTACGAGTTGGGAAGTTGCTAGGCACCCAACTCGCCCTTTCGGTCTCAAAACGGTTTTTGGCTAAAGTATGTTTTTTGTTATATTTATTAAACAGATAAATAAAGCATTAAATGCCTACAAATACATCCGTTACATCTATATTATTTACGGACTTGAAACAGACTCTTTTGCAAACAATTACAAATATACATGGAAATATTTGGCCATAGTAACGGCTACATTTAGTATTATTTCCTAACAAAATCCGGCAAAGATAACGCTTATATATTGATATTGAACCAGACCGGAAATAATACATTTACAAATAAAGACTTTATTGAATAAATGAAGTAAATAAATACAAACTTGTCTAAAAACATTTTGCCATAATAACGGCTACATTTAGTATTATTTCCTAATTAAATCCGGGCAGCATAACTGCTTAAATGACTACATTGGGCCGGACTGGAAATAATACTATTACATGGAAATAAAATATTTTAACAATAAAAACTTACAAACGGCGTAGGGTTGTGCTCGCTCTGTCCCTCGGAGAGAGAGAGTCTTTTTTTTTCTGGTCTGGTCTGGTTTGGTTGAAGTTGTGTGTTGTGTGAATTTGGGCAGCGTGACTGCTCTGAAAGTTACTTTTCGGCCTCGGGATCGGGGCAGGGTAACTGTTTGTTTCTGGTTGTTTGTTTGAATGGAAAAGGCTAAATTTGGGCAGAGTAACGGCTTACTACTGGCTGATTTGGCCTTTTAAATCGGGCAGAGCAACTGCTCTATCCACGATTTTTGGACCGGGGAAAAAGGGTGGATACCTAGCTGGGGGGCTAAGGTACACTTCTACCGGTTGGATTTGTGTTTGGCGGAGGTTTGGCAAGGTTTCGAGGCTTTGGAAGGTGATCTCTCGGTATTTATTTCTTCAGCGTAACGAGGACGCAAAGAAATTTTACGGATGAATTGTGTGTTGAATGAAGGAGCCAGACACCTCTATTTATAGAAGGAAGCTGGGACAGCGCTGTAATTTAATTTTCTTCTTCGCGCATCAGACAGTGGTACACCGCGCTGAACGAATTGCATTTTACGGCAAATTGTTGATGAACAGTGCACTGGAGAGTTGGGTTTGGGCGCTGCCCATTGGAGGTTTGGGCGCCATGCCCAAACCTTTGGTAAGCCATGCCTAAACCTCAAACTAGGCTCATTTTTGACACTTTAGTCCCTGCAATTTGTCCTTTTGTGCATCCTGCTTTGTCCTTTTGCAATTTTGACCCTGTAACTTGACATTTGTTAATGTTTTAACAGTTCTTGATATTTTATGTCATGTCCCATATCTGGGGTACGAAATTGGGGTGTCTACAGAGCCCCTCAACGATGGAGTCTACGGGTAAACCATAGCTTACTGAGTAGACGAACATCGTTGATAAGAATAGACTCTCCAATTTCGTTTCATTTCAAAACGAGGGAGAAATATGCAGCTGGTAGCAGTTATAATGCAGCAATTTATCAAACCTCCATATCCTAGACATTTTTAGTCAGTTATAGCAGGTTATCGCAGTTTTTAAGCAGATCTGCAAATTGAATGCTCTGATGGTCGGACCTACTAATGTAGGCTGCCTACGTATCCCTTAATAAAAGGAATCAGACCAAACGTAGTTCGGCCTAAGCCGAAACAAACAACCAATTGAAGAAGAAAAGATTTTCATGTTTTTCGAAAAGCCGTATTCTTCCGGTCCGAAACCGTTGTCAAATACGGTATGAAGATTTTTGTGTATTTCGAAAACCATATTTCAACCGGTCAATACCTGCCGTGGAAATATGTTAAGAGATCAATCTCAAAATTGTGTCTGGCTGGCCATATCTCCGATTTCCAAACATAATAAGAGGACCTTCAGATTTTCGAAAACTGTACTCGACCGATCAATACCTGTCATCGAATACGATAAAGAATTTTCTTCAAATTTTTCAAAAACTGTATCCAACCAAACGAAACCGGCTGGACACGATAAAGAATTTTCTTTTCTTCTTCCTTCTCTTTTTTTTTGTTTGTTTGTTTTTTTTTTAATATTCCTCTTTTTTTCTTTGGAAAAAACCTTTTTGAAAAAGATTTCTCTTTTATTTAAAAGCAAACTTTCCTTAAAAGGAAATTATTCTAATAGTCAAGGTAAGAATACTGTACCTGACTTACCTTTTGCGCCGGGGTAACTGCCGCGGATTCGGCTGATCTTGGCATTTTTGCCACTCTTGCTGGGAATTTATTTTTTCTTTCTTTTTTTCTTTTTTTTTTTTTTTTTTTTTTGATGGTCGTACCTATCGAAATAGGCTGCCTACGTATCCCTATTCATGGAATCAGACCAACGTAGTTCACCTCTGCTGGGAACCTTGGTCTTGTTCTTTTCTTTTTTTTTTCTTTTTGCAAAAAATTTTCAAAAGAAGAGGGATTTACCTTTGCCGCTGACTTTTCTGACTTTTCCTGCTTGTCTGGCGGCTGATGTGCTGGAGATATGAGCTTTCCTTGCTTTTTGGGTGAAAGATCATCAAATGTGGCTAACAAAATTACTTTTGTTAACTTTTTGTTAAGTTTCAGGGACCACTTTGCAGCTTTGAAATTTGGAGGACTTAAGTGCTGATGCTGAATTGCTTGGAGGGGGAAAAGTGAAAAGGTCACTTTTTCCTCCCTTCTTCATCACTTACGGGAGAAAGGAAATTTCATTTCCTTCTCTCCTGCTTCAGCTCCCTTCCTTCTGCCGACGGTAAGTTTCTTTCCTTTTCTTTTCATTTTCTCTCCTTTTCTCAATTTTCTTTCGCCAAAAATTTTGTTTTTCTGCGCAGATGGCTTCTTCTTCTAGATCTAGGAAAGGAAAGGCGCCGATGGATCCGGAATCTGGCGAGGAAAAGAAAGAACTTCCTCCTTTGATTCGAAACAAGATCGGTTATTATTATTCACAGCATGACTGGGGCAATTTGGTGAGAGACTGGTACAAGCACGTGTCGAATCTTCATGATTCCAATGTGAGTATGATTTTCTTCCACCCATTTGGTCAATTTTTCAGATCTGCTCAATTTCTGTGCTGTTTTGGACTTTTGGAGCATATATATGCAGCTTATGATATTTATACATGCAATTTATGGACTAAAATGATGCAATTTTAGTAATAATGTATGAAATTCGGACAATTTATTTTTGCGATGCCCAAATTGAACTAGTAGTTACTATTTGACTCTACTATGCATAATTTACAATGTTAATGCAAATAAGGCTATATGATACATGTTTAAGTCCTGAAAATATTTTTACATGGCATATATTCACATGACGGAATTTTCGGAATGAAATGCACAATTTTCTGAACACATTTTTCGGATACATTTTCGGATATATACATGACTTAACAGATATATTTTATGTACTAGAATTTATTTTTTATGCATGTTGATGTTGTAGGGATATAAGAAATGTCAAGTAGATAATATTTTTCCATGGCAGGTGGCATTTTAAATTTATTTTTCGTGCATTCCTGATACAACTTATTGACCAATAAATGCAAGAAATGATGCACGTATCATTTTATTTTGATGCAAATGCGATGTTGAATATACAATGAGATGTTCTTTTTTTTTTCTTTTGATGTGAATGCATAAAAATTTTTTTTACACAAATGTGAAAATAAAAGAAATATGGCATGTATATTTAAATGCAAGGTATATACCCTATATATTTTTTAAACATGTTGACATGTATATTTATGCAAAGTATTTTTGTATGTACTTGAAAATGATAATATGGATTTTTATGTACAAAGATAATTTTTAATATACAAATATATATATACTTACTTCTTTTTTTTTTGTATGTTTTTTTATTTAAAAAAATCTGATGTATTAAATGTGCAGGAGGAAAAGGGTTTGTGAGATACTTACCTTTATTTTCTTTCTCTCTCTTTTTTTTTAGGAGCGCGGGGTTTTGGACAAGGTCAGGGCCACTTGCGCCAGTGTTTCTGATATATTCCATTTGATGCCTCCAGCAGCTCGGACGTTGGTAGATGATACAGGCTTGGGAGTCTTCCTGCGGGCCTTTACTCCCTTCCGAAGTTACAGAGTCATTTTTGACGTGCTGCGGAACTTCTGGTGGGATACCACCCACACTTTCCATCTTAGCTGGGGAGAGATTACCATGACTCCCTGCGACTTCGCGGCTATTACTGGTATTTCTACCAGTATTGGGCGGAAACTGGAACCAGATTATACTCTCCGCGAACGTCACGACGAGGTGGAGGATCTTTTGGGATTCGTGCCCAAGTACAAGACGGCTGATGAGGTAACCATTCTCAGCGTGAAGAAATGGCTTCTAAAGAATGCTGGGAAGGTTGATCCTGAGGATAGCGTTGCTGTGACCCGTCTTGCCCGGACATTTTTATTCTTTTTCTTGGGCACGTCTCTTTTTGCCAATGCCTCTACTTCTTTGAGGGTTTCTTTACTGAGCTGTCTCCGAGATCTGGAGCAAGTGATTGATTATGACTGGGGGCAGGCTGGCCTGGCTGAGCTTTACTTCTGCATGGATAAATTGAGTCGGAACGACACAAAGGCGATGACTGGTTTCGCTCCTGCTGGGAGGTATTTTTTTTTTTTTTATCAGCATATATATATTTTCCTTCACATATATTTTTTTATTTTGCCGATTTTTACCCCTCAGTTTTTTTTTTAGGTGTGGGCTTACTCTGTCTTTGACTTTGTACCGGACACACTGCGTAGCGACGTCCTTGGCCGCCGTATCTGCTCAAATTTGTAAATGCGAATCGGAAAGAGACGGACGCCTGGGGTCAATATGTCGACTCATTGGGGCTGCAGAACAGAGTGGCGAGCTCAACTTCTGGTTCAGTGACTTTGTTCCCTTGGCGGCAGCTGGTAGGGCCAATCGAGGTAACTTTGCTTTTGAGTTGTTGCCGGATCTTGATGGTGTCCATTATGTGTGATTCTTTGTATATGGGTGAGCGGGTCAACCGCCAGCATGTCCCATTTACGGTAGCTCCGGTGGCACCTCCTCCACCTCCTCCGCATGTGATTGAGCCACATCTCATACCAAACAGGCTCCGGTACTTGGACAAATATAAGATGCCTCTCAGTGACTTCCCAGTGATATCTTATGAAGACTTTTTGAGGACAATGCTTCATCCTCCTCCTCCTCCTTATGTGATCGGGAGACGGGCATCTGTTGATGGTGCTTGGGCTGAGCCTTCTTCACCTGTTCTGGATGCACGGCTTGAATTTTCCATGCCTGATGATGCTTTTTCATCCTTCCCATACCGGCAAGATGGCAGGCTCATAAGGGAAGTTCTTCCAGATGTGGAAATTCCTGAGGAATACCGTGTCCCTGATCAGGCCCGCACGGTATATTCATCACTCTTCTTTTTCTTGACTGACTGATGCTCACTTTTGATTTTTTTATTTGACTGATGCTCTCTTTTTTTTTCAGGTCAAGGTATCCACCTACAAGAGACTCCTGCGGGGCTTTGTCGGCATCAGCAAACTATATCAGCGGCTGATAGATGATTATTCATGTCGGGGCAATGAGGCCATGCGGCAGACCAGGCGTCGCAGTGATGATGATGATGACGATGATGTGGACGCAGGATCGAGCCGTGCCCAGGGCAGAGGACGGATACGCAGACCTGATGGCACGTTGGGCCCCCGAGTCAGGGGAGGTGGCTTGAGCAGAGGCAGAGTATCTTGTGACTATTAGCTTATTTTCCTGCACATGTCAGCTTTTTTTTTCTTTTTCTTTTGTCTGTAATTAGTAGTTAGTATCTGTACAAACATGAAGGATGAAATGCAACATAATTTTAAATGGCATGATAAAATAAAATGCACACTCAAAATACATGCAAAAAATAAACTATATCGACTTCTAATGGTAATGGCACGCTGTTTTTTAGAAATAAATTCAGAAAGAATACACCTTCAATTTTGAGGAGGCTTTTATGGCGATTTGCGGGTAGGGGAAGAGGCAGCCGCCTCTTCCTGTGCGAGGGAGCATAATTGGAGCCATATAGCCTTCTTTAATATCTGCTAGGCTTTCTCGCGATCAGACGAAGGATTAATGGGTGATTTGGACAGAAAACAGCACAGCAGGACAATAAAGGAGCAAGTTTGGGCATGGCTTATAAGCGGTTTGGGCGCCATGCCCAAACTTGGTTTCCTGGGAGCTTTTCTTGGCCACTATTTGCCATTGTTCGCTTAGTTTGTCGATTTTCTGATTTTCTGCTATAAAAGGGGACTCAGCGAACCTGAATTCTTCACGCCTGTTTTCTCTTCAACCTGCTTCAGCTTTCTCTTCTCAATTGATCTTTCTTTCGACAGAGAAGGTTTTATATTTTTGCTCTAATGGCTGCCCCATACCATACCCCTTTAGAATTAGAAATTTATGAAAATGCCCTCGACTTATGGATTCTTGCCCTCCGAGCCGACGAGCGTGACTGGTTCGATCATCTTTTTGGCTTCAGGTGCCTTCTTTCCTGGAGGAATATCGTGATCAACTGGGACATGCTGAGGGGAGCGTCCAGGTTCTGGTCTCGTCAAGATCATCTCTTTAACTTTGGGATGAATGAAATGTGCCCGACCTATGAAGAATTTTGTGCCATGCTGGGAGTTGCTGCCACTCGTAATATTGTCGTGCCTTCGCCTCGGAGGCGTCCCTACATGGCAATTAGGGAGCTTTTCCGCACTACTCGCCAAGCCACCCCGGGCTTCTATAACGGGGAGAACTTCGACTTGACCGTTCTTCCGCGAGCATTTACAGAGTTCCTAGAGGATGACGTGGACTATTTGAGGCGCCGGCTGACGGCTCTCTTTTTGTGTCTAGTGGGAAGGTATCTGCTGGTGAGCCCCCAGGGATTTATTGATGTGCGCGTGGTGGACCTTGCTTTGCAGGCCCGTGACCGCCGGGCTAACATTGTCCCGGTAATTCTGGCAGAAACTCTGGCTGGTTTGGATGCCTTTTCCAGGGGCGACGAACTTTTCCCTACTGGCAGTCCCATTCTGATACATATGTGGCTGGAGGAGCATTTTCAGTGCGTGATGGCTCCTGCTCCTTTCGGGGGAAGATATGATCCAGGGCTTTATGGCTTCCGCGGCCGCTTTCCTCAAATCAATTTTTCTGACTATGATTGGACCGAGGATTTCTTTAGGAGGGGCTCCATGGACATCTCTTGGGTGATTAACCATTGGGAGATTCGGCACTTTATTTTGCACTCCGCCGGCTATGCTCAAGTCGTCATGTTGGGCATCAGAAGAACTTCTTTTTATAGTGCTGACAGGATACTGCGTCAGTTCGGGCTGGAGCAAGTTATTCCAGACACGACTCGTCCGGTGTTTTTGGAGATGAGGAATGACAGGACTCTGGATTTTGATTTCCAGAGGATGTGGCGTCTGGACTATGATAGGCTTCTGGATGCCTATTTGTTTTCTGATTACATATTCTTGTCTCTTGAATATTTGGCCTGGATAATGGTAATTGCTGAGGGCTCTTCTCGCGAAATCCGGCGAAGGCTGAGAAATTTGTTTAGCCGCCATGTTGCCACGGGCATTGACGCTCGCCTTATGGAGATAGGCGAGGAGATCGAGAGTTCAGGCTTGGTAATTCCTCAGGGCTGCGGGGAGGATTTCGAGGCAGTACATAACCTTGGAACTGCTCCGGTGGCTCCGGACGGATGAGGCAGGTCAGGTGGGAAGAGGCGGCAGCTGCTGCTCCCCCTCCTGAGGCTGAATGGGGTACTGGCTTCAGATATGTTGATTATGAGGTTCCTCGGCGTGATGATGCAGGTCAAGAGCATAATCCTTGGGAGCCGGAAGAAGCTGTTCCTTCTCCTCAGAATGGATGGGGCACTGACATAAGGCCTGATGATGGCACTCAGCAAAATAATCCCTGGGAACCAGAAGTGGTTGCTCCCCTCCCCCTCAGCCTGGATGGGGTACCGGTGTCAGAGATAACGGAGCTGGGCCTAGCAACACAACAGTTCACGAGAATGGAGATGCCGGTGATGATGAAGAAGACACTTCCGGCGGTTCTGAGAACAGGGGATCTTCTGTGCCTCGTAGAAGAGGGATATGGGCCCGGCTTGGTGGACGCCGCAGGCACGGGTAGACTGCTAGGAGGCTGAGCTGCAAAAGGAAGGAAGTATCTGGGGGGAACGAGGAGGGTGTAGGCAGAAATATTGTATAATATATGCAGTGCAGTTAATGTAAAATATAAATGTCTTAAATAAATATTCCTAAGTTGCACCTTAGGACCATGTAATATATTTTAAGTATTTTAATGTGAGCTTCTGTTGTGGTTTTTCTTTTTCCTTGTCAGTTGAACCTGCTGTAAACTGAAGACCGGAGATAGTATGCTGATGATTTCAAAAGAGTGCCTTCCCTCTCCTTTTTCTCCTGATTTTTTTTATGCTCTAACTTTTGCCTAGGCCGCCCTTTCGGGTTTTCAGCCTAGCGAGCCCTTATTTCTTCTTTTTATTATCTTTTTTTTTTTCGCTCTAACTTTTGCCTAGGCCGCCCTTTCGGGTTTTCAACCTAGCGAGCTGGAGAGGGAAACACTTTTGACGGATAGAATGGCTCAAGCATAGTACCTTTTGAGCTTGTCAAGGTTGAAGAAATTTGAACAAGGTCTTCTCCTTCTGGTTTGTAAGGAGTACACGACACCTCGACCGGATCTCTTTGACTATATATGGTCCCATCCACGGAGATTTCCATTTTCCCCTAGTATCAACATAACTAGGGGGTTTTTCTCAAAGCACTAGATCTCCGACCTGGATGTCGCGGCCTTTGACTTTTTTGTTGAAGGCACGGGCTATGCGTCTTTGATAGGCTCGAGTGTGCTCGAGGGCTAGTAACCGCCGTTCATCGATCAGGGCTAATTCTTCAAATCGCCCTTTGACCCAGTCGACCTCTGCTATGTCAGACTCCATCATTATTCTTAATGATGGTATTTCAATTTCAATAGGCAGCACTGCCTCCATGCCATAGGCTAGAGAGAATGAGAGTAGCCCGGTGGGTGTCTGAACGAGGTGCGATAGCCCCAGGGCTAGCGGCAGCTTTCGGCCGATCTCTTCTGTGTCGCCATTTTTCGATGATGTTTTCGAGGGGTTTGTTGGTGCTTCAACGGCTTCGTTTGTGGCCGGTAGGGGAAGATTTGTGTCTTTGAATTTTGAACTCGTCGAGCAGGCGATTCACGTCCCTTCAAAATGAGAGCCGTTGTCGGAGATGATTTCGAAAGGCACCCCATAGCGGTT
>CM028380.1:115781817-115833345 GCA_013146195.2 Codonopsis lanceolata | reverse complement strand
CCTGGAATAACTTGCTCCAGCCCGAACTGACGCAGTATCCTGTCAGCACTATAAAAAGAAGTTCTTCTGATGCCCAACATGACGACTTGAGCATAGCCGGCGGAGTGCAAAATAAAGTGCCGAATCTCCCAATGGTTAATCACCCAAGAGATGTCCATGGAGCCCCTCCTAAAGAAATCCTCGGTCCAATCATAGTCAGAAAAATTGACTTGAGGAAAGCGGCCACGGAAGCCCTAAAGCCTTGGATCATATCTTCCCCCGAAAGGAGCAGGAGCCATCACGCACTGAAAATGCTCCTCCAGCCACATATGTATCAGAATGGGACTGCCAGTGGGGAAAAGTTCGTCACCCCTGGAAAAGGCATCCAAACCAGCCTGAAGTTTCGCGCCATTACTGGTCGGGACAATGTTAGTCTGGCTAAGGGCCACGTGCCTCGCAAGCGCCAGATCCACAGCCCGCACATCAATGAATCCCTGGGGGCTCACCAGTAGATATCTCCCCACTAAACACAAAAAGAGAGCCGTCAGCCGGCGCCTCAAATAGTCCACGTCATCCTCTAGAAACTCTGTAAATGCTCGCGGAAGAACGGTCAAGTCGAAGTTCTCCCCGTTATAGAAGCCCGGGGTGGCTTGGCGAGCAGTGCGGAATAGCTCCCTAATTGCCATGTAAGGGCGCCTCCGGGGCGAAGGAACGACAATATTACGAGTGGCAGCAACTCCCAGCATGGCACAAAATTCTTCATAGGTCGGGCACATTTCATTCATCCCAAAGTTAAAAAGATGATCTTGACGAGACCAGAACCTGGACGCTCCCCTCAGCATGTCCCAGTTGATCACGATATTCCTCCAGGAAAGAAGGCACCTGAAGCCAAAAAGATGATCGAACCAGTCACGCTCGTCGGCTAGGAGGGCAAGAATCCATAGGTCAAAGGCATTTTCATAAATTTCTAATTCTAAAGGGGTATGGTACGGGGCAGCCATTAGAGCAGAAATATAAAACTCTCTCTGCCAGAAGAAGGAACAATTGAGAAAGAGAGGCTGAGAAGAAATGAAGCAGGCTGAAAAGAGAAAACAGGCGTGAAGAATTCAGGTTCGCCGAGTCCCCTTTTATAGCAGAAAATCAGAGAATCGACAACCGAACAAACAAGCAGAGGCCAAGAAAATTCCTGTGAAAGCCGCTTAGGCGCCCCCTTATGGAGTTTGGGCATGGCGCCTAAACCTCTTATAGGCCATGCCCAAACTTGCTCCTTTATTGTCCTGCTGTGCTGGTTTCTGTCCAAATCACCCATTAATCCTTCGTCTGATCGCGAGAAAAGCCTAGCAGATATTAAAGAAGGCTATATGGCTCCAATTATGCTCCTTCGCACAGGAAGAGGCGGCTGCCTCTTCCCCTACCCGCAAATCGCCAGAAAAGCCTCCTCAAAATTGAAGGTGTATTCTTTCTGAATTTATTTCTAAAAAACAGCGTGCCATTACCATTAGAAGTCGATATAGTTTATTTTTTGCATGTATTTTGAGTGTGCATTTTATTTTATCATGCCATTTAAAATTATGTTGCATTTCATCCTTCATGTTTGTACAGATACTAACTACTAATTACAGACAAAAGGAAAAGAAAAAAAGCTGACATGTGCAGGAAAGGACACTAATAATCAAATGATACTCTGCCTCTGCTCAAGCCACCTCCCCGACTCTGGGCCCAACGTGCCATCAGTTCGGCGATCCGCCCCCCCGGCACGGCTCGATCCTACAAGATCATCATCATCATCATCGACGATGCCCGGGTTCCGCCGATGGCCTCATTGTTCCGACATGAATAATCATCTATCAGCCGCTGATATAGTTTGCTGATGCCGACAAAGCCCCGCAGGAGTCTCTTGTATGTGGATACCTTGACCTGAAAAGAAAAAAAAAAGAAGAGCATCAAAAAAAAAATCGGTGAGCATCGGCCAATACCAAGAAAAAAAGAGTGATGAATGTACCGTGCGGGCCTGATCAGGGACGCGGCACTCCTCCGGAATCTCCGCATCTGGAATAACTTCCCTTATGAGCCTGCCATCTTGCCGGTAAGGGAAGGATGAAAAGGCATCGTCAGGCATGGAAAATTCAAGCCGCATCCGTATAATCACAGGTGAAGAAGGCTCAGCCCAAGCACCATCGACAGATGCCCGTCTCCCGATCACATAAGGAGGAGGAGGAGGATGAAGCATTGTCCTCAAAAAGTCTTCATAAGATATCACTGGGAAGTCACTGAGAGGCATCTTATATTTGTCCAAGTACCGGAGCCTGTTTGGTATGAGATGTGGCTCAATCACATGCGGAGGAGGTGGAGGAGGTGCCACCGGAGCTACCGTAAATGGGACATGCTGGCGGTTGACCCGCTCACCCATATACAAAGAATCACACATAATGGACACCATCAAGATCCGGCAACAACTCAAAAGCAAAGTTACCTCGATTGGCCCTACCAGCTGCCGCCAAGGGAACAAAGTCACTGAACCAGAAGTTGAGCTCGCCACTCTGTTCTGCAGCCCCAATGAATCGACATATTGACCCCAGGCGTCCGTCTCTTTCCGATTTGCATTTACAAATTTGAGCAGATACGGTGGGCCAAGGACGTCGCTACGCAGTGTGCCTGGTAAAAAGTCAAAAACAGAATAAGCCCACACCTGAAAAAAAAACAAAGGGGTAAAAGTCAGCAAAAAAAAAAATATATGTGAAGAAAAATATATATATGCTGATAAAAAATATATAATACCTCCCAGGCAGGGGCAAAACCAGTCATCACCTTTGAGTCATTCCGACTCAATTTATCCATGCAGTAAAGCTCACAGCCAGCGCCCGCCCACCATAATCAATCACCGATCCGGATCTGAGACACTCAAGAAAGAAACCCTCAAAGAAGTAGAGGCATTGGCAAAAAGAGACGTGCCCAAGAAAAAGAATAAAAATGTCCGGGCAAGACGGGTCACAGCAACGCTATCCTCAGGATCAACCTTCCCAGCGTTCTTTAGAAGCCATTTCTTCACGCTACGAATGGTTACCTCATCAGCCGTTTTGTATTTGGGCACGAATCCCAAAAGATCCTCCACCTCGTCGTGACGTTCGTGGAGAGTATAGTCAGGTTCCAGTTTCCGCCCAATACTGGTAGAAATACCAGTAATAGCCGCGAAGTCGCAGGAGTCATGGTAATCTCTCCCCAGCTAAGATGGAAAGTGTGGGTGGTATCCCACCAGAAGTTCCGCAAAGACGTCAAAAATGACTCTCAGAATCGCTGGGAGTAAAGGCCCGCAGAAGACTCCCAAGCCTGTATCATCTACCAACGTCCGAGCTGCTGGGGGCATCAAATGGAATATATCAGAAACACTGGCGCAAGAAGCCCTGACCTTGTCCAAAACCCCGCGCTCCTGGAAACAAAAGAGAGAGAAGGAAAATAAAGGTAAGTATCTCACAAACCCTTTTCTTCCTGCACATTTAATACATCAAATTTTTCAAAATAAAAAATAAAAAATATATAAAAAAAACAAACATACATACAAACAAAAGAAAAGTAAGTATATATATTTGTATATTAAAAATTATTTTTGTACATAAAAATCCATATTATCATTTTCAAGTACATACAAAAATACTTTGCATAAATATACATGTCAACATGTTTATATATATATATATATATATATATATATATATATATATATATATATATATATAGGGTATATACCTTGCATTTAAATGCCATATTTCTTTTATTTTCACATTTGTGTAAAGAATTTTTTATTTTATTTTTTGTATTCACATCAAAAAAGAAGAAGAAGAAGAACATCTCATTGTATATTCAGCATCGCATTTGCATCAAAATAAAATGATACGTGCATCATTTCTTGCATTTATTAGTCAATAAGCTGTATCAGGAATGCACGAAAAAGAAATTTAAAATGCCACCTGCCATGGAAAAATGATATCTACTTGGCATTTCTTATATTCCTACAGCATCAACATGCATAAAAAATAAATTCTAGTACATAAAATATATCTGTTAAGTCATGTATATATCCGAAAATGTATCCGAAAAATGTGTTCAAAAAATTGTGCATTTCATTCCGAAAATTCCGTCATGTGAATATATGCCATGTAAAAATATTTTCAGAACTTAAACATGCATCATATAGCTTTATTTGCATTGACATTGTAAATTATGCATAGTAGAGTCAAATAGTAACTACTAGTTCAATTTGGGCATCGCAAAAATAAATTGTCCGAATTTCATACATTATTACTAAAATTGCATCATTTTAGTCCATAAATTGCATGTATAAACATCATAAGCTGCATATATATGCTCCAAAAGTCCAAAACAGCACAGAAATTGAGCAGATCTGAAAAATTGACCAAATGGGTGGAAGAAAATCATACTCACATTGGAATCAGGAAGATTCGAGACATGCTTGTACCAATCCCTCACCAAATTGCCCCAGTCATGCTGTGAATAATAATAACCGATCTTGTTTCGAACCAAAGGAGGAAGTTCTTTCTTTTCCTCGCCAGATTCCGGATCCATCGGCGCTTTTCCTTTCCTAGATCTAGAAGAAGAAGCCATCTGCGCAGAAAAACAAAATTTTTGGCGGAAGAAAATTGAGAAAAGGAGAGAAAATGAAAAAGAAAAGGAAAGAAGCTTACCGTCGGCAGAAGGAAGGGAGCTGAAGCAAGAGAGAAGGAAATGAAATTTCCTTTCTCCTGTAAGTGATGAAGAAGGGAGGAAAAAGTGATATTTTCACTTTTCCCTCCAAGCAATTCAAAGACGCACTTAAGTCCTCCAAATTTCAAAGCTGCAAAGTGGTCCCTGAAACTTAACAGAAAGTTAACAAAAGTAATTTTGTTAGCCACATTTGATGATCTTTCACTCAAAGAGCAAGGAAAACTCATATCTCCAAAGAAGTCAGCCGACAAGCGAAAGTCGAAAATTCGGCAAGAAGGTAATTCCCTCTTCTTTTGAAAAAAAATTTGGCAAAAAGAAAAAAAATCAATCAAAAGAAAGAAAATAAATCAATCAATAAAAAAAAATGATGATGAAAAAATGAAAAATGCAAAAAAGAAAAGAACAAGACCAAGGTTCCCAGTAGAGATGAACTACGTTGGTCTGATTCCTCGAATAGGATACGTGGCACCTATTTTGATAGGTACGACCATCACAATAAAAAAAAAAAAGAAAAGAAAAAAAAGAGAGAGAATAAATTCCCCAGCAAGAGTGGCAAAATGCCAAGATCAGCCAAATCCGCTGCTGCAATCACCAAAGACAAAAGGTAAGTCAGTACAATATTCTTACCTTGACTATTAGAATAATTTCCTTTTAAGGAAAGTTTGCTTTTAAAAAAAGAAAAACTTTTTTCAAAAAGTTTATTTCAAAAAAGAAAAAAAGAAAAAAAAATACAAAAAAAAAAAAAAAAAGAGAAAGAAGAAAAGAAAATTATTTATCGTGTCCAGCCAGTTTCGGTTGGTTGGATACAGTTTTTGAAAAATTTGAAGAAAATTCTTTATCGTATTCGATGACAGGTATTGACCGGTCGAGTACGCTTTCAAAATCAAGGTCCTCTTATTATGTTTGGAAATCGAGATATGGCCAGCCGACACAATTTTGAGATTGATCTCTTAACATATTTCCACGTGTATTGACCGGTTGAAATATGGTTTTCGAAATACACAAAAATCTTCATACCGTATTTGACAACGGTTTCGGACCGAAAGAATACGGCTTTTCGGAAAACATGAAAATCTTTTCTTCTTCAATTGGTTGTTTGTTTCGCTTAGGCCGAACTACGCTTGGTCCGATTCCTTTTATTAAGGGATACGTAGGCATTTACATTAGTAGGTCCGACCATCGAGCATTCAATTTGCGATCCGCTTAAAAACTGCGATAACCTACTATAACCGACTAAAAATGTCTAGGATATGGAGGTTTGATAAATTGTCGCATTATAATCTACCGTCAGATATTTCTCCCTTGTTTTGAAATGAAACGAAATTGAGAGAGTCTATTCTAATCAACGATGTTCGCCTACTCAAGAAGCCGCTGGTTACCCGTAGACTCCATCGTTGAGGGGCTCAGAGACACCCCAATTTCGCACTCCGCATACATGACATGACATAAAATATCAAGAACTGTTAAAACATTAACAAATGTCAAGTTACTGTGGTCAAAATTGCAAAAGGACAAAGCAGATGCACAAAAGGACAAATTGTGGACTAAAGTGTCAAAAATGAGCCTAGTTTGAGGTTTAGGCATGGCTTACCAAAGGTTTGGGCATGGCGCCCAACCTCCAATGGGCGCCCAAACCCAATCCTCCCTCAAAGGCACTCGCTTCACTCAACAATTTGCCGTAAAATGCAATTGCTCAAGATGTACCACCGTCTGCGCGAAGAAGAAAAATTAAATTCCACACGATGTCCCTATTTCCTCCTATAAATAGAGGTGTCCGGCTCCTTCATTCAACACACTTCATCTTTTGCGTAAAATTTCTTCTAAGGCCCTCGTTATTTGAAGAAATAAATACCGAGAGATCACCTTCCAAAGCCTCGAAACCCCGCCAAACCTCCGCCAAACACAAATCCAACCCGGTAGAAGTGTACCTTAGCCCCCGCCTAGGTATCCACCCCTTTTCCCCTGGTCCAAAAAAATCGTGGATAGAGCAGTTGCTCGCCTCGATTTAAAAGGCCAAATCAGCCGCAAGTAAGTCGTTACTCCGCCCGATTTCACCTCGCCAAACAAACAACCTGAAACAACAGCATACTCCCGCCCGATCCCGAGGCCGAAAAGTAACTTTCGTGAGAGCTGCCGCCCAAATTCACACAACACACAACTTCAACTGCACTGCAAAAAAAGACTCTCTCTCCCGAGGACGAGAGCGAGCACACCCCTACGCCCTTGCTTGTAAGTTTTATTGTTAAAGTCTTTATTTCCATGTAATAGTATTATTTCCATCCCGCCCAATGTGAGTATATAAGCAGCTTATGCCGCCTCGGATTTAATTAGGAAATAGTACTAAATGTAGCCGTTATTATGGCAAAATGTTTTTAGATAGATTTGTAATTATTTACTTCATTTATTCAATAAAGTCTTTATTTGTAATAGTATTATTTCCGGTCCTGGTTCAATATCAATATATAAGCAGCTTATGCCTCGGATTTTGTTAGGAAATAATACTAAATGTAGTCATTATGGCCAAATATTTCCAAGTATATTTGTAATTGTTTGCAAAAGAGTCTGCTTCAAGTCCAGAATAATATAGATGTAACGGATGTATTTGTAGGAAGTTAATGCTTTATTTATCTGCTTAATAAATATAACAAAAAACATACTTTAGCCAAAAACCGCTTTTGAGATCGAAGGGCGAGTTGGGTGCCTAGCACCTTCCCAACTCGTAACTTAGCCTCCGAACCCGTTTTCTTCATCTCTCGGTTTTCTTTTTTCTGGTTTTGCTTTATTTTTGCCTTAAAATAAAGATGGCGACTCTTAAAAGCATTTTGGATCCAAGTGGGGCCTCGCAACATCTTTCTTTGCACTTTCAATGCTCTCCCTAAAAAGGGAGAATGGGAATGGAAAGGTGATGTATTCCTATGTCCCGTATCCCCTAAACAAGGGATAACTTGACGTAGAAAACCCAAAGCACTCATAGTGATCCGAAATAGGCCATAAGGCTATTTTCATAAAATCCATAGCTGGGGCGCCGCAACATCTTTCTTTGCACTTTCAATGCTTCCCTAAACAAGGGAGGATGGGAATGGAAAGGTGATGTTTTCCTATATCCCGGTATCCCCTAAAAAAGGGATAACTTGACATAGAAAATCCAAAGCTCCCATATTGGATCAAAAAATCCACTAAAGGCAACCGAGGCGCATTCCAACGCTTATTCGACAAAGACTCCTCCCGCACTTTGATTTCGATCTCCCTAAACAAGGGAGGCCGGAACGGAGCAGTTGGATGTCACCGCATTCGCACGCACGCCGCACCCCTATCCAAGGCGCTGGGCGCTGGAGCACGTTTCCTGAACCCACAATGGTGTTCCTGTTATGAACAATTTAGCAAAGTGGACAGTGATAACAACGTATCTTTCACTAGTCATCATTAAGTGTTCATAATAAGTAGAAAATGGTAGGAGTTAGCGCTATCATCCAAATTGTAAGGCAAAGCTAAATATAATTTCTGTATATACCACTTGCCAGAAACTTGGACTGAATTCACAAGAATAATAATGCAGCAGGAGAGAAAGAAGTCTAGGCTAACTTTTAGCAACCTAATGTTAATTTGATATTTTCTTGATTCCATAACATGTCCATATCCTTATAGTATTTATAGTCTAGTTGTCTTCAATCAGTTTCTGGTTTAATATGATGTGCTCCTTTTGGTTTATTCAGAGATCTAGAGAAAGAGTTTTCCAGCAACAATAGGCTTTTTGATTATGTGAGGTAATTCCCTAGGGTGTGATGTTCAAGAACCTTGGGTGTTAAACATGAAATTCGCACTAAAATGCTTGACATGCTGATGCTGGTTCTGGTTCTGGTTCATTGATATTTAGACGTTAAGATAAATTCTAACTCCCGCCACAAGCACGAGTTACATAATTTCCATATCACATGCTCACCACATTGTGTCAGATGGTAGTTGTTCACTCTGGTTTATACTTATAAAAACTAATGTATTACATTCAGAAGCACCATGAAAACATTAATCCCACCTTTCTAGTATTGCAGCTGATTACGTTAGCGGAAACATATATTTTTCTCTCTTTTTCTCACCTTTTTAGTTTCTTTTTCCCGATCAGTCTATGAGCACATCTCTTGGTCTAGTGGCAGTGGCTACACATCTTGTTCTTTGTTAAAATTCACATCCTTCCCAAAATTGGCAGAGATGACCCTTTACTGAGTCTCAGACCAACTCAGACAAGAATAGTACATCTTACAAGGATGTAACCGTAATTATTATGTTGTCACAAACGTTCAACTTAACCATCCACAACAGTATCATTTTTTTTTCTGTTTTTCATCAATCTTTTCTCATTCATATATAGTTTTTTGAAAGATTTTAGTAAGTTTTTAAAACCATATTTCAAGGTAATACTTCGTCATTGGCGCCTGGTAGTGCTAACTTTGCTTTTCCAATGAAACGCGCGCTTGACCAAAGCCATAAAGTACACACTGTTCAGTCAATAATGTGGGAAACAGACCCAAACTAATGTAAATTGGTTAGCTTTGGATTAGATTGGTTTGTGCAATTTTCAAAACATGCCTTGTTGCATTTTGGTAAAAAGAAAAACATGTAGCAACACTGAACATTTGTATGGAGTTATATGAAAAGAGTAGGATCTACGTTCTTTATTAAGTTCTCACATTTCAAAGCAAGTAAATATGTATCAGCACCAAAAGACATACAAAAAGGGTAGTATTACACAATTCAATTTACTCACCTACATGCCACAGGTAAAAGTAATAGGAAAGAGAAATAAGAAAAAAAACCTCTTGAAGTGCTACTAAATTTTTGACTATTAAACTAATGGCTTGCTAAGTGAAAGGAAGCTAGTGAAATTGGACCTGCATAAGTAAAACAAGCCTCAAACATGAGAGCCAATCAATAACTAGGAATATCTTTATTTGGCAAAAAAAGAGCCAATTCATGTTTATGATCAATGAAATAGGAGTCAGATCCAAGAACTCTATTAAAAACTTTTAATTGAAAAAATAATATTAACTAACTACAGACTTTCATTTGTCGAATGGGACAGAAACTCCGGGCTCGTTTGGTAATAGTTTTTTGTTTCTGTTTTAATGCTTTTGTTTCCCCTTTTCATTGAAATTTACAAGCAGAATTAATAAAATATTAATCAATCTTTAATAATTAATAAAAGATTAATAGTCTATGTTTTATTCTTGCCAACATATATAGAGTAAACGAAGAAAAGATAAACAAGACAATAAATTATTATTTTTTGATAAGAGCAAGACAATAATTTAGAAAGGGAGGGAGCACTTAAATTAAAAAAACAGGCAATTTGACCTCAAAAAGTCAAACAAGACTATAACCTAAGGTCTAACATGGATGTTATGTAAATTTTGACATGTGTATATAGGCTAAATGAAATTTATTTGGTGGATAAAAGGAAATAATTAATGTAAGCAATATGATCACAATTAATTTTTGTTTATTGCATCAGGGAGACGTTAATGGAGTTTAACACAAAACAAAGAGAAATCATAGAGGAATTAGTGAAAGGGGTATCCTGGAACTTGAAGAGTGCTATATAGGAAAGATAACAGAGAGGGAGATGGGCACTGATGTTTTTGGTGTGAACGTATACCCACCATGTCCACGGCCCGATTTTGTTGTCGGCTTGTCAGCCCATATAGATTTCGGACTTCTGGTTTTCCTTATGTAGAATGGAGCTGTTGGTCTTCAAATACAACACAAGGGAAAATGGTACAGTGTTAATGCTTCATCCAATTTTATTATGGTTGGCCTTGGAGATCAAAGGGAGGTACTAGCTGCTACTATTCTAGTTTTCCTTATGTTGTTTATTTGTAACTATGTAGTAAGATCACATCTCTAAAGCTTTACTTATTTGTTTAGGTGTTTTATGTTAATCTTTATAATAACACGTTCATGAGCTAACTAGTTTTTTCGAATTGCTCATTACATATCAAAGGATTGATCGAGTTCTTCGTATTGACATATACTAACGAATAGGAAGTACAAGAGCTTTGTCCACCGATACCAGTCTATCGTGGAATGAAATACTTAGATCACTATGAGATTGATCAAACAAACAAGTCCAAGGGTACAACTACTTTGGATATTGTCAAGATCTGAACAATTAAAGTGTCCGAGACCCATAAATGGATTAGGGAAAATTTACTTCTGGAAAATAAGGCTTTTGAGCTATAAAAAATTAAATTCTACGTCCACGTCCTTTTATGGTAAGAAATAATGAGAACTCAAGCACAATGACTCCATCTCCATGCAAAAGCAAAGTAATGCAAAGAAAGCTTCAAGATTGAGCTTCTTACTAAGAGAAGTCACTAACAAGCATATGACAATAAGCATAACTTAAGATGAATGAGAATCAGAACATCAAAGCCAGAGAAGATACATAACTTATCGGTAACATAACATATACAAGAACATAAGGTGTTCCAGAAAAATCTTGCTCTGAGACCTTTGGGGGCATGTCTACAACTTGCAAGAAATGGTGTAGCATGATTAAACCAAGAATATAAATGTAGCATGTCTGTTTTGTACTGGATAAAGTTGAGGACATACTTATGTGCCTAAAGTTGAAGACATGCTACAACATATAAATGGTGTAGCAGATAAAAAGATAGGCAAAACATCATTTAGTACTGCATAAAGTTGAGGACATACTTATGTGCCTAAGGCTACAAATGAACAGAGTTGTTGCTGTTACAGATTGCCTAAATATACACCAAATATTGAGTTTTCTTTCCAAATGTAGTGAAAGAAAGTGTAAGAACCCAAGCAACTTGGCTCCCTAAAACCAATCACAAACAAAATTCATGGCTCAAGGTTAAGTAATTCTTGAAAAAATTTCCAATTTCTTCTTTTGGGCATTTTATCAAACACATTGAGTGCACTGCAGTTTTTAGTTTTCATGTTTAGAAAGTTAAAGCTGAAATCGACATACAAATTCCATTATTCATTATTCTCAAACTCTAGGACCAAAAACCCAAGTAGAGTTGCAGAAAAGAAGTATGAAATTCAAACGATCCATTAAAATTGACGAGCAGGGGAGAGAAAGCAAGGAACCTGAACGACAAAGCCTCCTCCAAAGCTTGAATCGCATCAAACGATCCATTAAAATTGACGAGCAACTACACAAAATGAAAAAGACCAAACCGAAACTGCTTAACAAATAAAAAACAAGGTTAGGGCACAATTATGTAAGCAAGGTCAGGGCACAAAATAGGGAAGGATGGAGAGATGCTTACGAACTCCAACCGGCTGGACATAGCAATAAGATTGCAACAATAGAGAGAGACGAAGATGGAGTGAGCTTTAGCTCTGTATCGTGCAATAGGCAAGAGGGAAACTAATAGTTGAGGGGGAAATTTTTGGGGGAAACTTTTGGGGAAAATTTTTTGGGATACAAATGGTATTATCTTAATTTATAATTGAGACTTTAGTGTATCAACCGTTCCAATCTCAAAATATTAGTAGTGCCCATACTTAGTATTTGGGACGGCTAGGACACAAGTGTGCCAAATACTTGGTATTTGGAAAGGCTAGTACACAAGTGTACCAATTACTTGGTATTTGGCACGGTTACTTTTACCTTGCCAAATAACAGTATTTGGGACGGTTTTTTCATCCTCCCAAAAAAGATGGGTGACAAATAGTGTTTTTTCTTGTAGTGTGAGGTTTCGAACCTTTGGTACTCTAGACAGACCGGTAGACAACCAATCCGGCATCAAAAGGAAGGTAGGGGCGAAGTGTATCCGGAATAAATCCACTTGTCTTGCAGAAATCACGGGGGACCCTATAGTAGTGTACCAACTCTGCAATACGTTACATGTGATAACCTTGGCTTCAGGTGAGGATTAGGCATAATAAGTGATGTTGCCATCTAATCCTAAGAAGTCTTTTGCTTAACAAGGCTGAAGTAGAACTTTCTCAATCGATATGTGTTTCCAAAATGCTTTTTGTCAATAATTTTTGATCCATGGAATATGGGATAAAAGATTACATGGACAAGACTTATGAGTTTGGTGGGAAAAGCCCCAGGGTGGCTCAATCAACAAATTTTCAAGATGGGATAGAAAGCCCCTAGTATTCTCAATCGATGCATGAATACGAATGACTCCAGAAGTGGATGGAGGGAAAGCCCTTAGGTGGACTTTTCTCTTCTTCTTCGTTTGTTTTTTCTTCTTCTCTTTTTATCTTTTTTTTGAAGAGAAAATCAAAGGCACCGGATACGAGGATGACAAGAAAGAGAGTCAGGATTCAAAATCCACTTCATTGCCGAGTATCACCAGGTTTGGTGGGTTATGGACCCTACTTGGTAATTATCTTTTGATAATTTTATATGTCTTTAGCAAGGAGTTCTGTCTGCGACTCAGATCACGTTACAATTGCTTGAAGCAGAGCTGTTGATCATGACTGGTTCAAGGTGTTCTATTTAAATTTTTGGGGATGGGTTGGCTTTGAAGTTTTTTGGTTTGGAAGGTCTTTTCAAAGGAAATTGATCAATAATTTGATCGTTGGTTGGCTTTTCAGGTTGTGGGTTCTAGATGGATAATTGGCTTTTGGTCTTTGAGTATGGTAGGCTTTTTGGTTTTGACTTCGGGAATGGCTTTGGCTTTGGGCATGGTGGGCCTTTTTCTTTTCTTTTTCTTTTTATCCACATCTAAAAAGGTGTATGTGTTGATTTTTCCCAAAAGCCCCAAACTAGTTTGGGTATGAGGGAGATGGACAATTGATGGAATTACTCCAAAAAAAAATTTCTTCTTTTTTTTTTTGAAGCATCATCATAGCAGTTGAGAATGTCATCTCTCTTTTTGGGACAAAGGGATAATCATTCTTGGTGGATATAAAGAGGCGATACAACCCTTAGTTTTGGGAAATTGGATCATAGGGATAGTTGTTTGGTTAGAGATATTGGGAGGTCTTAGTTTCGTAAGGATTTCAGCATATGGTGGACTAAAAAGGGTTTCAGGTTTTCAGAAAAATTTAGGTATATGGAGGAAAGCCCCAGTATGTTACTAACAACTCGGCCGCAATGGGTCGAAGGTGATTCCGGTCAAGACGACTTGCCTGCTTTGAATTCCATGTGTTGTTAAAAGTTTGCGAGTCCATATCTTCTAGATAACTCATTGTCAACTCGTATAGATTTGAGTGTTTTTAAATGAGTCAACTTATCATCTTTAAAAGAAAACTTTTCCAGGGATACTCGGAAATATGTGACCTCTAAAACAAAAAGATATATATGGAAAATCCGACGCTGATTTTGAAAAAGTTGTTTCTTAAATATTTTATTTGGTAAGAGAAGATTCAAAGGTAAAAGGGCTTTTGGAGATGTATACAAAGTGTATTCTAGGGTTTGATGAGTCTCAAAGGCTTTCCCTTGTCCTTCACTGAGTTGACCAACAACTTCTTGTACTTACATTCTGCCCTATCAATGTTTTTCCTTGGGCGATGCTTGATCACTTTTTATCAATTATGGGTGTGGCTTCTCAATGATTTTGTTATCGATGAGTTTCTGAATGGCACGTTGAAGGGTCCAACAATTGTCAGTATGATGGTCGCTGCTTTGGTGGTATTCACAATATTGGGAGTTATACCATTTGGAAAATAATGGGTTTGGGGGTTCGTACTCTTCTAATGGTTTTAGGATTCCTTGAGCTAGCAGTCTTTGAAAGATTGTTGATGTTGGCGCATAGAGTTCAATCAAGTTTCTTTCATTTCGTTGATATCTTCCTTTTATGCTACGACTGATATTGCCTCCTTTCTCCATAACGTTGCTTTCTACTGTAGACGCTTCCTCTACTCTAGAGTAGTAAGATGAGTTTGGAAGTGTACCGATTTTTAAATGTCCAGTTCGTATATCTTCGCCATTACGACTCCCTATCTCCACTATTTCTTTGAAATTGCTATAGGGGAGATAGCGCATGTGCTCCAGGTAAATAGGTTGGAGATTTTTGATGAACATCCTGGATGACTCGGCCGGATCAAGCCTGTCAAGCATCTGAGCTATTTTTCTTTTCCATCTGGCTACAAACTCTGCACATGTTTCTTTCTCCCTTTGGGTGCACGATTCAAGATCTCTTTTGTTTTCAGAGGTAGTATTGTCTTTGTACCTCTCCAGGAACCCTTCGGCTATTTGGTCCCAAATACCCATGGTGCTATTGTCTGCTAGAATTAACCATTGCTTGACAACCCCTATCAAGGTAAGATGGAAATTGGAAGTCATAGCTTCAAAGCTAGCCCCTCTTGATTGCATGTCGATAGAATAGGATTTTAGGTGAGAGATAGGACATCCAGTCCCATCGAATTTTTCTATGTCGGGCATTTTGAATTTTGAGGGTAGTATGACTAAAGGTTGCAGCGTTAATGCCTACGTAGAAAATTCTCCTTTGTTCAAGAATTTTTGCATCATACTTTTTAGGTTCTCCATATCTTCCTCTAATTTTGTGGGAGGAGGTGCTGGGTTTGGAAGGATTGGGAGAGGTTGGGTTTATTTCTGGTTGTGGCATTTGGTAAGGATTTTGGTGAGGTGGGTTATTTGCGGCTTCTGTCGGTGACCGGGATCATTAAAAGGTCGATAGGTCGTCACTTGGCCTGGCTGGTTATAGCTTCTGGGGTCCATATGTAAGCTATTTTGGAGTGGATTGGCAATGGGAAATGGAAGGTTATTTGGATTCTGGGGTATATTGGTATTTGGGAGAGGACATGGTGGGTTTGACAAGAAAGGGTTGAAACTTTGGTAATAATAGGTATTTGTTGAGAAATTGGTGATTGGGGCGCTGGCGGTTGGTGGAAGGTTAGTATTTGGCTGAGGATTTGGGTTTAGAGGAGCATGAGGAGTAGATGCTTCTTGAGAAGTTACGGGGAAAGTGGTTTCCTCAACATTAGGCCTAGGACTTTGCATGAGGTTTGCCATCTGACTCATATGTGATCAGCCTGTGCACCCAATTTTTGATATAACCATTCCTGCATGGCTGGAGTAAGAGCGAACTCGGGAGCCCCTGTATCTATACCCGCTGCAGACTGCTCTTTTTCAGCTGCCATTTTGCTCAAATCTGTACCATCTGCACTGATTCTGCCTTTTTCTGATCTGTCCCTGGTATTTTCTGATCTGACCACTGTGCCTGTTCCCATATCAAACGACCAGTACTATCTCTGTCTTTCCAAATTCGTGCCAGGTTTCTGAGGAAAAGGGGTTTGGAGATATCAGAAGGGATTGGCTGAAGGCTTTCTGAGCTTGGAGTACAGTGTGCCTTTATTAGTATATTTTATTATTATTCAATTTCCCTATAATTGACCGGACAAGCACCTGCTTTGTTTTGACAGTCTCAGGACTATTCATGGAATATTGGATTCTTTCTCTAGAGTACAGGACCTTCGTATTCCACATGCCTTTCGACTCCCCAAGATCGGACTGATCTCAGGCATATACTATTTTGAGGATCCACCATTCAAAATGGTCTAAGTCAAACATCATAGAATAATCAGTCAGACCCTGTGTATTTTATTCATATATATTTTCCTCTATATTTTTTTTTGTTATTTTTTTTACACAGGGGCTAACTAACGATTCGGAGATGTAAAAACCGATCGGTCCATGAAGTGCCGATAATCTATATGCGATTAACGTTGGCCGATGTAGGGGGTAGGCTGGCCATGGTATAGGGTAGCAGTTCGGAATATATCTACATGCGTGCGCGTGTGTGCAACCTCTAAAAAGCAGTAAATTTTTTTATAGATATAGAGCAGAAAATAAAACAGATATGGTCTATCTTGCTGTTATTTGTGGATTTTCTCGGCTTTTTTAATTTGAGCGTGAGCAAGCAACCAATCACATCAAGAAATATTTATTAAAAAAATGGGGAATCTATCTATTCCTATTAATTACAAATTTTTTTCCTAGTCCCCAAAATAAAATGATAGAATGAAATAGAATGTACATATTTTGTGCGATAAAAATAAAGCATGCAGAAATAAAAATATAAAGCAGAAATACAGCAGAAAATAAAAATAAAGCCCTGGCCCTTTTTGTTATGCTGTCCGGAAATTTATTGTAAAAGATTTTTTCAAAAAAAAATTATTATTATTTAAATATACATGTAATGCCAACTGAAACGAAACTGCTGCAAGATGGAGGATCATATCCACAAATATATACACAGATATATAGGAACGCAATATTCAAAATGCCAAAAAAATATAACAAGCATACTTTAACCAGAAACTAAAAAAAAAAAATTACTGCGTCTAACCCTCCATTTTTATTTAAAAATAAAAACGATCTCCCCAGCAGAGTCGCTACTGTGGGTTTCCCGGGATGCGACGCTCCCTTTTCTAGGGGCGCGCGACGTGCGGAGCGGACACCACACTTTTCTATTCCGCCCGCCCTTTTTTAGGGGAAGGGGAAATAAAAAATTCGCGGATAGGGTGATGTTAAAAAGCACATTGAATACGCCTCGGTCACCGAAGTGAGTTTTTGGTCCATTATGAAAGCTTTGAGTTTTCTGTATCAGGTTATCGTTTTTTTAGGGGATAACAGGATGCATGAATACATCACCATTTCATTCACATTTTCCCTTGTTTAGGGGAAAATGGAAAGTGCAAGAAAGGATGTTGCGGGCCCCACTATGGACTTTATGAAAATTGTCTTAAGGCTTATTTTGGATCGCTATGAGGGCATTGGCTCTCCACATCTCATCCTCCCTTTTTCATGGGAAAACAAGATATAGAAAATGCATCACCCTTTCATTCCCATTCTCCCTTGTTTAGGGGAAAGCGGGAAAGTGCAAGAAAGGATGTTGCGGGTCCCACTGTGATCAAAAATATTTTGACAGAGTCGCCATCTTTATTTTAAGGAAAAAAATAAAGAAAAACCAAAAATAAAACTAGAGATTGCAAAAAGGGTTCGGAGGCTAAGTTACGAGTTGGGAAGGTGCTAGGCACCCAACTCGCCCTTTCGGTCTCAAAACATTTTTTGGCTAAAGTATGTTTTTTGTTATATTTTTCTAACAAATAAATAAAGCATTAAAACAAATATACCCATATTTAAATTATTTACGGACTTGCAGTCATTTTCTTACAGTAATTACAAATACATTTGAAATAATTTGGCCATAATAATGGTTCTTTTTAATGTTATTTTCTACATAAATTCGGGCAGCACAACAGCTTATATCTTTACATTGGGCCAGATGAAAAATAGTTTTTTTTAATAAAATAAACGCCCTTAAAGGCTCACCTTTTAGAGCGTGGTGTGCTCGCTCTATCCTTTCGGGAGAGGGAGTCTTTTTGCTGCTACTGTGGTTTAGGCAGGGTGACTGCTTCCGAAAGTTGCTTTTGGGCACCGTCAAACGGGCGGAGCAACTGCTTGCGTTTTTGCTGCTGGCGAAAATCGGGCAGAGCAATTTCTTGTTTCTTGCGGATTTGACCTTTTTACTCGGGCAGAGCAACTGCTCTTTTTGAGATTTTTGGACCAGGGGAATAGGGTAGAAACCTAGTTGGGGGGATAAGGCTCACTTTAACCGGTTGGTTTTGTGTTTGGAGGAGTTTTGGCAAAGCTTCGAGGCTTTATAGGAGGGGGCGCTCACTATCTCACGATCGCTCTTCCATCTGCGTAAAATAAACGCACAGCGTAATAGTGAGATGAATTCTCGTCCCCCGAAAGCGGCCGGGACCTCTATTATAAATAGGAAGGAGGGACATCGCTCGAATTTCTGATATTCTTCTTGTGCTTCACCAGATTGTACCGCGTGCTTGAGAATTTGTGCAATGCGTTAAGTCGGAGGCACTATTTGGGGAGCCTAGTGCGGCCACCATGGGATCTGGGCGCCGCCGAAGGATGGCTATGTGGTAGCGCCAGCCTCTTTTCTTCAGCCTGTTTTTGACACTTTGGCCCCTGCATTTTAATGTTTTACGCATCCTGCTTTATCTTTTGCATTTTTAAACCCTGTAACTTGACATTTGTTAAGTTTTAACAGGTCTTGATATCGCATGTCAATGTTACATACCAGAGGTACAAAATTGGGGTGTCTACACCCACGTTAACCTAGTTACAAGATTTTCAAATGTTATGGAAGACGACAATGTGTTTAAGAGCATCAACACCTTATCTTCTTCCTCAAACGTCACCTCCACCCGTAGCAAATCATTGATGATTTGCGTAAACACGTTTATGTCAGTGTTGAGATCAACCCTTTCTGCCATCTTAAGCCCATACAACCTTTGCTTGAGATGCAACTTATTTGACAAGGATTTGGACATATATTTCACCTATAAAATTTTCCATACATGTGTAGCCGACTCTTCATCAATTACAGGATACACCAATTCGTCCGCAAGGCACGAACGAATTATTGAGACGACCCTCCATTGGAGTTCCTTCCAATCATCCTCCTTTACATCATCAGGTTTAGTTTTGTTCCGAAGAACCTTCCTTAAACCAGCACTAAAGCATCCTTAACCCTCATCTGCCATAAAGTAAAATTCTCCGTTCCATCGAACTTCTGAACTTCTTGTTTGGAAGAAGAGATCCATGATCCTAAAGCAGACATGTTAACCTGGCTCTAATACCAGTTGTTGTGCACATCAAAAGACTTTTGCAAACAATTAACAGAGTATAATATGATCAATCACAAAAGAAAAGAGAGACTGGGGGCCAACGGACTATCGAAATTTTATTAGAGTCAACATTGAAAACGTTTTCGAAATACAATAGAAACCCTAAAACCCTTAAAACAAGTAAAACCAGACAAAGCCCAAATTGCCAAAAAAACGGGACTAAGTGGTCGCTCAACCACGACACTAAGCGACCGTGCATTTTCTAGAAAGATGGTCCGAAGTAATCTTGGTTAAGCGGTCGCCTAGTCCTTAGCACTAAGTGACTGCCATGTCCCAAAACCCACAATTCTTTGTCCAAAACCCGACAATCCGTACCTCCGAGGAAACTCGGCCTGTTGTTTGGGTAATCGAGTAATTTCATTCTCAACAAGAAAGATGTAAAACACACTAAGCATACAAAATAAAAATTACACCATGAATTTAATACCTTAAAAAATAAGATTATATCTAATGGTTAGATGATAGAAGCCTAGTTTAGTTTAGGCCTTTGAACTTGTGCTCCCCTTGTCTTGCTCCGTAGAGAAAGGGTGGCTCGTTTTTGTTGTTGTGTTTCTCCGCAGGAGCCGAAAGATAAGCTGTTAAAGTGATGTTGTGGTTGAGAGCGATAATTCAGATGAGTCATTGAGCTGTGTGTGTGCGTGCGTGTGTTTGAGTTTGCTGGGAAATGAGAGATTCAGTGGGTTGTGGTTTTTTTGTTAAGGTGTGAGAGTTGAGAGAGGGACTGAAATGGAGTGAGATAAAGTGGAGTAGTGCTATGAAGTGAGGGAAGGGAATATGAGAGAGTGGGGGGACGAGGGAGATGGAGAGTTAAGAGTGAGGGCTGCTGTGAGAGAAGCCGAATGAAGAGAGTTGGGGAATGAATTGAGGGAGTCAGAAAGATAGATTGATTGGAGAGGGAGTGGGGGTTTCAAAATGGGATAAAATGGAAGAAAAATACGACTGACTTGATGGTTCCTTTTTATTTTTTTCCCTTTCTTTTGCTTCTTTTCTTGTTTCTTTCTTGTTTCTTTTTTTTCTTCTTTTTATTCTCCTTTTGTATTTTTAGAATCATTATCCTAAAACATATATAATAGTCTCTTCGTTTTCAAATAATCGTCATCTTTGACTTAACACATCGTTTTAAAAAATATTTAATTTATTATAAATATTAGTGTAATGTTTGATTTTCTTTAATACCTTTAAATATGTGATTATAATTAAATTAAATAGAAAAAATTAGGGTAAAGTAGTAAAAGTGTTTTTTTAAAAGAAAAGTTTTAAAAGAGAACAATTATTTTGGAACAAAAAAAAAGGAATGGAAGACAATTATTTGAATGCGGTGGGAGTATTAATCTATTTTGCGATAATTATTGGATAATATAAAATTGGGGTGTCTACAACAATTTGTATTATAAAACCAAATTATTTTGGGATGGACAAAAATGAAAGCATGACAATAATTTTGGGACGGAGGGAGTAGAACTTTGGCGGGTTACATGTCTGGGTCTTGGGAATTGTCCACACACATCTTGGTATTTACAGTTTTTTGCCTTTGGTCATTCCCACAACAAGTGCAAACCCCGGGTTTTACGATTGTGTTTCGATTGTGTTTTGAGTGTTGGTTTATCTCCCTTTAATTGCTTGGGTTGTTTGGCGGTCATTCTAGGCCAAATTTGAGGGCTTTTCAATCTGGAGACCTTGCGGACGCAAGGTGGTTTGGGCTTGCCCTCACATGGAGGGCGGTAGCTTGGAGAGAAGTGTTCTGGAGACCTTGCAGAGGCAAGGTGGAAAGGCCATGTGGCCGCAAGCCTCCTGTACCAGCACTTCGGGATTTTCTGATTTTTTAATTTTGGCTTGAACCATTGAACCCATTTCGAACCCCCTCATGTATTGTGACCTCTTAAGGTTTAATTTCAACCTTTGGATGTGTTTTAATCAAAGGCCAACATGAATTGACCAATAGAAACCTTGATAACTCTCACCTAGGATTGACCTCTTTGTAGTGACTTCATCTCCCCAAACTCAAGAATCAGCCATAGTTATCCACTATTGTTATTTGCTAGTTCCTAGAGAGAGAAAGAGTGAGCTTGAAATCCTCCACCTTGCTTGCACCATTGCAAGAGATCCGGCCATCGGATTTTTGATTGGAGACCACCAAATCGAAGCTCTTGCTCCCTAGTTTCTTAATCCTTGATTTGTTTTTCCATCCAACCGTTGGATTTCGAATAAGGTAAGCACCTAATCCCCTATTTTTGTACGCTCAATATCAAGCATGCTCCCTTCATGATAGTCTCTATTTACATGCTCAAGAAGACATGCACCACGTTAATAACTTGAAATTCTTTAAGTTAATTTTCTGTAAATTTTGGGTTAATGACTCATAATTGATAATTTGGACTTGTGTCAATTATGAATAATGTTCTAGAATGGATTTGGAATAACTATTGTTCTTGGACTTGTTGTGAATTTTAATTTTAAAAATGATGAACATGTTAGGGTTGAAAATTTGGGAACTTTGATCTTGATGGACTAAAATTCATGAATGACTTAATATTCTAATTGTAAATGAATCGAGAACATAGAAAAGAGTCATGAATTGCACATAGCATTTATCCTCTACTTGGAAATAATTTAGCGATAACTCAACGGAGTTGCACTTAGAGAGTCATTGAACTATACCGACTATACAATCAATCCCTACGACGTTTAGAGTTCAATTGAATTGTAAATTAGCTCTTGGGAATTCTTAATGTGATTGATCTCATGCGTGACTTGTATATTGTAGGGTAACATGCCTACTTGATTGGAAGAGTCGCTCTTGTCGACCTCGCTCCCTTACTTGATTTATTACGTTTGTAAACATCTACTTGACTCGGACGAGTTCACTCTTGTCGAACTCGCTCCTTACTTGATTTTGTGTGACAAGTAAATATCTACTTGGCATGCCATTAGTCTAGCTGGCATTACTTGAATTGTCTAGATGGTTAACGATGCATCGAATTTCAAGATTCATGGTAGTGATGGGTCGCCACACCATAAGCGTGCACACACCCTTCACTACTGATTACAGTGGAGAAGAGTACCTCGTTGTAACCAATGGGCGCTTGGAACAATACTATCGTGGTTGATGTATCATACACGTGCATTCGACGAATACATTCAAGATAACCTTGTCTATTTCAGGTCTACGAAGCGGCATCGGTTCCATAACATATCCTTATCCTATGTGATTTATTTTAAAGCACTTATGTAAAAACAACATGCATCGCGACATGAGAACTACGTGCTAGTATGACCTTGCTTGATAATCAAATATGATAACGTGTTATGTATGTCTTGCATTATATCCTGTCATGCATATTGGTGGCTTACAAAGTCTTTATGACTTACCCCCCCTCCCTTTTACTATTTTAGATCCTAATCATCTAGGACCGTCTCATCGAGGTTGATCGTCTACTCATGTTCGTGATTTCGCACGCCTAGAGGTGGTAGCGTTGGCTTTTGGTTTCTCTTTTGCAAGGACGCTTGGGTTAAGCAAGTCACTTAGACTTAGCTTGGGAATGTGTAATTATAATGTCTTTTTCTTGTGTAGTCTAAGACTAATTGTACTACTTATGTTTCTAGTTATTTGTTGGCACTTGTAGGCCGGGCCTTGCTTGCATGTATTGGTTCACTTGTTAAGACTTCCGCTGAGCATCCCATTAGCTCTATTTTACTTTTGTAGTTTCTCCGGCGTGTTTAGCCGTTGAGGTGTATATATATTAGCATGAATTGTTTAGTTGTTGGGTTCCGGTTGTAAATTCGCCGATGACTTGGTTTACTTGTTATTAATTGTTATATCAGATTCTAAAGTTTTAAATTATACCAGCTTTTTAGTGCTGAGTTGTACTACGTGTCCAATGTTGCGTCACGTTAGTTTTGATAATTGAGTCCTTGTATGCTTGCCTTGTCCTTATTTGGACGGTACGACCCGCGATCCTTCCTCGGGGTCGGGGTAGGGTTGGTCAGGATAGGTTCCATGGCCTAGGTGGGTTAGTATTTGTGTTATGTTCTAACGTCGAGTGATTTCTTATAGTTGTATCATGGTGGATCCTAGACCAGGAGCTAGTAGCGGTGGAACTGGTATTGGCCGAGGTAGAGGTAGGCCAAGGAGGGTTCCTGCTGAACCAGAGGCTAGAGTTCCAGATGAACCAAAGGTTTTGATTATGGCTGAGCAAGGTTTTTTTTAAAAACCGGACCGGACCAAAGAACCGGACCAGACCAATGAAAATTGGACCGAACCAATTTTTTGGTTTGGTCTTGGTCCATAATTTTTTAAGAACCGAATAATTGGTCTGGTCCCGTTTTTATGTTTTTAAATTTGGTTCTGGAACCGGACCGGATATATATATATATATATATATATATATATATATATATATATATATATATATATATATATATTAATGTTTTTTTTGCCCCTAAGGGGGTGGCTCAATGGTAGATATGTGGCTTCACAAAGTATGAGGTCTCAGGTTCAATCCATTCACATGGCCCCCTTAGGAGGAAAAAAAAAATTCTATTGATAATAAAAGTTTATTAATGTTTTTTTTACCTACAAAATAAAACCCTAGATTGGAAAATATAAATACTTTTTATGTGTGATATATAATTGTGTATGCCCTTAATCACTTATGCAACAGCCACGACGAGCGAGCGGCTTCCCTCGCCTTCCTCTTCCCCCTCAAATTCTATCCCAATCGATGAATCGAAGACTGAAGAGTGAAGAGTAGTTTCCTTCCTGCCTTCCTCCCCTCAAATTCTATCTCAATCGAAGACTGAAGAGTGAAGAGTCTGAAGACTCAATCGAAGACTTAAGACTCAACCCTAAATCGCCTCCCTTCCAGCGTTCGTCATCGGCTACAGTCTTCGATTCGCGACTCTCTCTCCCTCTTTCGCGTCTCTGACTCTCAGCCCTCAGAATCTCATATCCGCCATTCGCCGCCGCCGCACTGCCACTGGGTTGTAAATCAAAGACGACAGGTACCGAACCCTCTCTTTCTCTGTCACACACACACAACTCTATGGGTGGTCAAGGACCTCAAGGTTCCTCCATTCCTGCCCAGTGCTCCTGGCTTCAGTGGATTGGATGATTGAGGGTTTAAGCCTTTGTAAAAGGTCCTTAAGTTATTCAGTATAGTCTATTTCATTTTCATCCATCTTAAACATTTTATAAAATATAGAGTATTTGTTCAATGCTCTGTGTGTTATTTGGTCCTGTCCATTGCCCAGTGCTCATGGTTTTTGTTATTTTCAATGCTTTGTGACCTGTGTGTTCATGTGTTATATTTCATTTTTATGTCTATTAAAAATATATATTTGTGTGTTCTTTTTTGTTCCTGTCCATTGCCCAGTGCTCCTGGTTTTTGTTACAGCAGTTTTTTTTTGTACATCAATTTTTTTTGTACAACAGTTTTTATTTTGTACAGCAGTTTTTTTACATCAGTTTTTTTTGTACAACAGTTTTTGTACAACAGCTTAGATTTCAAATTTTGGTTCTTGGTTATTATTTTTGTACAGCAGTTTTTTTTTTAATGAAGCAAGTTCTTTTTTTTAAAGTCTCTGAAGTCTGAACATGTTTCTGCTTCAGTGTTGGTTGAATAGCAAGCTGGCAGATGATACTTAAAATCTGCGAGGCAGAACCTCTGATACTTGAAATGATTTGCAGATGATACTTGAAATTGAATAGCAGTTTTCCTTCATCCTAAATTATATAGCAATTTCATGCCTTGATGTTTTCCTTCTTGTTGGGTGAAATCCACCATGAGTTTGACCTCCCTAATTTTGATCCTTTGATGGTGGAGATGATACTGAACATGTTTCCTTCTTGTTGCCTTGATGATTTTCTTTTATTTCCCATTAGAAATAATTTCTTTTATGGTGGATAATTAATATTTAGCCCCTCTATTGATTTTACATGACATAATTTTGTAAAATAAGTTTAGCTTGTTTGAAAAAGAGTAATGTCAAGTAGCCATTGAGGGACACGATAATTTTAAAGTTTTTCGATCTCAAATTCGTTTAGTTTACCCTATTCTATGTCTTGTCTAATTTTGTAGTGATAATTGGTAAAGACAAGATTGCTGTTTTTTTGAATTTGCAGAAATGCATCAAAGAAAGAAGAGGAGGCAAAAGAAATCCAGAAATCATCTTTAGCTAATTAGCTCTGAGAGACCTTTCCAATGTTCTACTTTAGTACTTTTTAGTTTGTATTTTAATCGAATGTTGTTTCCTTTTTAGTTTGTACTTTAATCGAAGGTTGTTTCCAAAAAACATGTTTGATTTTGAATGTACTTTTATTGAAGTTTGTTTAATCTTTTTATAAAGTTTAAGTCTTTAAAATTTCATTATATATTTATATTAAGCAGTTAAAAAGTAAAGAAATCATAGTATTGGTATGGTCCTGGTTCTGATACGTCTTCGATTGGTTCTGGACCGGACCAACGTATTGGTTCCCACACCTATTGGGTTGGTTCTGGTTCTAAATTTTTTGAGAACCGGACTATTGATCTGGTTTTGGTTTTCTATTTTTTTCCAAAAAAAAAAGGACCAATCCGGACCAAGCTCACCCCTAGTTTTGATACCCCCACCATAGAATCAGGGTGATGAGAATGCTCGTATGGCAGGCTTGTTTCGCAGGATGATGGCTGTTATGGCTGAGTTGGCACAGGAAGGTCAGGCGAGAGGTGTACGACCCCCACCACCACCACCAGAACTGGAGGCGAGAGTTTTGCCACCTCATAATGATGTACCACCAGAACCTACGGCCAGAAACAATGCTACCTTGGAGAGGTTCTTGAAAATGAAACCTCCATCTTTCGAGGGAGAGTCAGATGCTGGTAAGGCAGAGTTGTGGCTAGAGGACTTGGAGAAAATCTTTGCAACTCTAGACTGCACCGAGGAAGAGAAAGTTGTGTTAACTGTTTATAAGCTAAGAGGGGCCGTGAATCATTGGTGGTGCTAGCAAGTTGGAATCTTAATCTGGTTTCGAGGATTTGGTCAAATTTCGAGAGGGAGTTCAAGGTTTCTTATGTACCTATGGTAGTGAGGAGGAAAAGAGAGAAGGAATTTCAGAATCTAGAACAAGGTTCTATGACAGTGGCCCAGTATTCAGATATGTTCACCAAGTTGTCTCGCTATTGAACACATCTTGTACAGGATGAGTCCCAGAGAGTTCTCAAGTTTGTGACGGGTCTGAAGATCGAGTTTAGGAGGCAACTCTTGTCATTGCAGTTGACAGATTATCGGGGTGCAGTTGATCGCGCCTATAAGATAGAGAGAGACATAGAAGAGCTAGTAGAAGCTTCTTTGTGCGTCCTCGCATCGGCGATCGTCGCCGCGATCATCTCAGGTGACCTCGCAGCATTCTAGGAGAGGTCAGTTTTTGGGTAATCGGTCCAATCATCAGGGCAACCGTCGCAACGGTGGCCAATCTAGGCAGAAGTTAGATGGACAGTCTAGGCATCCGTCCAAGAGTCGTGATAGTCGTGCTCCATCTTTGGAAGGGCAACAAGGCCAGCGGAGTGAACCTATTGGGTGTTCCTTTTGTCACAAGTCGGGGCATTCATATAATGACTGTAGGAGTAGACTTGGGCAGTGTCTGGGATGTGGAGAAGTAAGTCACCAGGTTAAAGATTGTCCTAAGATTATGGCTACTCAGTCCGTGGGTTCCGTTCAGCAGTCGGGCACCAAGAGGGATAATGATGTGCGTCCTAAGGCGCAAGCTCGTGTATTTGCACTTGATCAGCGTGGTGTTCCGGAGTTGACCACAGTCATTGGAGGTATTCTCTCAGTCTTCGATCATAGGGCTCGAGTTCTTATAGATCCGGGGTCTACTCATTCCCATGTTGCATCGCATTTCATTGAGCATTTGTGTGTGTTACCTTCTTAGTTTCTTTATGTTCACTTGAAGTGTCCACACCATTGGGTGATCATTTGTTGGTGTAAGAGGTTTATAAGACTTGTGATGTGCTTGTATATGATCGAGTCCTGCATGCGGATTTGGTAGTTTTGCCTATTTGGGACTTTGATTTGATTTTGGGTATGGATTGGTTGTGTACTTATCATGCTCTAGTTGATTGCCGTCGTAAGAGAGTTACTTTTGCCATGCCCGGTATTCCGGAGTTTGTGTTTACGGGTGATCATGCCATGAATAACATACATGTTATTTCTGCTTTACGAGTTAGGAAGCTTTTATCTCAAGGGTGTACGTGTTATTTAGCTTGTGTGATCGATACTAGTATGCCTATTACATCTCTAGAGGAGGTCCCAGTTGTTAATGAGTTTCCCGACGTGTTCTCGACCGAGTATGCCTTGCCACCCGATCGAGAGGTAGAGTTTTGCATTGAGTTATTGCCTGGGACTTCACCTACTTCTAGGGCACCATACCGAATGGCTCCCGCAAAGTTGAGGGAACTTAAGGAGCAGTTGCAGGAACTTCTTGATAGGTAGTTCATTAAACCAAGTGTATCTCTGTGGGGTGCACCGGTGTTGTTTGTGAGAAAGAAGGACGGTAGCTTGCGGTTGTGTATTGATTATATGCAGTTGAATCAGGTTACTATTAAGAACAAGTACCCTTTACCTCACATTGATGATCTCTTCGATCAACTTCAGGGGTCCGTAGTGTATTCCAAGCTAGACTTGAGGTGTGGTTATCACCGGTTGAGAGTTCGGCGAAGGATGTTCAGAAAGGCGACTTTTCGGACACGTTATGGTCATTATGAGTTTGTGGTGATGCGGTTTGGGTTGACAAAGCGGCGCTGCAGATTTTCATGGATTTGATGAATCGGGTATTCCATAATTATTTGGATTGCTTTATTGTGGTTTTCATCGATGATATCCTAGTGTACTCAAAGTCACGAGAGGAACATACTAATCATTTGAGAGTGGTTCTTTCCTTGTTGCGAGAGAAACATCTTTTTTTCTAAATTTAGTAAGTGTGCATTTTGGCTCGAGCAAGTATCTTTTCTTGGTGATGAGCGCAAGATTTCCACGAATTTTTCCGGGAATTTTCTTTTATTTTGTGCTATTTTTTAGTTAATTATGCTTTGGAAATATTATTATTTGTGTTTTGTGCTTAATGTAGGTTTCCAAGCATAATCGAGCTTTTATATGGTGTTTGGTACGAAGTTCGAGACAATTCCGGGCTTAAAAGTTAATTTGGAAATTATTTGGACAAAGTTCGTTAAGCAGTTAAGAGATCCAAGGCATCCGAGGGGGCTAACGGAGGTGAATGTACTAACAGAGAGGACTAATTTGCAAAATGGGAGAAGTCGGGAAGGCGGCGCCAACTTGAGTCTCCAGGGCACCTGGGAACAATAAGCAGTGAAGAGGCAGCCGCCCCGCAATTGCAACCGAGGCCCTGCGCGTTGTCGGCTAATGGGCGCCACGTGGCGGGCAGCGTGTCCTCTCCACCAGCGCGACCGCGTCCTCCTCTGGATCCGGGTCTCACCCGACTTATGACCCGTGCTCGACCCTCCGGCCCTTCCATCTCACCCACTCCATCTCACGGCCGCGGCCCATTTCCTGTGGGTGACCGCGAGCTCCCTTGTGGTTTGCCCGGCAGCCAGACCCGCCTCTCTTTCCTTTCCCATTCGGCCCTAGCTTTCCTTTGTGCTTCCCAAAATACCCCCATGCCTTGGTGCTTCCATTCCCTTCTCCATTTTATTCAGCCGGCCTTCATTTGAAGAAAACAAGTCCCCATTTGGGACATTGCTCCCAAATGGGGCACCAACCTCCATTTCCATCAAATTCTCTTCAATTCCTCCATTCAATTGTCCGATAATGAAGGTTTGGAGCATCATTTCAAGAGCCAAAGACGCAATTACAATTTATTTCAACCCCGGATCCGCGATTATTCGGTTTAATTCTTCCTATCCCTATTTTTGATAGTTGTTATGATTTCTTGGGTTGATTAATATTGTAATTGAAGAATTGGTTTGTGCTTAAATTATTATGGAATGCAATTATTTTTCTATGTTAAATGTAGTGTTTTAATTTAATTTATCTCTTTATTTAGTACACATTCATGTTGGTTATTATTTTGTGCACTTAATGCCTTTAATTATTTAACCAATAATTAAATGATTTTAGAAATATTTAGGATCCGCGAGAGCTACCTTTATATTTCGGACCAATCAATTTAATAGTTGGTGTTTTGTGACACACACCGATAGCCAAAATGAGACTAGGTTTGACACGCGATCGAACCACCTTAGCTATTCGCGAGGTCGGGGAGGTTAGGGTTGACTATAAGATGCGAGAGCCCGTAGTTAACCAATTTTATTTGTCTCGGCTACCAACATGACTTGTAGAAAAATATAGAGAGTTTCTTTTTGCGAAGTATTACCCATGCGTTTGGTTATTATTGTGTGATCTTCATGCTTTTAATGTCGTAGCGAACCATTAGATGATCATTAGAATTATAGGATAAGATGCGAGAGCCCGTTCTATTAATTCCGAAAATCACATTAATTGTTTACGTTACGTGAGACCGAGAGGAGATCGTGCGTAGATAGTCATTGGGTGTTTGCTTTGACACGTGGCTATTTTCTCTTATGTTATAAGAAGCGAGAGCCCGTAGCTAGGAGTTGTAGCTAGATTTGCTATACGTTGCAAGAGCCCGTAGCGAATAAAATAGTGCACCCGACTACCAAGACTTGAGTTAAAGAAAAGCAGAAAGATGATTAAATTAAACACCGGCTAGACTAGAAATAATGCGTTCCTATATTTCTATCTTGATTTGTTGTTGCCAAACCACCTCCGCAATAGTATAGATTTAATTGCTTTCTTAGGTTGTTTATATTTTTAGATTTTAATTCATTTTATTTTCGCTCAAATATAGTTAGTTAGCCTAATTTTGGTACTTAGTTGGAGTGAGGATTACGCATTCCTGTGGGATCGATAACTCGTACTTAGGTACACTTTATTACTTGATACTAGGGTATTCTTGCTCGAAGAGTTGCGTTAGCACATTACTTGGGCATGTTGTTTCTAGTGCGGGTATTGCGGTGGATCCATCTAAAGTGGAGGCGGTTACTAAATGGAAGACTCCTAGTACGGTGACCGAAGTCCGTAGTTTCTTGGGCTTGGCGGGTTATTACCGTAGGTTTATTGAGGGATTTTCTAAGATTGCTACTCCTATGACGAACTTGACTCAGAAAAAGTCTATTTTTTTGGAGTGATAAGTGCGAGGCTAGTTTTCAAGAGTTGAAGAAAAGATTGACTACATCTCCTGTTTTAGCATTGCCTAGTGGATGTGATGACTTTGTGATCTATAGCAACGCTTCATTAGAAGGCTTGGGTTGTGTGCTTATGCAGAACGGAAAGGTTATTTCTTACGCTTCTAGGAAGTTGTCACCATATGAGCAGAATTATCCGACTCATGATCTTGAGTTAGCAGCTATTATTTTTGCGCTTCACAAGTGGAAACACTATCTTTATGGGGCGAAGTTTGAAGTGTTCACGGATCATAAGAGTTTGAAGTACCTCTTCTCGCAGAAAGAGTTGAATATCTGACAGAGGCGTTGGATGGAAAAGCTTAAGGATCATGATTGTATTATTCTTTACCATCCAGGGAAAGCAAATGTTATTGCGGATGCCTTGAGTAGGAAGGCTTTTATGTCTTGTTTGATGATGAGAGAGTGGAGAATGCTAGAGGACGTTCGTGAGTGGGGTCCTATTGAGAACGAGCGTGGTATTATCTTTGCTAGCGTTCGTGCTACCCCTATATTGTTCGAGTTGATCAAGAAGGCGCAAGTGTTAGATCCAGATTTCCTAAAGATTATTGATGGATTGGGCAAGAATAAGACTTCCGAGTTTGCGATGAATAGTAGTGGTATCTTGACATTTCGAGGTAGAGTTTTAATTCCTTCTACCGATGGAGTGAAGCGTATGGTTCTTGATGAGGCCCACAAGGCCAAGTATACGATACATCCGGGTAGTACTAAGATGTACCGTAACTTGAAGAGACAGTTTTGGTGGAATGACATGAAGAGGGAAATAATGGATTATGTATCAAGGTGCTTGACTTGTCAGTAAGTTAAGGCCGAGCACCAAAGACCTGCTGGTTTATTGCAGCCACTTGAGATTTCAGAATGGAAATGGGAACATATCACGATGGATTTTTTTACAGGGTTGCCGCGTACTCGTAGGGGTTTCGACGCTGTTTGGGTTATTGTCGATAGGTTGACGAAATCTTCTCATTTCATTCCTATTGCGATTTCTTACAGCTTAAGTCAGTTGGCAGCATTGTATATTCAGGAGATTGTCAGGCTACATGGTGTTCCTGTTAGTATTGTATCGAATAAAGATCCTAGATTTACCTCGAGATTCTGGCATTCATTACAGGAGGTCTTGGGTACAAAACTTAACTTTAGTACGACCTTTCATCCTCGGTCAGATAGGCAGTCGGAGAGGTTGATACAGATATTGGAAGACATGCTTCATGCTTGTGCCATGGATTTCAAGGGCAGTTGGGATTCACATCTACCGTTGGCAGAGTTTGCGTATAATAACAGTTACCAATCTAGCATTGAGATGGCTCCTTATGAAGCTTTGTATGGGCGTAAGTGTCGTTCGCCAATTTGCTGGGACGAAGTTCGTGAAGATAAGTTATGGTGTTCCGAAATGGTACAACAGTCGGCTGGGAGTGTGAAGCTGATTAGAGATAGATTGCGTACGACTCAGAGTAGACAGAAAAGCTATGTGGATAATCGGAGACGTGATCTTGAGTTTCAAGTTGGTGATTATGTATTCGTGAAGATATCGACGCGCCGTGGTACTAAGAGATTTGGTAAGAAAGGGAAACTTTCACCAAGATATATTGGTCCGTTTGAGATTCTTGAGAGGGTTGGTTCTTTGGCTTATAGGATTGCACTGCCACCTTCTATTTCGGGTATTCATGATGTGTTTCACGTTTCTATGCTTCGCAAATACTTGAAGGACGAATCACATGCTTTTGCCTATGAAGAGATTACCTTTGAACCCGATCTTTCCTATGATGAGAAGCCGGTGAGGATTCTTGATACTAAAGAGCAAATCTTGAGAACTAAGAGGATACCATAAGTGAAGGTCTTGTGGAGAAATCATGACATTGAGGAAGCTACGTGGGAGACCGAGCTTGAGATGAGGGAGAAATACCCATATTTATTCGAGATGACTGGTAAGAATTTAGGGACTAAATTCCTTTAAGTGTGGGGGGATGTGAGAACCCGAACCATACTTGTTTAACATGCTCTCGTTGTTTACTTAACATGTCTAATATGTTCACCATTCATGCTTGTAAGATATCTTCCATGACTAACTTGGTTGTATGACTTTTGCTAAGTTATAAAGGTTGACAGACTTATATGCCTTGTACGTGCTTGTCTTGGGTCCTTGTATACATGCCTTGACATTTCAAGTTCCTTTCTAAGTCATTGACAGTCTTAACTTCTTGGCTATAAGTTTCTTGGTATCGAACTTAGTCTTTAACAAGTTTAGATTGAGTTTCATGCTTAGTTTTTTTAGCATTCATGATCGTTAGCTGTTTACATCGTTCTCGGCATTTGTTTTCTTGTATTCCGACTTGTTCCAGGAGAGTTTCGACTGTGTTTTGAGTGTTGGTTTATCCCCCTTTAATTGCTTGGGTTGTTTAGGGATCATTTTAGGTCAAATTTGAGGGATTTTCATTCTGGAGACCTTGCGGACGCAAGGTGGTTTGGGCTTGCCCTCGCATGGAGGGCAGTAGCTTGGAGAGAAGTGTTCTGGAGACCTTGCGAAGGCAAGGTGGAAAGGCCATGCGGCCTCAAGCCTCCCGTACCAGCACTTCGGGATTTTCTAATTTTTTAATTTTGGCTTGAACCATTGAACCCAATTCAACCCAATTCAAACCCCCTCATGTATTGTGACCTCTTTAGGTTTAATTTCAACCTTTGGATGTGTTTTAATCAAAGGCTAACATGAATTGACCAATAGAAACCTTGATAACTCTCACCTAGGATTGACCTCCTTGTAGTGACTTCATCTCCCCAAACTCAAGAATCAGCCATAGTCATCCACCATTGTTATTTGCTAGTTCCTAGAGAGAGAAAGAGTGAGCTTGATATCCTCCACCTTGATTGCACCATTGCCGAGATCCGCCATCGATTTTGATTGGAGACCACCAAATCAAAGCTCTTGCTCCTTAATTTCTTAATCCTTGATTTGTTTTGTCATCCAACCGTTGGATTTCAAATAAGGTAAGCACCCAATCCCCTGTTTTTGTATGCTCAATATCAAGCATGCTCCCTTCATGATAGTCTCTATTTACATGCTCAAGAAGACATGCACCGTGTTAATAACATGAAATTCTTTAAGTTAATTTTCTGTAAATTTTGGGTTAATGACTCATAATTGATAATTTGGACTTGTGTCAAATATGAATAATGTTCTAGAATGGATTTGGAATAACTATTGTTCTTGGACTTGTTGTGAATTGTAATTTTAAAAAATGATGAACATGTTAGGGTTCAAAATTTGGGAACTTTGATCTTGATGGACTAAAAGTCATGAATGACTTAATAGTCTAATTGTAAATGAATCGAGAACATAGAAAAGAGTCATGAATTGCACATAACATTCATCCTCTACTTGGAAATAATTTAGCGATAACTCAACGGAGTTACACTTAGAGAGTCATTGAACTATACCGACTCTACAATCAATCCCTACGACGTTTAGAGTTCAATTGAATTGTAAATTAGCTCTTGGGAATTCTTAATGTGATTGATCTCATTCTTGACTTGTATATCGTAGAGTAACATGCCTACTTGATTGGACGAGTCGCTCTTGTCGACCTCGCTCCCTTACTTGATTTATTAAGTGAGTAAACATCTACTTGACTCAGACGAGTTCGCTCTTGCCGAACTCTCTCCTTACTTGATTTTGTGTGACAAGTAAATATCTACTTGGCATACCATTAGTCCAGCTGACATTACTTGAATTGTCTAGATGGTTAACGATGCATTGCCGTCATGAATTTCAAGATTCATGGTAGTGATGGGTCGCCACATCATAATCGTGCACACACCCTTCACTACCGATCACATAGGGAGAAGAAGTACTCGTCAGAACCAATGGGCGCTTGGAACAATACTATCGTGGTCGATGTATCATACACGTGCATCCGACGAATACATTCAAGATAACCTTGTCTATTTCAGGTCTACGAAGCGGCACCGGTTCCATAACATATCCTTATCCTATGTGATTTATTTAAAGAACTTCTGTGAAAACAACGTGCATCGCGACATGAGAACTACGTGCTAGTATGACCTCGCTTGATAATCAAATATGATAACGTGCTATGTATGCCTTGCATTATATCCTGTCATGCATATTGGTGGCTTACAAAGTCTTTGACTTACATCCCCTCCCTTTTACTGTTTTAGATCCTAATCATCCAAGACCGTCTCATCGAGGTTGATCGTCTACTCTTGTTTGTGATTTCGCGTGCCTGGAGGTGGTAGCGTTGGCTTTTGGTTTCTCTTTTGCAAGGACGCTTTGGTTAAGCAAGTCACTTAGACTTAGCTTGGGAATGTGTAATTATAGTGTCTTGTTCTTGTGTAGTCTAAGACTAATAGTACTACTTATTTTTCTAGTTATTTGCCGGCACTTGTAGGCCGAGCCTTGCTTGCATGTATTGGTTCACTTGTTAAGACTTCCGCTGAGCATCCCATTAGCTCTATTTTACTTTTGTAGTTTCTCCGACGTGTTTAGCCGTTGAGGTGTATATATATTAGCATGAATTGTTTAGTTGTTGGTTCCAGTTTTAAATTCGCCGATGACTTGGTTTACTTGTTATTAATTGTTATATCAGGTTCTAAAGTTTTAAATTATACCGGTTTTTTAGTGCCGAGTTGTACTATGTGTCCAATGTTGCGTCACGTCAGTTTTGATAATTGAGTCCTTGTATGCTTGTCTTGTCCTTATTTGGACGACACGACCCGCGATCCTTCCTCAAGGTCGGGGTAGGGTCGTCACATGTCTTAATACTCAAAGGACTAGTAAGCTGGGTTAGGTTTTCGAAGTAAGTCTTCGACTATCAGTTTCTTTTTTTTTCTGAGATCTTTAACATCATGTTTTTTGTAACTAATTTTGATCTTATGTTAATCGCTGCTATAAACCTTACGATTGAGTTAGCCTTGGGTGACTAGCTAATAAACTTAGTTAGAAGCTTATAAAGTAAATTGTGTTCTCTTGTAATGTTTTCTGACATTGATGATTAGAGTTGTCAAATAAGGCTAATGCCCGTAGGCATGCCTGCTCCGCCATCTAAAAAGGGCGGGTTGGGCTGATATGATAGAGTATGGTTTGGAAGTGGTCCTCACAGGCTTTGCCCGCACGGGCTGCAATCTTTTGCGGGTTGGGGCAATTCAAACTCATTTTTTTGGAATAATTACAAGCCGGTACATTTTTAAAAACATTTTTTCAAATGAATCCACCTATTTTTTGCACATTTCTTTTGGGTACAATTTTTAGGCAAAAATACTTATCTACCCTTTGCACTCAATAAGATCGTTTCGGCTGTATATTTGAACTGCCAACATCATTTCCATGGCTGAAACTCTCCAAAACCCTAATCCTACCATATCCGCCTACTATCGACTGTATGCTCACCACGGAGTTGTCACTGGCCGACTGCTCTCGCCTGTGCTCAAAGCATAGCCTACCGAAACCCGACGACGCCCCGCCGAAAATCTCCACCCAAATGATTCTCGAAAATCGCTCGGCGGATTGACGAGTTCAATAACCGGAGGAAGTAGCTGATGCCGAGGCCGTGGCGCAATTAGGCTTTGGCTTCATTATTAGGTCAAGCGAGGCCACCACCGCCTTCAATCAGCAATAAACCAACCCTCTACACGCAGGCTCGTAATGCTAGACATTATCGCAACCTCGCGATGGACATCCTTGATGTCGACGGCGGTATGGAATTTCTTCTTGGAAATTGATTTGCAAGCTAAGGCTTGTTTGGTTTCTCAAGATAAAGGTAAGTGATGCCGACGATGAGGCGGCAGCAGGGATTGACTTTCGCGCCGTTGTTGTTTGATGTTGTTGTTGTGTTTAGTTTCGCTTTGTCGTTGTTGGTGGCGACGGCCGAGTGGTTTTGGGGGCGTTGGGACGAACACAGGTTACGCAGTTGCCCATGGAAATTGATTTGCAAGCTAAAAACAATTGAAATTCCCCCAATGTATTATTAGATTTGGATTGTTTAAGTGATTGATTTAAGTATCTAATTGTGTGTATAACGATGATATGGAAATTGATGTATTTTTTTCCTTGATTCCATTCAATTGTGTTTGTTATCTATTTATCATTTTGATTTTAAATTTTGAAGGTTCTGATGCCAGACATTAGGTTGGTTTTTGGCATCAGGTTGATTTCGACGCCCGCATCGTCGATTTTTGATCGATTTATGATGCCCGACATCGAGTTGATTTTGATGCCCGACATCGTTGATTTTGGCATCGTTGATTTCGATGCCAAAAGCATCGATTGATTTTTTGGCATCAGTTGATTTCGATGCCCGACATCGAGTTGAATTTTTGGCATCGAGTTTTCATTAACGACATTTTTTGTCATTTGGCAAAGAATTGTAGCTATACGAATGTCCAAAAATTGATGGTTCTAAATGAAAACATGTTTTCAAAATTGTACCCACTTGAAATTTTCCCCATTTTTTTCTCACTACTAACAAGCAGCCCAAGAGGAGTGGCCCAGCCCAAAAAATAAGAAAATAAACCTAAAAGTCAAAAACTCTTCGGTCACACTTCCTTCTCATTCTCAAATCGTCTCTTCGTCTTCATCTCATCTTTTCGACGAACTGAACACTGAACAACAGTTATGCGGCTCTGCCAGAGTGTCTGCGTCTCACACTCAAGAGTCAAGAATTCGTCTACCGTCTCCGATGCTCCGTGACTCCGTCTGGTTTGTCTTTCTCCCTCGCCCTCTTGCCTCCGGCCTCTCGCTGCACAGACGCACAGCACAGTATCGATCTCTCTCTCTTTCTTGCTCTCGCACAATCTCACATGTATTGAGTTTTGATTTTCTAGATGGACTAGACTTCCATATGGATCAGATTTGATCATTAACTCGATTGTATTGAGTTTTGAATTTCCCCATTTCGAAGTCGGCTAATGAAAAAACTACCTCTAACTTCGACTAAAGAATCAACTATTGGGTTGATCTAGATTTCTTTAATGGATTTTTTCCACTACGGTTATTAGGCACAAAGGCTTTTGAGTTTTGATTTCTCCCATTTGCTGCCTTCTACTTTTCAGTTTTCTAACTTTTCTCTATGGTTTTCATTGATCGTTTCCAATTACGGTGGGCATGCTCGTTTTTCCCCATCCCTACGTGGGATGGGGTGGGCCAAAGGTTTTAGGGACCATCATGTTTGCGGGCTTTCCCGTCCCGTGTTATGTCAGGTTTTCTAGGCTCACGAGTAAGCCCGCTCCGCGTGCTCGTTTTGACAGCTCTATTAATAATCATATGTCTTTGTCTATATATATATATATCCGAATTATCTTTCCATGAAAATAGTTTTTATTTATGCAATTCATTAAGTATAATTAAATCATTTTCATATTACTTGAAAATTTAATATTTTTGAAACTATATAAATATAACGAAAATATATAATTGAAAAGGCAAAACACATATTTGGGTCACTGTACGTCTATACTTTTCAAAAAATTGTAATTAGCCCACTGAGACGTCAAAATTTTCGGGATAACCACTGTATCAGATTTATCTTGCACGATAATCCTTTTTTTGGATGGATGTTAAGTTTGGACGTTAAGTTAGGTTAAATGTCAATTTTGCCCTCGTCTTCATCATCAGAATATATTATAGTCTGTGCAGTCTACTCATAATTGTTCACAAGTGCTTTCCTCATATCAAAGATGTTCTAAACTGCAACCCAATTCCATTGACGACCACTCCTGAATCGACCCCAATAATCCCCCTCTTGTCTTTCCTCGTTACGCCTCTCCTTACATCACCGGCTCGGAATCCGACAACGCCGCTTGGCCTCCCATAAGAAGAAGCACCACCGATTCTCCTCCTCACCAACATATTCGATCCGTATCCCACCACGGATTCGACTCCATTCGATTCCGATCCTGTGGTTTCTTGCCAATTCTTGGGAATCCAAGGGGTTCCCTCCAAAGATCGTTGTCTTCTTGGTTCTCCGACATTTTACCCCGTCTTCGGAGAAAGCAATCGCGTCTATTCTCTCTTGATGAGCCACCAACTGCTTCAGGAGGATTACAGATACGGCCTGGGTATAGAGATCGAGGGATGTCTCCGGAGATATTTCCCGAAGACGAGGAATGCTACGATAGCGGGTACTCGTTAGAGTCATCGCAAGGGTGGAAGCAAACGCCGATGAGGAAAAAACCGGCCAGTCGACGATCGAATCATGGCCTAACGCATCGACTTGCGATTGCGCTTATGGCTTAAATTGGCTCATCCCTTCCATTATGCATCTTTTTCGATCCGGACGAAGGTGTTACACTTCTTCGCACACTGGGGCCGCTTCAGTGGGTGTCCTTTTATACGCTTGTTGGGCGATTTGGCTAGGGTTGCTGACGAGATCCAATGGCCTTTGGCCAAGGACGAGGCTGTTGTCAAACTCGACGATGGGGGTTTTGGATGTGACCATGGCCAAGGAATTGACGCCGGCTGATTTGGAATCGGGTAAGAAGAAGGAGGCGATGGAAGAGAGGTGTGGGGCTTATTGGACCACATTGGCTCCAAACGTAGAGGACTTAGCGGGAAACAATGATAATGATGAAGACGAAGGTAAAATAGACATTTAACCTAACTTAACGTCTAAACTTAATGTCCATCCAAAAAAGGGGTTAACGTGTAAGATAAGTCTGGTACAGTAGCCATCCCGAAAATTTTGATGTCTCAGTGGCCTAATTGCAATTTTTTGAAAAGTACAATGGCCCAAAAGTGTGTTTTGTCAATTGAAAACTACATTATGAATTATGAATATTTCAAAAAGGTTTAAATCGCAATTTGGTCACCCTACTTTCGGCCAAAAGTCATTAAGCTCACTCTACTTTTTTTTTCGTCAATTTGATCACTCTACTTGAACATAAATAACACGTTCATCACTTTGTCTAAATATTTAGATAGAAAACTTAAAACATTTACAAAAACCCAAAATTACCCTTACCCAGACTATTAACTTTGAGGGATCCATTACCCAAAATTACCCTTACACAAAATTACTGCCCTCTTTTATAGATGAATGCAGGAGACTCCCACCATTGTTGGGTCTAAGAAAAATCTAACACAGTGTTCACCCTACAATCAAATAGATTGGTTTGGGGTCTCGTCCAAAGATGAGATTGACCCGCCTTTGATAGGGGCAAAGCCCAACCTCATTATCATACGATGGTTGATCGAGAAGCTAGTAGGGGAGCGGGAGACTTTCATCTGGGTTTGTTGATGAATGCCGGCACAACTCTCCTTCATCCCTTCCGCCGTCGTCTCTTCACCCTCCCGCAAGGTCTGAAGCCACCCATCAATGTCTTCTTCTTCATGGACGGAGGAGGTGAGAGCTAGGGATGTCATCGTTCGAGACGATGGCGTTTCGATTTTGTGGTGGTGGCAGAAGCGATCTCTGTGTCTGTGTGTGTGTGCGTGGCAATTTCTTAAAGATTCGATAGTGGTGGCCATGGTGGACAGATAAGGGAGGGGATTTGGATGGAGAAGAAAGGGGTGTGAAAATTGACCTGTTCAAAATCCCCCATTTCGCCTCCTGCTCCAATTTCTCTGTTCACCTTCAAACCTCAACCTCACACGCCCTCTGTAATCTGCCCATGGCCAACCTCACTTTCTCCCATATATGCTCCAGCTGCCCCAAACCAGCTCGCCTCCTTTGCCGACGAAGTCTTCTCCAACCGCGTTCTCATCCTTCACCCATCTACATCTCTCTCCTTCATCCTGTCTTTCGCCGCCCCAAAACCCAAGCAACCCCGTTCGCCCAAGCCTCCACCAAACCTCCCAACTCATATGCCCTAAATATGGCCGCCATCCTCAATTGCCGGCCATCTCCTTCGTAATCTCCACATGCCACGCAAGGCAGGGATCGACCCCACATCTCTCTATCTCCAGTTTGTTCATCAACTTCGATCAGTCCAGATCTGTCTCTTCATTCACCCACACCGCCAAACCTCCCAAACAATGCCCCCATCTTCAACGATCTCCCCTTCCTTAAAAACGCCGGCCGCCCTCGCTTTTCATGTCAATTCCATCCAGGTTGTGGGAAGAGGGCATACGAGGGTTGTGAGGATGCGTTGTTCACATGTTGCTTTATTTTTTATTTTGAACCCTCAACTTTTCACATTGAGAGCAAAACCCTTCAACTTAATAAGGGCATTTTGGTCTTTTCAATGATTTCCATCCAACATAACGGGAAGAAATGACTCGAGTGACCTCATTGAATGTTGAAGCCAAGTAGAGTGATTAAATTGAAGAAAAAAAAAAGTAGAGTGAGCTTAATGAATTTTGGTCGAAAGTAGGGTGACCAAATTGAGATTTAAACCTTTCAAAAACTCATGTTTTTAGCTTAAAGAAAAAAGAGGGATACCAAAACTTCCTCTAAAAAAATCTCATATTAAAAAACTTACGAAGACCCTAAGGGGTGACCCACCGGTAGAGTTGGGGCTTTACAAAATGTGATGTTTCACGTTCGATCTATTCCCATGTCCCATTAGGGGAAAGGTCTAAAAAAATAAAATAAAAAAATAAAAAACTTATGAAAATAATTATTCCTTTCAAAAAGTCTCAAAATTAAACTTTAGCAAAAGACTTAACCACTGTTGATTAATATTTTATTATAATACAAAGCTTAAAAAATATAATTGTGTTTGAAAAATTATAAGAAATGTGATGAAAATTATGCAATTTTCGGCACGATTTTCTTAATGGCTAATTTTTTTTAATGACAAAATTAATAGTGAACAATACTGAGTTGTCTGGATCAATAGGCCCAAGCATTGGTCATGTGCCCAGCACGTATCCATGGTCGCGAGCGAATCACGTGCGTTCATCATAGACCGAGTTTACCCCATAACTGACCAAGGAAGGATCTCTGGTCGCCTAGATATAACGAGCAGCCAGCTTCCTACCTGAAATTTGGGGGCCAAGTGTGTAGCGAGCAAAGAAAGAGGTCTAAGCGAGCACGCTCATCTCGCTCAGTTACTTGGTAACGGCTATCTTGAATGAGTGGAGTTAATGCCGAGAAACCTGTCCCCACGTTACGGACATGGCCCTGAACGTGCCTACCATTCACGCCCCTACTTTCAATGTCTAACTCCCAGCCTTAATTAAAGGTTGTCCCTATATAAACCTTTCTTCTTCAGAAGGAACATGTATGCTCACATATACACATGCTAAAACTCTGTCAAATTGCTACGCTGTAGTGCATTTGCAGGGAAAGTCTCTGCCTAGTTCACGGTGATTGTTGGTTTCTTGATAGGTTTGGACTTTCAAGTTTCTAATAGATTGAAAGCCAGATATCTAGATATTCAAAACCCAGTGTATCCGCTTAATTTGGATACATCAAATACATTTATTTTCTTAATGGCTAATTTTCGTAACAATACGTTTATTTCTCAAAATTAGTCTTTCGATAAATGATAAATTACGACTTAAAGTATAGTGTTATAGTTGGATAGAAAAAAACCAAACTTGAATTTGTCCTACATTGCAAAATTAACAAAGCTTTGGATAATATATATACAAACTCTTTTATATTAAAGAGTAAAATTGTGTAACATAAAGGTTCTCTTTACTCGTGCCTACAGAGGGTAAAATCTTAGGTCTATTCTGAGGTCTAGACCACCGCACTCATGTGGAAGGTCAAATTTCAAACCAAATTAAGCACTTGAGGTCATCGATGTTGCATCGCAATGCACAAAATTGAATCCAATTTGTTCATTAGAATTTTCTGCATCGAAAATATAATTTGTGCATCGCAATTCAAATTATTAATACATTGTGATACACAAATTATTGCATCACAATTGGTTTCATCTGCATATCTTTCGCTTTCTTCTTCCTACTCTGTCGTAATTTTTTTTCTTCCTCCTCCACCCCAGCCCAGAAATACATAATCCATTCACAAATCATACTTATTTAATTAAAAAACTTGTTTACCTTTCAGGGGAATTGCCCCAAACCCCCATGATGGAATGTTGCGCCCTTAACGATTTTCGAACAATTTAAGAAGAATACATTAGAGTTGTAAAAGAAATGTTGGATGAAGAAACACTAGAGCTGTGGAAGGAGATGGATCTGGGTATTTTCGAAACAATTTTATAAAATAGACTTTTTCCTATTAAAAAAAGAAGACAAGACTCGGGGGGTTAAAAGTTTCACAAAAGATTCCCGTCATCAATTTTCTCTTAAACTTATCTAGATTCTTGAGACCAAAATCTCTCTAGTAAGCATGAACATGGATCAAATTTTGGCCGCCAAGTCCAATGTAAAAGTTTTGATATGAATTTGTACAATGGTCTAATAATCCAAATTCGATCTGATTTTGATAATTTGTTTACTTAGTGGATCGGACATGAGTTCACTTATATCTGATTTGTTTAATGTACAAATGTTGTCTTTCGGTCTTCGCTTTCAGCGCCCTTCTTATCATTGTTCATGATCAAATCTATCTCCATTTCTTGAACTAAAGATACACAAGTAAGCATGTAGATTCATTTTACTTTTTTATTGGTTTAACATTTTCATCGATCGGCAATCTCCAACAATTCTTCCGAATGACAAGATAATTTCAGACCGAATCGAATAGAATATATCAACTAGTGATATATTCGAATATGAATTGGTAAACATTTGATTCGTCGGTTTAATGGATCGGATCAAATTGACAATAAAAGATTTCAAATCAAATTCAATTATGTCTATTTGTGATGAATATCCAATCCATTTAAATTCTACTCAGTAATCTGCGCCACATCACCTCTCATCTCTCTCTCTCTCTCTCTATTAATCTCTGCCGACATCTCTCTCATTTTGATTCAAAGTAAACTGTTATGCTCTGCTTTTTCTTTGTTGTTTTTTTTAATTATCATTTTTTTCTCTTTTCTTTAGCAATACCCGAATTGTAGGTTAATCCCTGATAAAAATTTTGAGAAATTGTTGGCGGGTACCTATTCTTATACATTTTTTCGCTACTTTTTTTCAAGTGCTAAAGTTAATTTTTGGAATTTTGTTCCTAAAATGCTCTAATCGTTTTCTTCCACACTAGCTAACACTTTGAAGTTCTAAAATCACGATTATTACGTAACGAAACGGGGATCAACCTGTCCGATCAGGTCGTGGGGAATGAGGGGGGCAATGCCCCTAAAAGACAAACAATTTGTTCTATTCATTAAATAAGAAACTGTAATTGACTTGTGCTAGATTGAAGGATTTTTGAGTGAAAACGAAGACAGATGAGGAGGAACAAGAAGAAGGTTTACGATAGAGGACAAAGAAGAAGAAGATAGAGAACATAAAGGTCTGCTTCATTATGATTTTGTAGCGCGATGCAAAATTGGATTAAGTAATTAAAATTGATACATCAGGTGCAAAAATTGATGCAACGCGATGTAAAATTAGATTATATAATTAAAATTGATGCATCGTGGTGCAAAAAATGATGCAACAAAATACAAAATTGGGTTAGGTAATTAAATTGATGCATCATAATGTAAAAATTGATGCAACGCGATGTAAAATTAGATTATATAATTAAAATTGATGCATCGTGGTGCAAAAAATGGTACAACGTGATACAAAATTGAGTTAGCTAATTAAATTGATGCATCATGGTGCAAAATTTGATGCATCTCAATGTAAATATTAATGCAGTGCAGTACATTTTAGTGAGTTATCCGTAACGTGCCTTAGGTTCATTAAGGGTATAATAGTTTTTTGCCTTTTAAAGTGACTTTTTATAGTTCAAAAAACATAAGGTACTCTAGAGATTGAAAACTTATGAAAGTAGACCCGTCTGAATTCACCTCAAATATTTAATAAAACAATTTAGTAAATATATGATACTCCCTCGGTCCCAAAATTATTGTCCTACTTTCATTTTTCGTCCGTCTCAAAATAAGGTTTTTTTTGAAACCTTCCTTTTTAGGACAACACTATTATCACTTTACCTTTACTTTTTCATTATACTTTAATTATGAGCCACATTACATATATACATGTGTTTTAAAGTAAATTACATATCAAACTAATATTAAGGAGATATTCTAGCCGATCCACTTTTTGAAGTTTCTAACCTCTCCACTTCAGTTTTTTTTTTTCAACCGGAAAAGACCACTTTTGAATGCGAAAAGACTGCAATACCCTTAATAGAGCCGCGGGTTGAGCCTGCTAGCCCGCCCGCCACCTAAAAAGGGGTGGGTTGGGTTGGTATTTTTAGGCCCGCCACTTTTTGGTCACCGCAAAATGGCGGTTGAAGTGGGTTGGCTCGCCAGAGTTAAAGGAGCTAGCTTTCGCCCACCACCTAAAAAGAGGTGGGTTTGGTATTTTTAGGCCCGCCGGCTGCCCGCCCGCCAAATGATGGGTTGAAGTGGTTTTTGGGCTGGCTCGCCCCGCCAACCCATTTTGACAGCTCTAACCCTTAATGAGTAAGAGTCGTGCTACGAATAAAGACGAGATGCATAGCGGTTTATATATTTATATACCGTAGTGCAGAACTATCAACAGTAAGAAAATTATATGAACCGCGGTGCAATATTATTTGAACCGCGATATATAAATGAACAGAATATCAATAGCCAGCATTAAAAGAACCAAACTACCCAGTACGTATATCAACAAACAAAAATCAATGACAACAACCCTTCTTTTTCCTTATTCGTGTTTAAATATTCAATGTCATTTTTTCTCAAGCTTATTTACTGTTATTTCGTCTCACTCCATATGATTTATTTAAAATTCGATCTGTTGTTTATTATCAAGTTTCTCCTCAAGCTTTATGATTCTCGGATATATACAAATCTTAGATAAAAAAAAATCTCCTATCTTCTTTCATCTTTATGAACTTGATGATAAAACTTGAGAAACAACTTGATAATAAACAGCCACATGGAGCTGATCTATGAAGATTTCTCACAATGAAGATTTCTCACAGACTTCGATCTCTCCATGCAGACTTGTCTTCCTCGACTTCATAAATTTTCAATGTATTTCGATATATTTTGATGTATATCGATGTTTTTTTAATACATAAATTGAAAGTAAAGCATATAAAATTTTGTATTGTGGTTCACATATATATTTTGTATCACGGTTTATCAGTGTTAACATTCATGATTTTTGATACATAAATTAAAGTATAACATGTATATATTGTGTATCGCTGTTAAAATGTTTATCAATCGCGGTGCAACTAATTTTTATAAAGGGAACTGTTTATAAACAAATATATCAAAAAATTATATACTGATACCAAATAAGAAAATTTACACCGCAGTAACATTTAAATAAAGAAATCGAGGTTATATACCACGGTGCAAAGGCTAATATGCTCTATTATGGTTGTTTGTTTTTGTATCGCAATTAATATATTTACATCGCGGTAAATAAACATTTAATGCTTGCGCTTTATATTTAAATAACAAAAAAAGGCATGCACCGCGATTCACGTGCTAATCATCCATTCAGCGTTTATTAAGAATAACGTAGTTATTTCTTTTTAAAAATGATATTTTTCGGTTAAAAATAAAAATAACGGACTTGAGCGATTTAAATCGTGAAAAAAAGGATCGCCCCGCAATTTTTTCTAATTAATATTAATAATTCAGTCAAATGTGTTTTCTTAAATCGTGTGTCAAATCAACCCAAACGATAATTTTAGGACGGATGGAATATTAAGCATAATAATAGATGACAAAAGAAAAGTATATAGTAAAAATAAACATAACCAAATAAGGCCTGATGATGTTAGACTTTCTTTCTTCTCGTAGCTTCCTCGTAAGCTGACCGCCCTGTTCTTTTAGGGCTTCCATCTCCAATTTCTTCTTTTTTGCATCAGCCTGTTGTTCATTCTCATCACGCGCTTTATTGAACATCTTAACAAATATACAAGGCATGTGTCACTGCACATGCAAACCCAAGAAAAGTTGAAACCGGAAGCTATTTAGTAATAAAATGATATTTTTATGGTTTTTTTTTTAAAGTAGACTCTTTAAGTGAAACATCTCAAAATAAAATAATAAACTTTTTGCCAAGAGCGCAGGGAGTATATGTTAATGAATGAGATAAAATATTGCGACACCTAGATGAAGGGCTACAGAAAGCTGAAAAACTTACTCCCTTCGTTTCAGATAAAAAGTCAACTATTCCATTTTGAGATGATTTATTTAAAAAGTCTATTTTTAAAAATTAAGGAATAAAAATATCACTTTATTACTAATGAACTACTAAAAATGTTATTTTCATTTTAAAAAAAATGACTTTCAAATAGGGATTCTTTGCACGGAACTGAGGGAGTATTTAATAAAAAACAAAAGGAAAAATGCCTTATCATGAATAATGAAATCAAACCTTGCTCAAGAGGGGTTCGAGCAGGATCCTCCCCAAAATACTTAGCAAGCGAGTCTGCACTTTTTCCCTGGAAGGCAGTCAAAACTTTTTAGAACATAACAAGCTTTTGACCATCTGGATGCTTACAAAGCCAAATACATCAGAATGGACTCACCCCTTCAGAGTACAACGAGATAAGCGAATTTACTTCAGCTTTTGCAGAATCAAGGAAACTCTTAAAGACCTGAAAAGGTGGGTACAATAATTCACTGGTTTATTGGCTGAATAACAGTATCATTCATCGACAAGGAAGCCTAGCTTAGTGGTAAGATGTTTCATTTAAATTCATAAGTTTTATTGGCAAATAACAATAAACCCGCTACTGTAATGAATCAGTTACATAATGCTCTCAATAATTATCAATTTCATAATTAAAAAAACCCTCTTAAATATCAATTTTCGTCAGCATACTAAACGCATGAACTCAACTCGAGCTTAGTGAATTTACTTTCTCAAACCAGTTTCGGGTCAATGAGAAATTAAAGCCTAGTGTGAGCAACTTGACATTTTAGTTGAAGAGTAAATAGGAATATGGAAAGCCATATCCCACATTGAAAAAATAAGGTGAGATAGAGCACTTTCTGTTAAGAAGTTCACTTTTTGAACATGGTGTAAATCATACAATATTGTATAGCTTACATTCCAAAAGTGATAAAAACAAGGGATTCTGCAGATTTTCGCTATTGTGTATGTCATAACCTTCATTATTAATGCATCAATACTTGTTATCATTTTTCAATCATGCAATGCAATACTGGTTAACAGATCTGTATCTATTTTCCTCACCTCTCGGAAGCGGGCAGAAATAGCACCGTCAGTCTCTGAAGCAGTGAGTTCCAGCTCAACATTTTTAAGACTCGTAAGCACTTGGTTCTTTTTATCAGTCAAAGGCATCCATTGTATCTAACAATTTGTTTGATCACAAAGAGAAGTTTAGGAGTCGGCAATCAAATTCAACACAATGAGTTACAGAAACTCCCCCAAAGAATACTACTTGCAATATATGCACATACCGTAGAGGCAGCTTCTAGGTGAACAAGATCCTCATCAAAATCCAGCGAATCTGGAATCTTCTCCGCAAGAAGCTTATGATATAAATAAGATTGGCTTCAGTACACAAGTATTCAAAAGAAGACACAGCATAATTTGTGGAATACTTCCCAAGGCCTACAATGATTGTCAGGGAGAGGGTTGTAACCAAGTGTAAAGCCATTGGTGGAAGGGAAAAAAGAGAAAGCACCAGTACTAGTCTTATTACATATTACACATAAAAAGCCTGTACTAGTCTTACAGTATTCGTAAACACCAGTACAGGTCACATGCTTAATTTTCTGTTAAATCTTAACCTGGTCATTAACCAAATGACGTGAAGTGTCAAGTATGATAGTATATAGGATTTACTGTCGGGTAAAAAAGTTTAGGGTACCACCTGGTAATCGGATATAGTTCACGTTTTCTATAAATTTTCGAAATAATTATGAAACTCAACAAGGATTTTACAAGTGGGAGTTTTGACATGTGTACCTCGCATAGATGATGCATCAATGTTGTTTTCCTGTTCGGTGCATGAGTCTCGGACACTTTGAGAAGGCTATCCAATCTTAATCCACGGGCAGATGCTGCAACACATATTTGAAACGCAGAAACGAACCATAACTTTGGATTTCCTTCAGTATAAACCATTATGTAGATAATGATGCTTGAACTATAGGCAGTGGTACCTCCAACCGAGGAAATTATTTGCATTATCACTCGCAATTTTGTGGATTCCATTACCTGCAATAGAAATTAAGTAGGCTGAGCTAGCGCAAATTCTTTTGGACTCCTTGCCAGCTGATCCCAAGTAGTTGGAACAAGGCTTAGTCGAGAGTGGACTACTAAAATTCAAGAATTCTAATCACCAAAGTACCTCTCTAGCAGCATCATTGATTGTAGTCAGATCATGTCTCAAGACATTCATCTGACAATTTTAAAAATTTAAGCATAAGCAGCCAAAAGTAATATCAGTATGCATGGTCGAACAAAATAGATACGAAGACCAAAATAATATACCTGACTAGAAAATTGTATCTTGAAATATAATAGGTTTAACTTGGCCTCAACTCGTGGGGCCTTCATCACCTCCATAAAAAACTGAAAAGCAATGAACCACAAAGTTTGGCATGTGAGAAAATATGCTCTGCACTAACTTCAATCTTGATTGACACTGAAATACCTGTTCACATTCTCCAAGCATTTCCTTGTCACCTTTATAGCACTGAAAGAAAAGAAATGTTAAGAAACACTATATAGTAAATTTTCTTTTGACTCTTTTGCTATTGAAAAGCACCATCAAACTTGAATTATACACTCTTCAACTTGCAGTGAAGCATTGTCACCTGAATAGGAATCAAGAACCTTCCAAGAGACAGCTATAATATTGCACAAAGACGCAAGGGAAACTGAATAGATATGTTATCCAAAATGGTAGTAAGAACTTATAAACCATTTTCGAACAGTCCAACCACGTAAACATATATAATGTCCTATTTTTTCTCCAAGTCCGTAACATAATTGTTTGTATTTGCTGGTGTATATACTCCTAGATTAGGCTAGTCTATGTAATTATGCTCAGTATGTAAAACAGATTGATTAGGAAAATCTTTTATCTTAGGTAACTCTAGTAACTCAATGCAATGTTGTATATATTGGAAAAATATCAAGAGAACCAGGATAGTGGGATTCTCCACATGCGCCAGTTTTTTCTTCTTCCCTGACTTTCCGTGTTTACTTTGGCTGTAAAATCTTTCATGGTATCAGAGCTACCTTGTGGCCATGGGAGATAAATCAGTGACATCCCTTCTTCTTCCACCAGTTTGATAATGGCAATTCTAAAAATCCATTCGCTCTTTTCTTCAATATACAATCTGTCGTGACTGTCATGTTACCCAAGAAAATTATCTAAACTGGAGTTCACTCTTCAAGTCCATCCTCAACACAAACAAACTAAGTTACACTATCATCGAAACCACTCCTCCACCTAGATACTTACAAGAGAGTGCTGAAAGCCCAACCTATTCACTCTTTATCCAAGCCTTCGGTCTTGTTTTAGTCTGGACAGCCACCGTTACGGTGGACATTCTCTTGCAAAACTGCTCCCAACGCTTGGGATCTGTTGGCAAAAGAGTTTGGTGTAGCCTCTATTATTCATGTCCAAAAACTCCAGGATGACCTCCATTCCTTGACCAAAACCTCTTTACATGTCTATTAAAAACTACCTTCTTAGAGCCAAAACCATAGCAAATTCCTTAGCCGTGGCCGGTGAAGGTGTGTTTACTGCCATCCTAAAACAACGTATCTTAGCCGGTTTGGGATTGGCATACAAAGAGTTCATAACCACTCAAAACTCCAGATGCACCACCACCCTCCAGGACCTCCTTCATCAAGAGGAACCCTTAAAAAAGAAATTCTTGAACCCTTCATCTCTTACGACCACCACTTTCACTGCTAACAGAGGCCCGCACAATCCTCCAGAATCTAGAAGTAACTCGCCATTTTTTCATAAGGGTGGCGGCAGTGTGTTTCGGGGTGGTGAAAACTATAGAAGGCATCAATTTTTTCCTAAACCAAGTAATTAAGGCAGTGGAAATCAAGGTAGATGCAAACATTGAAGGAAAAAAATAACCAAGGAGGGGTGGATCCTGGCCGTGGCATTCTTCCTAATCCAAACTACACCTTCCGAAACCATTATCCAAATCCTTCTCCTATTCAAAACTCCACAAATAGTTTCAACAGCTATACACCCCTGTTAGATAATAAGGGTAGTTTGGTAATTGTGTTGGTGGTATATATATATATATATATTTTTTTACGAGTAATTGAAGGAAATTGAAAATATTTTACGATCACTCTCTTTCTTCTTCCTCTTCTCTTTTTCTGTTTGTCAATTACATGGTATCAAAGCCATTTAAGATCTAATATATTGGGTTGCACGGACACGCCTTCAACCTATAGTATCTCGAAGTATTTGTGTCACGGATACGGCCATATACGCTAGGTTGAAGGAGTGTCTGAATAGCGAAGAGTGCATGACTATGGCCGCTGGACGAATCGAACAGTTAGGGTGATTGTATCGTTGATTCCGAGACTAGGTTAGGCTCGGTTTGTCTAGGCAAACTCTTCGCGTGTCGCCGACGGAATAGGAGTTCCCATTAACGCCGCGTAAGGTGGCGCGTAAGCGTGATTGTGGAACCCTAGCTTTGAATTGTGTGTTAATATGGTCTCGTGACATGTATCAATCACTCCCAGTGAATAATTAGTGGTGTTTCAAATCGTGGGTCAAACCGTTGGGAGTTGGTTGAAAGATTAGTCAAGTTTAGGGGTTGTTTTGGCCTGTTTTGATAAGTTTGGAGTTCTGGAGGTCGCTTTTGACATTTTTCTAATGTCAAGATGCATCGTTGTCGATCACAAATATGACAGCTTGTTTCTACCCAAAATAAACCGATTGACATAATAATCAAGTGCGCA
>CM028380.1:115681953-115781717 GCA_013146195.2 Codonopsis lanceolata | reverse complement strand
CAAAAGATAAATGTTAAGTAGGGTCCATAAAACACAGTGATATTCGGTAAGCTTTGGATCATGACTCTTCTTGTTGTCCGATAGAGTCGTCTCACTTTCTTTGAGCATACTCATTACATCTCCCACAAAGTCTCCCTTAATCGAGTCTTTACGGCGCCTCCTAGTTAATCTCTTTATAAACTTGTCCATCCCATTTGCAAATTTGGTTGATTAAATTCATCACAGGCTTCTCTGCCAAACTCATTGGATACACAAGACTCATCATCTCGAGGCGGTGTCATTTCCATCTACACTGAAGGAGCGAAGAGGCTACAAAACCATGATCCCTCAAGAATAAGCGGCTCATCTTCGCGTGCATCAAAGGATTGGCTTCTATAAGGTAAAAGCTCGCTAGTTGAAAACCCGAAAGGGCGGCCTAGGCAAAAGTTAGAGCATACAAAAAAAAGGAAAAAAAGAAAAAAAATGGTTCATCCAGAGGCATTGATTAGTAGAGCTCACTAGTCCCAATTGAATTCCTTTTTTGAATGATGCACTAGTCAAAAGGCTTGACCGACACATCATTCGCCTCCATTTCAAATATCACCATCAACTCCCATACACATAACCCTCCAAAGTCAACTAAAAGTCACATCTCAAACTCTCATTTCCATCACCTTGCCTTACCTGTCTTAACATTTTAAAGAAGCAGATGGTACACATACATATGCAAAAGTTTATAAAAAAAAAAAAAGGGAAATTCCATTCCATTTTGCTTGCATCTTTCTCTATCTTATGAGGTCTTCCGCCACATCGGATGAAGGTTTTGCGGCATCTCGCCAAGGATCACCTCCCAGATCCTCACGGCATCATCAAAGTCCGCAAGTGAAGTCCATATCCCCGGCCAGTCGGTCGGCAAATGGGACGAGAAAAGCTAGAAAACCGGCCAGCAAAAGAAGAAATTTCTAGCCAAGGTAAGGCAGAGAAAAAATATAAAAAATAAAAAATAAAAAAGAATTTTCCGGTGAGGAGAAAATGTAGCAACAAGGAAGGAAATTTCATTAAGGCCAAATTGCGACAACAAAGAGAAAAAAATTCCAGCAAATTTGGGCGCAACAAAATCCCGGCATGTGCGGTAAAAGCGGCAAGTACAACAAAGCAGCCAGAGGCAAGAAGCCCATGAGGCAAAGCCAAGGTAAGAAAAGGTAGGTAAGTATTTTACCTATTTTCTATGCATCAATAACTACATTGGAAAACTTTCCTTTAAGGGGCATACAACCCCGGATCAAAGGGAAATGTTTTGTTCTCCGACGAAGGCAGCATTCCTGAGGAGACGTCTCATGCATCACAACACTTGATAAACTACCTTTACAGGACATACATCACAACATACCGTCTTTTAGAAATGCGATGGATATCGCATTCAACGTTGCGATGCAATGGATATTGCATCCGTCCTTCCATGTCAATGCGATGGATATCGCATTCAGCGTCGCGATGCAATGGATATTGCATCCGTCCTTCGATGTCAATGCGATGGATATCGCATTCAAATAAGGCGTGCGATGCAATGGATATTGCATCCGTCTTCCGATGTCAATCGATGCGATGGATATCGCATTCAGCGTTGCGATGCAATGGATATTGCATCCGTCTTCCAGTGTCGATGCGATGGATATCGCATTCAACGTTGCGATGCAATGGATATTGCATCCGTCTTCCAGTGTCGATGCGATGGATATCGCATTCAGCGTTGCGATGCAATGGATATTGCATCCGTCTTCCGATGTCGAATGCGATGGATATCGCATTCGGCGTTGCGATGCAATGGATATTGCATCCGTCTTCCGATGTCGCGCGATGGATATCGCATTCAACGCTATGGCGATGCAATGGATATTGCATCCGTCTTCCGATGTCAATGCGATGGATATCGCATTCGTGCGATGCAATGGATATTGCATCCGTCTTCCAATGTCGATGCGATGGATATCGCATTCAGTGTTGCGATGCAATGGATATTTGCATCCGTCCTTCCTTGTCAATGCGATGGATATCGCATTCAGCGTTGCGATGCAATGGATATTGCATCTGTCTTTCCGTATCAATGCGATGGATATCGCATTCGTTCGCCACTTTTGCGATGCAATGGATATTGCATCCGTTTTTCAATGCAATGGATATTGCATTAAGTACGTGTCGGCAATGGATATTGCGTTTTGTTTTATGATGCAATGGATATTGCATCCTTTTTCTGTGTTAATGCAATGGATATTGCATTAAGTCTGTGTTAATGCAATGGATATTGCGTTTTGTTTTGCGATGCAATGGATATTGCATCCGTTTTCCGTGTTAATGCAATGGATATTGCATTAAGTCCGTGTTCGCGCAATGGATATTGCGTTTTGTTTTGCGATGCAATGGATATTGCATCCGTTTTCTGTGTTAATGCAATAGATATTGCATTAAGTGCGATGTCGCGCAATGGATATTGCGTTTTGTTTTGCGATGCAATGGATATTGCATCCGTTTTCCGTGTTAATGCAATGGATATTGCATTAAGTCTTTGTCAGCGCAATGGATATTGCGTTTAGTGTTGCGATGCAATGGGTTTTACATTTTGATATCTTATTTGTTTCACTAGGTTGTAATGGATATTACGACTATCTTTTCGCATAACACTTTTCTGCATTACAACACTTGTTCCCCATTAGGCCGAACTACGTTTGGTCTGATTCCTTGAAAAAGGATACGTAGGCAGCCTACATCAGTAGGTTCAACCATCAAAAAAAAAAAAGAAGAGAATAAATTCCCCAGCAAGAGTGGCAGAAATGTCAGAATCAACCGAATCCGCGGCAGCCACCCGGGTGCAAAAGGTAAGTCAGGTACAGTATTCCTACCCTGACTTTAGAATAATTTCCTTTTTAGGAAAATTAAAAAAAAAACTTTGCTTTGTTTTTCAAAACAAAAAAAAAAGAGGAATATTTTTTTTTTAAAAAGGAAGAATATTTCAAAAACACAAAAAAGAGGAATATTTGAAAAAAACAAAAAACAGGGAGAAGAAAAAAGAGGAAGGAAAAAGAATATTTTCCACTTCACAATTTTAAAATACTTGAAGAATGATCAATTAAAGTGCTCGGCGATAGATCTTTAGTCGAGCACAATTTTACGGATATCGAAAATTTTCGGGCTATGTCTGGAAACAAGACAGCGATCAAGGCCCAGACATACTTAGAAAATTCTTCTTAACACATTTCAACTACAAGGTATTGACCGGTTGAAATTGTGGTAACAGAAAAGCAATTCGCAGTGCTCGGCAACGGATCTTTAGTCAGGCACAATTTTCTGGATATTTGAAAGTTTTCGGGTTATGTCAGGAAACAAGACAGCGATCAAGGCCCAGACATAATTAGAAAATTCTTCTTAACACGTTTCAACGACAAGGTATTGACCGGTTGAAAGGTGGTAACAGAAAAACATTCAAATCTTCATACCGTATTTGACAACGGTTTCGGACCGGAAGAATACGGCTTTTTCGAAAACACAAAAATCTTTTTCCGTTGTGTTCTCGATCGGGCTTGACCCGAAGGACATGACATCCTCACTTTAGTTGTAGTTTAGGGTTTTGGCCTTAACTACGCTTGGTCTGATTTCCTTTAATAGGGAATACGTGGCGACCTACATTAGTAGGTCCGACCATCGAGCACATTAAATTCACATACGCTTAAAACTTCGATAACTTTTTATAACCGACTAAAAATGTCTAGGTTATAGAGTTTGGATAGCATGTTCCTGTGCATTATAAATGCTACCAATTGCATTCTCCGTTCTTAAATGAGCGAAATTGGAGAGTCTCTTGTTTATCAACGATGTTCGTCTACTCGATAAGCCTTAAGGTTACCCGTAGACTCCATCGTTGAGGGGCTCAGACACCCCAATTTCGTACCCACAGTATGTCGACATAAAATATCAAGAAGCTGTTAAAACTTAACAAATGTCAAGTTGCGAAGTCAAAAATGCGAAAGGAAGCGGGATGCGCGAAGCATGAGCTGCGGGGGACTAAAGTGCAAAATTTTCAAACTTTCAAAAGGGCTTGGTGCCGCCAATGACACCCATGGTGCCGCACCAAGCATTGCCTTGGCCGTACCATGGGGTTTCCTGTGCGTCTCTCTCAGATCAAATAGGTACAAGTCTTAAAGCGCAGAGTACAAGCTGCCGATGCACGGGAAAGAAATCAAGAAATTCCAGCCGTCCTCTCCCTTTGCTATAAATAGAGACCCCGGCCTGCATTTCGGTTGCTCATTTCGCGATAGAAAAATCGCTGAAGCTCTGCTTCTGCGATTCCTCGATATCAATAAATGCGAGAGGTGCGAGATAGGTGAGTGGAAGCCCCTATAATCTCCAAACCCCGTCCAAACTCTGCCAAATCAAAAACCCATAGGTTATAAGTGATCCCTAGCCTAGTTGTTAGGTATCCACCTCAAATCCCAGTCCAAAATCCCAAAATAAGCCGTTACTGCTTGAGTAACGAGCTAAAAGTCAAAAACTAAGTCTAGGTTCCGCCCAACCAAAAAGGCCAAAACCTACCCAAATAAAGCTGTCACTCTGCCCGAGTTGATAAGCCCAAACCTCAAAACATCAATCAAATCAAGCAGTCATCCAGTTCAATTCAAAACAAAAAGACTCTCTCACGAAGGACATAGCGAGCACAGCCGCTCTAAAAGGTAATACCTTTAAGAGCGTATTTTTATTTCATTTGTATTTTTTACTTTTTATTTATTTTTCAAAAATTGTTATTTAAATCCGGCGCAATGTAGCCAATATAAGCCGTTGTCTTTGCCGGATTAGATTAGGAAATATTATGTAAAAGAGCCGTTATAATGGCCAAATATTCTTAAATATGTTTGTAATTATTGGAAGGAGACGGCTGCGAGTCCGTAAATAATGTAGCCACGAATGTATCTGTTTAATTTTCCCTTGTCAAAATAAGACCTTATTTATTTGCTAGATTAATATAACAATGAGCATACTTCACAAAAAGCGTTTTGAGACCGAAGGGCGAGTTGGGTGCCTAGCACCTTCCCAACTCGTAACTTAGCCCCGAACCCGCTTTCTAAAATCTCGGTTTCTTTTACGGTTTTCCTTTATTTTTGCCTTAAAATAAAGGTGGCGACTCTAAAACTTTCGAGATCCATGGGGCCTCGCAACATTCCCTCTTTGCACTTTCTGTTCTCCCTAAAAGGGAAATACGGGAATGGAGGGGTGATGTATTCCCATATCTGGTATCCCTAAACAAGGGATAACTTGATGCGGAAACCCATAGCTCCCATAGCGATCCGATTGGGCCATAAGGCTATTTTAATAAATCCATAAGTGGGGCGTCGCAATATCTTTTCTTGCACTTCTTTATTTTCCCCGAAAGATAAAAGGGGAGAATGAGAATGGAAAGGTAATGCATTCCCATATCTGTTATCCCCGAAATAAGGGATAACGACATGAGAAACCTTTAGTTCCCATTTTGGATACAAAATCCACTCAGGCAACAACCGAGGCACATTCCAACGTGCTAACATAGGCAAAGACTCCTCTCGCACTTTGGATTTCGTCTTCTCCTAAACAAGGGAGGGTGGAGCGAGGCGTGGTGTCCGCATCCGCACGTCGGCACCCCACCCCTATCCAAGGGCGCGGCGCGGTCGTCAGAACCTCACAACCCTAAATCAATATAATAGCATATCATCAAGAACACTTTTAATTATGCCAAATTGTATGTCACGTTATCTCGACTTAATGTTTTAGTTTTGTAGTGAAATTAATTTTTGTTAATCTATTATATATATATATATATATATTTGCGACAAAGACTCCTCTCGCACTTTGGATTTCGTCTTCTCCTAAACAAGGGAGGGTGGAGCGAGAAGCGTGGTGTCAGCATCGCAGTGCGCACCACCTATCCAAGGGCGCTACGGGCGCTCGTACCAGGAACCTCACAACCCTAAATCAATATAATAGCATATCATCAAGAACACTTTTAATTATGCCAAATTGTATACGCTGTTATCCGACTTAATGTTTTAGTTTTGTAGTGAAATTAATTTTTGTTAATCTATTATATATATATATATATATATATATATATATATATATATATATATATATATATATATATATATATATTGTGATAAATCAGTACCTAAAAATTTAATTTATCTTTCAAATTATTTTTTAAAATTTTTAAATTTCTTGACGGAAATTCGTTGGTAAAGTTAAAAATTTAAGCATCTTTTAGCATTCTTGGCGGACATTCCGTTAGTATTTACCGCAATTGCCGGCGAATATTGCGTTGGGAATCACTAACGGAATATTTCATCGGAATCACTAACGGAGATGAAAATTGCGCGGAAACATTCGTTGGTATTGCGGCGGAAATAAATTACTTGTCAGTAATCGAGGAAATCATGCGGAGATGAAAATTGCTAACGGAAGCGTTCGTCGGTATTCTTGCAGCGACGGAAATATAAATTACTAACGAAGTAATCCGTCGGAAATCACTAACGGAGATGAAAATTGCTAACTGAAGGCGTTAAATCGATATCTTGACCGGAACTAACATTCTTGACGAAATCTCTAACGGAAATTTACGTTAGCAAAAACCGGCGAAACTCATTCCGTTAGTAATCACTGACGGAAAGCGAATTTCGTCATTGATTGCGGCGGAATGAGTTCTGTTGTAATCACCGACCAAATTTACCGGCGAATCTTGGCGAGCAGTTCCGTTAGGAAAGCGGTCTTGACGGAAATGTTAATTTCTTGACGGAAATTTCGTCGATGGTGGCGTTTTCTAGTGGTGATGGCAGCAATTCTTTCACTCTACTTCGGTTCATCACTTGGGCAGAACCTGTTCGGACCACGCTCCATTACTCTCCAACATTGTCAAGGAAAGTGTTCCTCATCACTCCTCTTTCAGATTTCTTAATGTTTGGATATCTCATCCTTCCTTTTTATCGTTAATTCGGAATCATTGGCAGCATCATATTACTGGTTGACCCATGTACATCTTTGCTAAAAAACTCTCACTTTGTAGGCAAGCGTTGAAAATCTGGAATAAAGAGATCTTCGGCAACATTTTTACTAATATTTAGAAAGCTGAAGACGAAGTTCAACGCATGGAATTCCTTTTTGAAGCATATCGATCCCCAGAAGATAGAGCTTCTATGAATCTAGCTCAGGCTAAGCTCAAGCTTGCCCTTAAAAATGAGAAGTCTTTTTGGCGTCAAAAGGCTAAAATAAAATGGCTTAAAGAAGGTGAAGGAAATACCAAACTCTTCCATGCTTCGGTTCAACAAACTCGTCGACAGCTTCATGTTCATTCCATTATTCGTACTGATGGTCAAGCTTTTACGCTTGAAGATGATATTAAAGCTCAAGCCGTCTTACATTATCAATTTCAGCTTCAAACTGTTCCCACATCAGATAATGATCGGCTTTTCTCCATTCCCTCTATAATCACGGATAATATGAATTCTTCTCTGGCAGAATATCCTACTCTAGAAGAGGTTAAAATTGTTGTTATCTCTTTGAATGGTGAAAGTGCTGCTGGTCCAGATGGGTTCACTGGCTTATTTTTTTTCCCACTGCTGGGATATTATTGGCTTGGATCTTTATGCAACTATTATGGAATTCTTATTCGGCTTCTCCCTTCCTAAAAGTTGGACTAGTACCCTTATTGCCACCATTCCGAAAGTTGCTCATCCTTCTTCTTTTGGAGATTTCAGGCCAATAAGTCTTTGTAACTTTAGCAATAAAGTTATCTCCAAGATCCTTGCCATTCGGTTGGGGAGAATTCTTCCATCTATTATATCCTCTAATCAAAGTGGGTTTGTCAAAGGCCGCGTGATTCAGGACAATATCCTCCTCGCCCAAGAATTGATGACTAATCTTGACAAAAAGACCTCGGGCTCTAACATTATTTTGAAGTTAGATATGTGCAAGGCTTTTGATATGGTTGATTGGCACTTCCTTATCAAAGTTCTTCGGAGGTTTGGGTTTTGTGAATTTTTCATCGACATGGTTTGGCGTCTGATCTCTGACAATTGGTTTTATGTTCTGGTTAATGGCTCTCCCACGGGTTTTTTAACTCTTCGTGGGGACTTCGTCAAGGAGATCCTCTCTCTTCAGCCCTCTTTATTATAGCAGCGGAAGTCCTTAGCCGTAGTCTGAATGCTCTTCATTCTACTAATTCTCGTGTCATTTACTCTTCAATTAGCGGGTGCCCCATCATCTCCCATCTCTCTTTTGCCGATGACATCATATTTTTTGCAATGGCAGCCTTCAGTCCCTAGCTAAACATCGACAACTTCTCTCAGATTACTAGTAGATTTCGGGGCAGGCCATTAATGTTAGCAAGAGTAGTTTTACTATCTTGTCCAAGCTTCCTGCTTCTCGCATAAATTCCATTACCTCTTCTCTGGGTTTTGTTCGGAAGGAGTTCCCGTTAATATACTTAGGATGCCCGCTTTTTTGTGGTCGAAGGCTTAAAAAATATTTTGACCCTCTCATTCTAAAGCTTCGGTCTCGAATAGATTCCTGGGTCAGATGTTTCTTATCTGAAGCTGGAAAAATAATCCTCATCAATTCTGTTCTTCAATCCATAATGGCCTATCACCTTGCTGCTATTGATCCTCCAAAGTCTGTTCTTCGACTAGTTGACAGAATGTTTGCCAACTTTTTTTTGGGTCAAGTAGATCAGAAAAACCGTGCTCACTGGATTGCTTGGTCGCGTTGTTGTACGCCTGTCTCTGAAGGTGGAGTAGGAATTCGCTCTCTCTCTCTGATATTACCAAGGCTTACTCGGCAAATATTTGGTGGAGGTTTCGAACCCATAATACTCTATGCTCCAGTTTCTTTAAGGCCAAGTATTGTCACCATCTTCATCCAATCCAAACCACCTTGAAAGATCTCATGTTTGGCGTCGTATGCTTTCTATTCCTCCCTTTGTGGAACAACATATGAAATGGTTAGTTGGTCGAGGCCATTGTTCTCCATGGTTTGACGGCTGGCTGGATGGAGGCCCTATTACTCAGCCTCCTAATGTCTTGGTTTCTTCGGTGTGTGATCTTTTTGAAGATTCAATCAATCTTGTTCCTTCGATTGCTTCCCAACTCAACTCTCATGATCTCAAATGCATTCAGGATCAAGGCTGTTATCTCCATGATTCTGAAGACACTGCATGTTCGACTCTTTCTCCCTCTGGCCGATTTTCTATCTCCTCAGCTTGGCAATCCCTTCGGCCTCAAAGTCCTAGATTCTTATCTACAAAATTCTATTGGCACTCCAAACTTCCAAAGCATATCAGTGTGTTTATGTGGAGGCTCTTTCACTGCCGGTTACCTATTGATGAAGCTCTTTTAAAACGAGGGTTCCAAATGGTCTCTAAATGTTATTGCTGCTCATCTGGAAATGCTGAAACCTTTACTCACATTTTCCTTCACTGTCCAGTTGCTGCTCACATTTGGTCTGTTCTGGGAGCTGAGTTTCAAGTAAAATATTGTACCTCTTCTATTCAGCAATGTTGTCTTTCATGGTGGCTATTTCACACGCACTCTCTTGTGGCACCCCGATCCTTCGTTAGCTTGGTTTGCGTACCATACTCGTATTTCTCCCTTTGTTGATGATATGTTTGGTTTGCGAGAGTCTAGATGTGTTTGGGAGACCATATTAGGACCAAAACACTATTAACAGATTCCCTATAGTTGTTGACTTGCTAAAGTCACAAGTCGTGACTCGACGATAGTCGGAATGCGACGCGATTGAGAGTTTGTTTGCGTTTTGCGTTTGAGACCTCGGTTGATCCAAGACCTCTACATGATGATTGATTAACATGTTTATATGTATTAGACTTCAAGTTGGAGGTGTTCCTTAAGTCGATCGATGATTTGGAAGCTTTGGAGATAGCATTCGTCTATATCGCGTAGTTCGGGGATTGAGTCGCGTAATCGTCTCTTCTTTGGAGTCCTTATTCTCCTATTTGTTGCTTAACTTCTTAGAAGTATTTGATCCTATTCATTAGCCTTTCAGACTTGTTTTAAGCCTCCTTTCATTGCTCGTTCGATTGCTAGTTCATTCGTCGTTTCGGTTGCACGTTTTTGCACCTTTTCCCGGTTATGCTTCGAGTTGTTTCGGGGGTCGTTGTGAGTGTTCTGTGGGAGTTCTAGACCAACATTGAAAGGGGTTTGAACCTTGATTACTTTGGTTAAGTGTTTGGGGGTCTTTTAGGTTGCATTTTGAGCGTTTTTGGGTCTGCCGAGCTTGCGGTCGCAAGGTGGAATGACCTTGCCCTCGCAAGATAACCAGAAAATAGAGAGTTTGGCTTGTAGGTACGTTGTTGTCGCAAGGTAGGAAGGACATTGCATCCTCAAGGCCTTGCGGTCGCAAAGTAGGAAGACCTTGCCCTAGCAAGGTCCCCCGAGACTAGTTTGCTCTGTTTCGTTGTTTCTCGAATTCTACCCTTAAACCCCTATCCAAAACCCTTTCTAAACCCCAACTAAACCTTCCTAACACTCATTACTTATGTCCTCACATTAGTAACATGTTTTGGGATTGGATTAATGAGATATTTAGTGGATTAAACAAGCCCCAAATCAACCATAATGAGGTGACACTTGTCCCACCAACATTTTGACCATTCTTAAGCCACAAATCTGATGATGTGACCTCATTTCTCACCCTTCTCCTCCAAAAATGTGGTTAGCCTCTCCCATGGAGTTCTCTTGAGTTCTTGAAGCTTCTCCCTTGGTCTTCCATGGTCCATCCTCCCATTGCTCAAGCCACCTCCATATAAGTGAAGAGCTTGAAGAGTAGATCATTTCCAACCGAATAGTTTTCTCATTTGGTTTCTTGGGTGTAGAATACAAGTAAGTTACTTCTTCTCTCTTTGATTTTGTACTCATTGATCCTAAGGAAAACAAACTCTATGCTATTTGAGGTCAATGAGTACACATACTTGCTTTGTGTGACTTTTAACTTGTCATTTGAGCATGTGAACTTGTTAGGAGCATATGTAGGATGACTTCTATGATTGTTGAAGTATATTGTTACTCTTCATCTTGTGTTTCTAGAATTGCGACCATGCTAGAAATCATGTTTACATGTTATTTGGGTTTATTATGGAAGTATGCCTATGTTTGGGGCTTTGGATGTGTGATCTGACTTGATATCATGAGTAGGATCATTTAATTGAAATTATTTGATTTATAAAATGGGTATATGACTATGTTGGGTTTTATGGATTTTAAATCTTGGGAATCTAGCCCAAATGATTTTTGGGAAAATTGTTATAAATTTGAATGATGTGTTAATTTGGGGATTTATTTAGAGCGTGCTTGTTAGAGCACGGAGCATTAGAGACCAACCTATGATCACGAATATCTTTAAGAAATGATTATTTGAATGAGATCTCTTTTAGGGAATTTAGTCGAGTGTATATGAATGCACTTGCGAGGGAATGACTATGGGGTAGTCTTGATGTTTTTGAGTATAGCATTGAGGAAGTCGAGTATATATGACGATTGGGACTATGGTTGAGTCCGGTATACTTTTAAGTGAAGCTAAAATGCTAAGCCTGGATTGTGGTTGTCCTTAGACTAAAGTAATAGTCTTTGGTTAAATCTTGAGTAGAGGACTATAGTAGACCTCATATTATGATTTCTTGAGCTTATATGCTACTTTTGATTGGGTTATGACTTGAGGATTATGAGTACCTCAATATGTGGTTTTTGGACTAAACTTATAAGTTAGTTAGATTTGTTAAGTACGTGCAAATACGTGCATTGTTAAATTGGTGTGTAGAGCTTTATGACCTACTTGATTTGATAAGTCCGCTTTTGACGGTCTTGGTTCTTGTTTGAGCATGCAAGTAAATATCTACTTGTGCATTGCATTTAAGTCCAGCTGGCATTATTTGATTGGTTTTTATAAGTCAGGGTAGGACGATACATCCCCTATACGAATCGTAAGATTCGTATTATTATGATGGATCGCCGTACAGGGACCTCACACACCTCCAGCTTGTTGGCCCCAGGGGGAAGTTAGCCCATCTCGCAGTAACCAGCGAATGGATTATGCTAAACTAGGCGAAAAAGAGCTGCCCTTGTGGTGTAGCCGCTCAGTATGTCGATGTAATCACGAGCATCGATGGTACAACCCGGTTATTAATGTGTATTGCAGGAGCAACATAACGACACTAGTTGGGTATCTTCTCTATCCCTTATGTGGCTTACTACGAGCACCTATATGGAAAACAATGTGCTATACGGTTTATGAAGTTTATGTTCCTTGATAACTTAATACAAGTTTATTATTGGTATGCTATTAAGATGCCATGATTTTACACATGCTTGTGCATTATGCCATGCCATGCCATGCTACGCCATACAATTGCATTTAGTAGCTTACTGGGTCATTATGACTCATTTCCTGTGTTTGTTTTCCTAAGTTTGTGCAGTGAGCTTGTTAGTGCACGTTGCGGTTGCGGACTAGTGACTTCTAGCAGGTGGTCTTCCGGGCATTAAGCTTGGATTTATTGTTGTAATTATTCATATTTTGATATGTGGATGTAAAGTTATGTAAACTTTACTTGGGTAGTTATGTTAGTACTTTATTATCGTTTTATTTTGCGAGCCGACTTGTTTGGTCGAGCTGTTGTATTTATTTAGAAGTTATTTTGTCGTCTTCCCAAGCAAGGTTTTAGCTCGCGTATTCTAGTATTGTGTTATGGTTATTTCTATCTCCGTCAACTTTAGTCGTGAGATTTTGGTTTAGTTGTCTAGTATTTAATATCTTATTCTTTTAGTTGATTTGTCCACTACAACAAAAACAGGCTTTCACAACATTTTTTGCACAACGTTTTTGGGAAAACGTTGTAATTGATATATCTAACACAACGTTTGTATTGAAAACGTTGTAGATTATTTTTTCTACGTTTTATTACAACGTTTTAAAAATAAATGTTGTGATTTTCCTTTTAAATGACAACGTTTTGCCTAAAAATGTCGTTGTTTCACTTTTAAATGACAACGTTTTACCTAAAAACGTTGTTGTTTCACTTTTAAATAACAACATTTTACCTAGAAACATTGTTATTCGCCCAAAAAAAGAAGCTGGATAATTTACCCACTATTACACAAAAAAATACCATTTTTTCTCAAACCTGGTAGCTCTTTTGAGCTTTCGCTTCTGGCACTCACCTATTCTTCAACATCTCAGTAAAAGTTTCTCTCAAGCTCTCTCTTAAGTAAGCCCTTTCTATCAAGCTCTCTCCCTTTCACTGTCAAGCTCTCTCTTCAATCTTTCGCATCAACAAGGTATAAGTCCCAAGATTTCAGTTCAAGCTCTCATAAGAAACACACTAAATCTCTTTCCGTTTCTTCTCCCTTTCCACGCAGATTTTGTAGGAGAATTGTGGGTTTTCTATCTATGATTAGGGATTGTTTGGTCGCTTGAATTGTGGGTTCATCTGGTAAGCATCTCTCTCTTTCCATATGTAATTTGTGCCCTCATGAAACTACACCCTAAAACCTCTATGACTTTGCCCTAAAATCCGACCATGAATATGCCCTAACACACTTTAAATCTCTTTCCCTTATTTATGAATTCAATGTTTCATTTATATTTCCCTGAATTTTTATTTTCCCCCTCTCATCCCCTCTAATTTCACTATTATGTGAGTATTAACATTAAATATGGTTTATTGTGGATCCTAAAAGTTATGGAACTAGTTTAGAGTTCACGCATCTAAGTCAATTTTTATACTACCTACAAGGTGTTTGATGTTTGGCCTCTAAGAATATTTAACATGTATGCATCCAAAAAAGGATGTCCCAAAGAATCGCCGTGTTTCAAAACATATACTGCCCGGGAATTCCTTTTCTTTTTTCCTATATTTGAGACCTAGCTGGAAGACCCTATCTAACATATAAGATGAGTAAAAACCATAAATTTGATGATTTCGCTGATCTCGGTATAGAATAGTGCGTGGCATTGGCAATGACAACTATTTATGATTATTCACCAAAAAAGGGCATGAATTCTCCTGCCTGTTAACGAGAAATCATTGCCTGCGGAATGAGAAATTCTGCAAGCTTTTGTAAATGATGTTCGTTTAAGGACCAAAACAACAACACTTATGTTGCTGGAATTGAGGCAGCGTTTGGTAGCCCAATTAGTGATCCGGATAGGATAAATAATCCCAACACTCTTATAAGTTAGGTGTTTGGTAGAAATTAAGGCTTGGATAATTAATACTCACTGCCCGGATTAATGCTCGTATGCCATTGCTATTTATCCCATAAAGTGGCTGGTACTACTAACAACAGTGTTAGAGTGGGTGAGAAATAAACTTTTTTCTAGACTAAATTATCCTTTCCTATCTTTTTTTAAGTATAGACAATTTAACCCTAGTCCCTAGCCTCCCTTTTCATTATTTAACAAATCTGTCAACTCCCTCTATATCTTCCTCAAGTTTGGGTTTCTCCTTTTCCACCACCACTGTCTGCGTGCATCCTTCATCACTTCCATGATCTATTACCAATTTCTTTCTCCTCGCAAAAGTTTTCGGGCCATTGCAGAAGTAATTTCGGCTTTGATTCGGGTCAGATTTATAAATTCAAAATTGCGTGGAGTGAGCTTTAGAGTATTTACAGAGCTTGAAGCAAAGTAAATGATCTCCATGATAATTTGTCTGAAGCTATTTGGATTAATAGCTTCAGTGATCATTGGTGAACACCTCGAAAAAATTATGAATTTAGAGACTGTGTGTGTGAACAGAGCATGTAACTGTTTTGTTTTTATGGAGCTCTTTGTCTCAATGGTTGAGCATGGTGGTGGCATTGTTGCTTTCAAATGATTTTATATTTGATTTCTTGCTTTTTTTTTTTTGCTCTTTATACTTTTCGTACCAAACATAAAATTAGTTTTTTGGCTGGATTATTATAACTCTTCCTTGTTACTCCAAGGAGTAGTAAACCCCTCCTTAATTATACTTATAATCTTATTGGGCTACCAAATAAATGTTATTCTCATTAAAACAAGAGCCTCTAAGAGGGAGTCGAAGTGTTGGTGCCTCCCTACAAGCAGGGAGTACTTTTGTCACTCTTGTGGATTAAGCAGAGATAAGCTCTATGCAATTAAAGAACAATCAGTTTTTGTTGTTACTTAAGGAATAGATCAATAATTACATATTGACATGAAACACTAAAGACTGGAGAATGAAAAATCCATGAAGTTAGATAGATTATTATTTTCAATTTAAAAAATAATGACTTTATTTTTCTTTTATCTTGGATATAAAAATACAACTGAAATTGAGCAGAAACATGTTCAAATAGTGAATGTTAACCATGTACCATAGAATAGCATAAATGATCTGAAAACAAGATCTTAGCTTTTATTTTCAAATTGAGAATACTACTTGAGTGGAACAAACAAAGGGAAAGTATAAGCCTCTATTTCATAAGCATTAACGAGTACCTCTTCTTATAGGAACTTTTGCGACTCATCAGAGCCATAACCAGATGACCCTAACTCTAGCATTCATGGTGCAAAGCAAGCTAACTCATCCATCTACTTATCCAGTGGGCTTGAAGACAATGGTCGAAAAACTTACATACAACAATGAAATATAGGTACACTTCTTTTTCACCCTTTTCTTCGTGCGCCAGTGAGAAATATGAGTTTGTGATATTTGAAATAAAGGTGGAAAATTTTCCAGTGTACTGTTTTAGAGGTCAAGGTTATAGAAGTCTGGCACAACCATTGATTCAGTCCGGCTTGTATTTCGTTTGTTTTCCTTTATGTAATTGTTATCCCTGCCATTTTCTTTTCTACTTCCAGATATGTTTGGAAATACTGTATTTTGCAAGCTATTCTGGTGATGCTGATAGTAGCATTGTGCAAGAGATCTGGGTTAGACTCATTGATCAAGCTCTTTCAAGGGGTGGCATTGCTGAAGCTTGTTCAGTGCTGAAGAGGGTTGGTTCACATGTTTATCCTGGAGATGCAACTGTTCTGCCTTTAACACTGAGTCTTCACCTTGAAAAAACTGCATTGGTATGGAATATTCTTTCTTGATTCACTTTTCAAGCCTTCCCTTTTACGCTCCAAGTTCATCTAGAAAGCTCGAGCTTCTTATACTAAAATCAAATATTTCTTTGGTCTTAGTTCTTTTTAAGACAAATACTAATTGTATATTGCTGCTGTGTAGTGTGTAGCACTTGATACTTGACATAATCGATGTGCAGTCATGCTCGATCATTCTAGTGACAGGCTGGACTAAAGTTATTTATGGCCTTAAGGGAGTCCTCGGTTGTGTCCCTTCTCATTGAATTATTATTATTATTTTTTTTTTTTTTGGGGGGGGGGGTTCCTCTCTAATACTTAGGGTTGTTAGATTTAGAATGACAAGTCACTACACAAGTCACTACATAAGGGTTATGCTTTCAAATCTTTGAGGGTGTTTTATGAAGAGGAATGCTAGGGTTTGACATGAACGATCTAGTTTTCTTATTATGCGTTTGGGAACTAAAAAGTAGCAAATCATAGTACCTGTTCCTTCTTCATTTTCTACAGATCAGCTTTAAAGGATCTTAGTTTCTCAGCACGCACTCGTGCATCCTCTAAAGGATTTGCCTTTGATGGGTTTCCATTTCTTATTGGTCCCCCAGCCTTCTTATCTGAAACAACATGGCCAACTTTTGACCTCCGATCCTTGACCGCATTCTTAGACTCTTGCTTGGAAGCAGTTACAACTTCCTTGTTTCTTTTATCGGGTAAAGAAGCATCTTTCACCAAGAACTGCCTTTCTTTTATCGGGTAAAGAAGCATCTTTTATCTGGAAAAAGTTGAGTTCATTAACTAAATGAAGACATATATTATCGCCAAAATGCTAATTAAATAGAAACTTAAACTAAACAAAGGACACAATCGCAGTATGCTAACTACAGGATGAATGCAACAGCATCTGTAGCTAGGATTTCATGAAAGTAAATGTCAATTGTTTAAGGCTATATGACACACATGTTGTTTTCCAAATTGTATGGTTCTTTCCTTTTAGCTATAACAAATTCACTCCTGGTCACTTTTATTTGAGTGTCGCTGGAGTTGTTCATTTCTTACCATTTGCATGCACAATAGCAGACAACAAAAATCATAGGAAAACTATATTCAGTGAACTCCATCTTGTCCATTCCATCTCCAGTGTACCAATGCAGGAAAGCTCTAGACCACAGTAATCTTCTATTGCAATTTTTGTTTAGTATTTGTTTGACAAATCAATTCTGTTAATAATATCATCTGTAGGTACCACTCATGCAATCAGGTGCAGACCCTGTTTTGGACCATTTTCTAAAAATTTCTGTAGCAAATCTGTGCAAGAAAAAGGACTGAATTTTTGGTATGTTGTACTTATATGTGTTAGGTAGTTACCTGTAAATTTTCATAAAATTCTGAGGTCGGTAAGTAGCTTAAGTGGGTCTTGAACCACCGCTGCGTTTGTGAAACTGTTAGCAGAAATCCTGGTTACTAACCTGGATTTTGAATGGTCATAACTTGATGAATATAGACCCTAATTAGGTGATTCGAAGTGCTAAATTGTAGTTTAAATTGTCTAGTTTTAGAATATGCAAATTCGGTAAAGTTTGAAGTTGTGTGGAGTATTTGGTGAATTTATTGGTAACACAATGCATCATATGCTACTTATTTCCGTTTTCCTTGTAGACCATGATCTTCTTGGACAACCTGCCATATTTGCTAAGCATGCCGATGTATCATCGACTACTTATTTCTTTAGGTTATTGTAGTTTGCAAGCTTTGATAGGACATCGTTTCTGATTTATTTGTGAAATGTCTTAATCTTGTCTTGGTAGTTTGAAGTATTGCTTGAGCAGTTCTTAATTTAGGGACCTGATTTATTTATTATCATCTTTTTAGTTCATTGCCTGATTTTGGCATTACCTTCTTATGGCAGGTGAAGGAGATCTTTTAACTGGTGGAGATTTGTATGCTGTAAGTGAAATAAATTCTTTGTGAGTTTATTTTCGATACTAGATCTTTTTTACGAGTTTCTATTGAAGTCGTCGTGGACTGTATTTCGGTGGAGGTAATTCGAAACATTGTCAGAAACTCGGTCGGTTGTTGGAATGATCGAGTTGATAGGTCGTGGACTGCATTTCGGTCTGTTGTCGGTACAAGGTTATTTGAACGAAAAATGATAGGAAACTACGTAGTTCACATTGGTTGGCGATTTAAGGTTCCAGAACTAATTTAAAGACTTATTAGGTTCAGCTTGTGACATGGTAAACATGCGAGCAATTAATATAGTTTTCCTTGTCTTTTGTTCTCGTTGTGATGTAATGCTTGAAATTCTTGTTAAATTGTGGGGTTTCTGTTCTTTCTTGCTGCTACTTGTGCAGATCTTTCTTGCTGCTACTTGTTCAAATTACTGAATCTGCTACTTGTTGATTACAGGGGTTGGCTTTGGAAAAAAGAGGGGATCCAACTCATTAGAGAAGTAAGCTTGATTGAGGAATGCTGTAGTTTTTGTAGGTTTAGATTTGTTGATGAATTGTGTTCAGACACTGTTAAATGGTTTTGGTGACTCAATTTATTACTTTTATTGGGAAACACTGTTAAATGGTTCTAAAACTCTTATTGTCTCTGTATTACGTGTAGGTGTAATTCAACATTTATTGATTTCATATAATAGACCATCTCTATGTGACTTGAGTTATGCTAAAAAGTGAGCTAGTCTCATTGTACATAGAGGAAGATAGTGCTACATAAATTTAATGCTTGGAGCTTTTGGTGTAGATTGAATTACAGAGTTTTGGTTAGAGGCAAGTTATTAAAAATCCAAGGGACTGCTGGAAAGAACCATTACCAGTAGACTAGCACCTCATAGTTTCTTTGGTAGTTGGCTTTCCATGGCTATTGCGTAGATGGGCGATGACCATACCAGAGGAAGATTAATTGCGCCTATCTATCCATTATTACCATTTGTCTTTATATTCCTTCTTCCAGTGCTCATGATCAGGACTGTTTTTCAACTCGTGCAGTGAAGTAAACGAGGGAAAGGTGGTGAACCGAATAATCAGTCGAACAATCAGGATTCTATTTTCTGTTATGCCTTTTCCTAATTGTATGACAACTTTTCCCTTGCTTAATTTAAGTGCAGTTCATTGCTGTTTATTGTTAGTGATTTTGATGCTTGAAAAAGAAGGTTGCATATCACCTTTTACTTTTGTTATGTTTCAAGCCAGATAAGTAAATTGATCAGCTAAAATTAACTCAAGTTTGTTGGAGGACATTATTGTTTTGATTTAAGCTGCTATTGCTATCTCACTATAGTCGTAATTAACCTTATTCCTATTTCTGTAATTTTCTTTAACTTGATCATTTTTAGGTTGATCGAAGCTTGCGACAGAAAGAGGGTTTGATGTTAGAGCGATTGGGAATAGACAGTAAGATTTTTCATCCAAACATTTTTACTTCTTTCCTTATAGACTACTTTTATCCTTCATTCCTTCCCTTATTGTACTGATTAACTCTTGATAATGATCCAAGTGGATGATCATGCACCATTAAAACCTTTTCAGATCCTTTAGTTCTGAATTATAACAATAGCTGAGCATTATGATACCACATGACTATCATTATATGATACTACATATAGGAAGATTAGTCATCCCCTGTGACACTGACAATTCAGAATGATAAGTTATTTCTTCCATCATCCAAGTCCCTAAAGCTTTTAAAACAACAGGATCTTTTGGCTTTAGAGCCTTCCTGTACACAACTCCTGTGCACAATAGAAAGGGCTAAGGGATGCAGCTTGAAAGGAATTGTGATACGGAGTCAAAAGCTAGAACAACACAATCTGCCCCAGCTCTTTTGGACAGCCCTTTGGCCAACCCAAACCCCACCAAAACAGCCTTAAACCCGTCACCCTACTCTCCTAAAAATTTGAATGTTTTTCAAGTATCTTTCCCCTACAATAACAACTCAAACCCTAGCCTTATTTATGGATTTATTACAAAGTAAAAATCTGCCAGCAACACTAAACACTTCCTTTTAAAAAAAAAAACTCTCTAACCCACGCCTAAACAATTATGTTTGGATTGCCCAAACTATTACCCATTCTCGAGCAATCTCAATACCCAAAAGCTGCCCAGATATCTCCTCCCTTAGAACATGCCACCTGCCCTCAAACAATCCACAATTTTTTTTATGTTCAAGCTGCCCCAAAACTGCCACCTTAATCGAGCAACAACATGCCCACAAACTGTCCCAGAACTGCTCACCAATACCACGCCTAATCTGTCCTTATGTTCCTTGGCCGAAAGCTCTAAGGAAATTATAAACAGCCCCACCTTTGAAGAAGAAACAGGCTGCCACGATCTAAAAATAATAAAAAGAAGTAGAAGAAATAGAAACAGGATAGTCCGGCTTCACCAAACGAGCTTCACTCACTCGTCATAAAGAAATCCGGTTGATAAATCTCCCAAGGCTTCACTCACCTTGGAAAGTAGAATCGAAGAAAAGAACTACATGTTCTTTGTATGCGTTTTTCACACCAAAAACGGATCTGTCATTTTCATTAAAAAAATGCCTTAAAAGGCTTTACAAAGTTGACCTAATTCTAATTGGAAAAAGACTCATAAACTTGCATGAAAAGAAAACCCTATACTAGTTATTAAAACAACTACTCCCTAACCAACTAAACCAGGAAAAGGAAACTAAACTTTTTAGGAAACAAAAACTAAAGGCAGATTCTAAAAAACTAATCTAGCATTCCTTGTGTAAATAGAAGTCACGGTGGGTGGCCACCCTTCCAAGCCATGCCTTGACCCCCTTGATAATGACGGTTTACTTAGTTCTTACCTCATGTCATCCTGTAAACCTATCATGCTCATCAAACAATAGTTTGTAGGGATTTCTCCACAAGATCTTAAGAGCCATAAGTGCTATACCTTTTTCTTTCCAAGAGTTGGTAGAAAAAATGAACTAAGCAAAGATTAGGAGACTTGACTTTGGACTATTGGTTTATCAAAGGTTTGTCTGATAGATTTTTTTTTTTTTAAATGTATATCAAAGATTGTATGTTACTTACAATACCCTTTTCTTTTATCTTATTCTTGTTTTGATAGTCTACGTAAGTATATGCTTAGTATTTTTGGAGAGGTGAATTTTGACAATAATAATGCTCTAGTTTAAGTACACACTGCTTTTGCAAATTTTGAGGGAAAATCAGCAAACACATTAAATTAAAGCTTCCCGAGGGAGCCAAAGGACCATGCCCTAGGTTTCTAAAGATCATGTCTAGATAGTGTCTTCATATTCATTTTTCTCTCAAGTTCTTGGCACTAAGTATATATAGAGTCGTCGTCGTCGTAACATTCTTGTAATTTTTCAAACAAGATTAAACATGTGGTAAAAAAACTACTTAGACGGACTGCCCTGCCACAAATCAAAAGTAAGATTTAAATTAATTACAAGTAGATCGAACGTACTCGTGATGAAGGTGTATGAACTTGAGCAACAAAAAAAATATACAAAATAGCTTCAATACATTTTGGACTGAAGAATACAAGATTGTGTTTGTTTAATTGGAATTTTTCCGAATGTACTGGTTTATTATTGTTATGATCTCTTGCTTTAGCTTTCAGTGCACAACCATTTTGATCCTTTTATAATGGGCATTTATTTTTAGGAAAGATGATAGTTAATGGTGTAAATGTAGACATGGAAGGTTCTGATTCTTGTACAAACAAGGTAACAATTTTGCTAATGTATGATAAGAGCCTTGTGACTGTATCTGATTCAGACATTAACTTGTTTGATCTTGTATAGTCTGCTCGCACTTCAAAAGGTTAATAAAAAATATACGATTGTACTTGTGTTGTGTTGCTGGTTGGTAAAAATTGTGATTGTATCTTGTAAATGACCTATAAAGTTACTTTTTTTAATACATATTTTTTGAATCTTGACCTCCCCCGACGTAAGATGTTGCCTTATCCCTGTTTTCTAATTATTCAATTCAATACTTTGATGGTCGTAAGCATAACATTTGCATTTGTCCTTGGATATGTGCAAAGTTGTATACACCTGCATTTTTTATGGTATGTTATAGCTGGGATTGGACATTCCTGGCAATGTTAGGAATAAAATAATTAATAAAGCTAGAAACGACTACACTACACTCTGTTGGGCAGTTTTATGGACCTTGAACAGAGTAGTAACTGACAAAATGAAATAGAGATTTATTTGACATTGAAATTCAAGGTAATGTAATTGTTTCTGCTGCGCGCTTCAGTTTCTAGTCTTGACGATGTTGTTTTTGTATATTTAATTAATCAAATCACAATGATGTTTCAATATAGATGTGCTGTTATTATTCCTGTTTTTGTTGCTAATTCAAATGCATTTATGCATGTTTGTTCTTTTATACAAATGCCTTCTCTAATTCCAACAATGTAGAAATCTGAAACTGTGTATTTTTTCCTATCTTCTTGGACATGCTTCTTGAAATATTTCATAGTGGTTTTTGGTCATGATCATCCTTTCATAATTTCGAGTCTCTGAATAGAATACTTCAGCTCTTTCTGAATATTCAACCTCGACGGTGACAACACAATATCCTTCCAAACTGAACCAGCATTGGTGAGGTATAGCTGGCATTGTCAACTAGGTTGCAGTATGTTGAAAATGCCTTAGCAAATCTCTTATGTGATGTCCTTACCTTCACAGCTCTTCATCACATGATTGCTCTCCTATCAATAAATTCTTGTGATATGTTGTCTTCAAATAAAGGAAATCTTGTTCAATGATTGATGTGCTAATTTTCTACAGCTCTTCGAGAGAAAATAAATCAAGAAACAGGTGGACCCAAGTATGATGGTTTAGGAAAGAAGCACTCAATTTTTTGGAAGTGCATTTTGACCTCAAAACAGAGTACTCTTCATTTTCAGGAAAGAATTACTGGATTTTGTGTGATTCACCATCCTTTCTTCCAGGTAGACATCTCTTAAATTAGCAGAAGTGGAAGTGAATTTTGTGATTGTTTCTATAACTTAATAAAAAGTTGTATTCTTCAAACTGTACGATTGTTACTAGTATGTCCCACCATCTCTTCGCTCTAAACCTGCTCTTGTTAGGACTCTTCCATCTGGTATGCATGGTTGTGATGCTTGTTATGCATGTCCTTTTTTGACAATTGATATCTACTTCAGGAGCCTAATTAATGTGAGGTTTTGGATGGTGTCTTTGAAGTAAGGATCCAGTAGATGGTGTATTGGGTCACACTCAGTTACCTTCTAGTTGTGATGATGAAAGGCTCAACAATCGCGTGAGTTTTTAACCTAGAAAATAATCAGTTACCTTCTAGTTTTTAACCTAGAAAGCATGCAAGTTTTCCAAATGGAATCTAGCTAACTAAGAATTCTTACATGCATGCACGCCAGGTAATGTTGAAGGTGCATTGCAATCTGGAAGAAATCAAGAGGCTTCACCCCAGGTAATTTTGGAAGACTGATTTGTGTTTCTCCCAGTCCTTTATTCGTTAGCTATTAACTTCTAATGAAGTTATGCTAGAAAAGGGTATATAAAGTATTCATAATTTTTATACATGATTAACTGAAAGTACGTGGTATTTGATTGATACCAACAACAACAGGAGAAGCAAGCCAACTGACACCAAAAATGAACCTGAAGGGCAGCAATGGCAAGACTCAACAGGAGAAGCCAACTGAACCAAAATGGGCCAGTCAAACACTCTTTTGTGATTTTTTCTTAGGCATAGTTAGTAGTATAGTTTTCTCTGGAGGATTTGGGGTGGGTTCTTTTCTTATGGTTAATTTATTGATGTATTTATTTATAGTTGAATCAGAGATACAAATATTGGTTGAGAAGACCATATTAGTATAAGGAACGACAAAAGAGATGCATAACATATGGACATTGAGAGTATTAATGAATATTGTCCTATTCTCGACATTTTTGTAGCTGAATTGGTGAAGAATATTAATTGAGATATTGTTATTTACTTCAAAAACACACAACCAATATTGCTTGTACTAGGTGCGGGTTCGAACTGGAACAAAATGCGGTTTTATTTTTTTTTATATAAAAAATTAGATATTACAACGTTTTTCAAACGTTGTATTACACTTTTTACAACGTTTTTTTTTTCAGAAAACGTTGTTGTAGAGCTTTTACAACGTTTTTTTAGAAAATGTTGTATTACACTTTTTACAACGTTTTTTCAGAAAACGTTGTTGTAGAGCTTTTACAACGTTTTTTTAGAAAATGTTGTCTTAGGGCTGTTACAACGTTTCTTTAGAAAACATTGTATTAGAGATTTTACAACGTTTTTACAAAACATTGTCATTTGTTTTCCACAACGTTTTTGTAAACGTTGTATAATAGAATTCAAGGAATAAAATGTTGTTGTGAAAGGACATATCACAACGTTTTTTGCAACGTTTTCCAAAACGTTGTAAAAAATAGAGACCTATTACAACGTTGCTTTCCACAACGTTTTGAAAAACGTTGTAAAACATCTATCACAACGTTTTTTAAACGTTGTTAAAACCCTTTTTTGTTGTAGTGGTCCCTCCAGCATGTTATAACCGTTGAGTGGTTGTTTATCAGGTTGGCAGGCCTTTGGTTGCCGATGGTTTGTTGCCGTGCGCAATGTTGCGTCACGCGCATCGTAGATTTTTCAAGAGATAGTTGTCTCTTAGCCTTGCGTTCCTTGGTCTAGGATTAAAGGCTTGGGTCCCCTTATGATTTGCTTCCGCAGATTTTAGTTTTGTTATTCTGTTATGCCGTGATGGCTTTACATTCATGTTTCGAGCATGTTGGCTCAACTTTTGACTCGTACCATTGTGCTTAGCAGGTGCTTGTCCGTCTTCCAGCTTGTCTTGGTGGCGCGACCTTGGGATTCCGGATTGGAGTCCGGGTCGTGCTGCCACAGTTGGTATTAGAGCTATAGGTTAGCTATTTCGCCAAGATAAGTTCCTTGGCCTAGTTTGGGTTGGGTTTATTGTTGAGATTTTAACGTTGAGTGTTCCTTGTAGGTGTATTATGTCCAGAACTTGGCATGGAGCTAGTTCTAGTATACCTCATTGGAGTACAGCTCGTGGCGACGGAAGAGAAGAGAACGTTAGTGAGCCGTGTGTGACTCCTCAACGGATGATTGGGATGGAAAGCAATTTCACCGTTCTTGAGAAATTTTTGAAGTTGAAACCGGAAAGTTTTGATGGATGGCTAGATGCTACTAAGGCAGAGCGTTGGCTAGAAAGCATGGAGAAGATCTTTGCAGTTTTGGGTTGTACATAAGAAGAGATGGTGACCTTATCAGTCTTTAAATTAGATAGCACGACCGAGCATTGGTGGCTTGAATTACGAGATCACTGGAGACAGCATGGAGTGCCTCGAGTGTGGGAGAACTTTGTCATGGAGTTTATGATACGGTTTATTCCGACAGTAATTCGAGAAATAAGGGAAATGGAATTCCTAGCGTTAGAACAAGGAGATATGACCGTGGCCCAGTATTCAACAAAGTTTGCGGAGTTGGCTCGTTACTGTAATTACTTAGTACTAGATGAGGCTAGGAAGACCGAGAGGTTTGTGAAAGGTATGAGGATGAAATATCGTAGGCAGCTTATTCCATTACAGCTTATGGATTACCAAGGGGCTGTGGATCGTGCATATGCGATGGAGATGGATATCGAGGATCATGCTCAAGAGAGAACCTCAGAGACTATTAGGATTGATACTTCTACCTCTAGACGGAGACGACGAGGTGACGAGTTGACATGTAACTTTTGTAAGAAAACAGGATGAAAGAACATGATAGCACGGATTCTCAATAGAAGTCAATGTGATTACCAATGTAGCTGCGATTGTAGTTACAATCGGAATCACAATGAAACAACAAATATTAGTAGCAGCGGAAGAATACTTTTAAAAAATAGAAAAACTGAAAAACTAAACTCAAGTGTTAGCAAAAACAATCTACAAGCTTATACTTGTAGATCTAGCCTCATGGCCAAAAAGATTTCACTAAAAACGATGAATTGTTTTACAAAAACTATGTGAAATCACACAAAAAATATTCTCACAAGATAATGAATCTTGGAGAAAAAAAACCCCACATAAACAAGTTAAACAAAACGTGGGAAGAAACAAAAACAGCCTCCTTTAAACAAAACAGGAAGCACAAAACAGTTTTAGAATTCTGATGTTACTGCCGATGTAGCTACATTGACAACATCAGACTAACTGCTGCTGTTCGGGTCTGAAAAACAGCTGCTGAACATCTGAACTTCAGACCACGGCTGTATGGATTTTATTCTCTTTCTGGAGCTCTGCAAGAACCCCGAATCCCAGCTCCTGAATATATAGTTATGCATCTCCTACACACACCCAAAAACAGTCCATCTACTACAAGGAAAAGGATTAGTATTTAAGGAAAAAATCCAACAACTTACCAATTCAATGGGATTTCATTACCAAATATGAAAGTGGTCAAGAATCTTGGTTTGACTAGGATTTATGCTAAGATTTAGTTACCAAATATGTGCACTTGAAATCTACAAAAAGATTATGCTACCAAAAAATACCAAAACTAAATCTAATAAAAGATATTAATTCCTAAATTAACACAAACTTAACAAAAATCATATTTTGATCAAGAAAGGTGAAGCAAGACCAAAATAGGTCATGCCTATTTTACCCTTACAATCTCCCCCTTTGTTGAGCCTTTCTGGTCAAATCAAAAGACAAGTGTTTATACAACACCAATCAAACCATCTAACCTTCAAAGGTTAGAAAATCTCATCTCCCCTGAATTTGTGCAATGTATAAAATCAGAAACCATTACTAAGCACAAATCATGCACTCTCATGCATACAAAAACATCATCATCACCAGAAACACTTGATCTCTCTCCCCCTATTTGACCAGAAAAGGAAGAGGGATAAACAATCTTTTAGGAACTCTCAAAATCCAAGATTTTGAAAAATACAATGAAGTGTTCACCAAGATTTGATCACACCCCTAGCAATAATTGAGCACATCATATCCAAATTCAATACCTCTTAGATTCCAAAAAAAAAATAGACAACCACTAAATATTTTTCAACATGGAGATTTTTGGAAATTGATTTGCACAGTTTATTTTAGGACAAAATTTCACCAAGCTGATATCCTTACCAACAATGCATGTCCTAAAATTTTATGCCTAAAAACATGATAACTAAAAGCTAGGCAAAAGAATAAAAATGCAATCACACACAAGTGATAAAGACTAGATCAAAGCGATGTAGTTCCTAATGTAGCTGCATTGGGAGATGCATTCGCCAAAATTGTGATTTTATTTCAATTTAGCATTTTTTTTATTTATGTTTTCTCAACCAAACTTCTCTACCAACATCATAAAATTTTCACAACAAAAATCCATAGGTACTTTATTTCCCTAGGAATATAGCTCTACTTTATTTCAAGTTATTCAACACATGCCACTAGGAACCCTTCACACTATTTACCAAGGGAAGCAATTTTGCATTTGATCAACCCATGAAATCCGAGGATTCATAGTCCCAAAAGAAAGGTGCCACAACCTTATTCATAGGTAGCTCTTTTCCGTTAGATAGCTTTCACACATTTTCAATTAAAGGGAGTCAATTTTCTCAAGATCAACCCATGAGAGCCGAAGCTCCATAGTACTTTGACAAATTGCTACATCCCTAAATTTCAAAAGGTAGCTCTTTCCTTTGTGGACTTAAGATTTTTCCATTGATATAACATTTTTAGGAGAGAGAGAGAATCATAACAATAAAATCACAACAGATTTTGAATGAAATTTCCAAGCAACCACAAGAGGCACATACATGTGAGTCAATTGATCTAGAGTGCCCTCTAAAGACAAAATGCAAGCATGCCTAATAATTTATTTTTTTTTATAATTAACTAAGTGTAAAATCATATGGCACACAAAGACACAAGAGATTTCCAAAAGATTGAAAAATCTCTCAAAATCAAGACACTTGGCAAATATATCAGCAAGATGATTTTTAGTCCCATCATGTATAATGCAAAAAATTTCCATATTTAATCAAGTTTCTAATAAAGTGGTGTCTTATATTAATGTGTTTTGCTAGAGAATGATGAACTGGATTTTTGTGCTAAACAAATTGCATGGGTGTTATCAAAATACAAGGTTAACACATCAATGTGTAGCCCATAATCTTTGATCATTTGGAGCATCCATAAAAGTTTTAAGTCTTCTCTCAAAAATATTTTGATAAGCATGCAAATTTTTGAGAATCAACCTTACCTCTTCTCCTTGTGTATATGCCATCATGAATATTACCTATCACTTGAGAGATTGGATGGTTTTTCTGAATGCGGCTAGGAATGTCATGGTTGTAATCAGTCAAATTTGGTTCAGATTTAGTCTGTTCAGGTTCAGTTTCAGCATCTGGGGAATTTCTGTCCAATGTGACTGCCGATGTAGCTACATTCGGAATCACATTGGCTATCACATTCTGAATCACATTGGCTGAACTTTCAGAATGTGCAGGTTCTGTCTGATCAAGTGCAGGTTCAATGGTTTCAGATGCTGGTTCTGAAGATTTTGGAGGAGATTCATCATAGAACCGCTTAGCACCAAGACATATATCAAAGGGTTCACAATATTTGGACTTGCCTTTGTCATTACTACCCTTAGGAACCCACATCTGTTTAAAAACTTTAGTTTGATTTTTCTGAGGATGAGATTTCTGATGCGACTTCGAATGAGACTTCCAATGTGACTGCCAATGTTGCTGCATTGGCTGTCGCAATGGCTGTTTCATACGATTCTTCATCTGAGTTTTTGCCAAGAAGGCCTGCCTAACTTCATCCTCATACATAGCCTTTTTCAGAAAACAAAAGGGTTGTATATGTCCAGGCTTATGGCAGAAGTGACAAACACAGTTTTTCTTTCTTGTTTTTGGCTTTTCGAAGAAATTAGGTTTTTGAAAATCTTGTTTAGTTCCAGACGTACCTTCTCCTTCTCTCACAAACATTTTTCGAACAAAACCAATACATGCCTTGGATATGCTACCTGAATTTAGCATCTCATCCATTTTATGTTGGCTTGAATTCCATTTGGCAATGGTTTCTTTTACTTGAATAAGCTGCTCCTTCAACCCTTCGATCTCAACATCCTTCTTGCTCATCAAGCTTTCCAGCCTTACTATGCAATCTTTCTGATCTTCATTGGCCTTTTTCAACAGCTCGTTTGCCTTACCAAGCAATGTAACTTGGTGTGCTCATTTATCCCAATCCTTGTATAATTCCTTGTACCCTTCCAGCAATTCAGACTCTGAATCTCCACCATCTTCTAGGACTGAAGAGTTAAAACAGTAAAGATCATCACTATTTCTGTCCACTGCATCTTCTGATGTGACTTCCGATGTAGCTACATTGGGAGTCACATTGGCCGAAAATCCTGCAAAATCAAATGGAGAGTTGTGTACAGCAGTGAGAGTGATGAGATCACCTGGATCTTCATTATCACTATCACTCAAAGTCGCAGAAAAATTCAAACCCTTCTTTCTCAAAGTATTAGCACATTGATTAGCATAATGCCCAAACCCTTGACAAGCCCTACATTGAATAGAATCAATATTTTTACTTCTAGATGTAGACTGCTTGGCAAAAGGATTGGTAAAAGATTTTTAGGGTTTTGAAAAGAACTTTCTTTGGGAGGAAATTTGCTAGGCTCAGTTTTGAAAACTGTTTTGGTGATAGAAGATGGAGATCTGTTTTGCCCTTTGCTTTGAAAATATTTTTAAATTTTGTTGTTAAAAAATCCATTGACTCTTCACCAAAATCAGATTCCTCAATCTCCTTATGCAATTCAAGAAATTCAGAAGAGATGTCAACAACAGAAGGAAAAGCAATACTATCATCAGAAGGAGTAGAAGATGACACACCTTTGCCTTTGTTCTTAATTTGCTCATTGAGGTTTAGCTCAAAATTTTGAAGAATACCAGCTAGTCTTTCAAAACCAATTTTGTCAATATCATGAGCTTCCTCAATAGCACAAATTTTCACATTAAACCTTTCAGGCAAAGTTCGCATCATCTTGCTAACAAGACGATCATTGGTGATAGGATCACCCAAAGTAAGAGCAGAGTTAGATATATCAAGTAATCTTACATAGTAAGACATGATATCTTCATCTTCATTCATCCTTGTGTTTTCGAATTGAGTGGTAAGCAATCTTAATTTAGAAGCACGAACACTGGAAGGTCCTTCACACAAGGTTTGAAGGGCCTCCCAAACATCTTTAGCAGACTCATAGTTGGCTATAACCCTAAAGGTGTTAGCATCAAGAGCTTTGTATATGGCAGACAAGGCTTTAGAATTAAAAGAGGCAATGTTTCTATCATTATTAGACCAATCTGCTTCTTTGGTGATCTTTACATCACCATCATCATCAGTAGTTTTGGGAGGAGTCCAACCATTTAGAACAGCAAGCCACGCTCTCTCATCAATTGATTTGATGAAGATACACATCTTGACTTTCCAAATAGAATAATTTGCACTAGTCAAAATAGGAGGACGAACGACATTCTCATATTGAGAATCCATCACGGCTACTACCAGAATCAACTCTTAGTGATGTCAAGAGAAGGCTCTGATACCAATTGAAAGAACATGATAGCACGGATTCTCAATAGAAGTCAATGTGATTACCAATGTAGCTGCGATTGTAGCTACAATCAGAATCACAATGAAACAACAAATATTAGTAGCAGCGGAAGAATACTTTAAAAAAACAGAAAAACAGAAAAACTAAACTCAAGTTTTACCAAAAACAATCTACAAGCTTATACTTGTAGATCTAGCCTCATGGCCAAAAAGATTTCACTAAAAACGATGAATTGTTTTACAAAAACTATGTGAAATCACACAAAAAATATTCTCACAAGATAATGAATCTTGGAGAACAAAAACCCCACATAAACAAGTTAAACAAAACGTGGGAAGAAACAAAAACAACCTCCTTTAAACAAAACATGAAGCACAAAACAGTTTTAGAATTCTGATGTTACTGCCGATGTAGCTACATTGACAACATCAAACTAGCTGCAGCGGTCTAAAAAAACAACATCCGAACTTCGACCACGGCCGTATGTATGGATTTTATTCTCTTTACGGAGCTCGAGCTCGCAGAACCCGAATCAAGGAAAAGGATTAGTATTTAAGGAAAAATCAAGCTCCCGAATATATAGTTACTCCTACACACACCCAAAAGGAAAAGGATAAGTATTTAAGTTACCAAATATGAAAAATCCAACAACTTGAAATCTACAAAAGATTATGCAAAAATTCCAAAACTAAATCTAATAAAAGATACTAATTAAGATTTAGTTACCTAAATTAACACAAAAGATTATGCTACCAAAAAATAAAAACTAAAAATAAAAGATACTAATTCCTAAATTAACACAAACTTAACAAAAATCATATTTTGACCAAGAAAGGTGAAACAAGACCAAAATAGGTCATGCCTATTTCACCCTTACAATAGGACACGCTAAGGATAGGTGCTGGGGTAAATCAGGAAAATTCTTTGTTTGTGGCGGCGATCACGTTCGTAAAGATTGCCCGAGAAGGAGAGTTGGTTGGTCTAGGAGTACAAGTCAACAATCATTTGGCTCCAAGAGAGATGGTGATGGTTAGCCTAGAATTTGAGGTCATGTGCGTGTGGTGGTTGGCCATTGCGGAGTTTTGAAACCTATCCGAAATAGGAAGGTATATTCTCGTATATATATTATACCGTTGCTACCATTATTGTTATTATGAGTATGTGTTTTATCGGTAGCTCATGTGCATTCATACATACATTACAAGGTGTATTGAGTATTATTGGTTATTTGTTTGATTGGGGATAATACCCCAATGTGAGATCGATATATGATATGGTTTATTTTGTGAATTACCGGTAGGTAATCGCACGTGGTGTATGGTTTCTTGTTTAGTCTATATATGTATAAGACTATGCTATATATATGGAGTTGTTTTGTGTGGTTATATAAAAAGGCCATAGTATGTGTACGTATGTATATGTATATGTGTGTGTGTATATATATATATATATATGTGTGTGTGTGTGTGTGTGTGTGTATATTTATGAGGTATGAATTGTGTGATTATACTTAATTGGTTTGGTATTGTACTGGTGTGCGCTATAGAGATATGTGTAATGTGATGAATAGTATGATATAATCCTACATTATTATTAACAACTAATATGTGAATAGGATGTACACTATTGGTAGGAAGGTTAAGAGTTGCGATTTAGAGGGTGATTATGGTTGCACAATCGAGTATGACGTTTTACCGTGAGTATTGAGATGTTAACGTTGTGATAGGATGTTTAGAGTATGTGTTGGTTGTAGACTTGGTCTAAAGCTTAAGAAAGGATAGTCTTGCGGAGTATAGACGTTACGAGTATCGGTAGACGTGTCGATTCCTTGTGATTTCTAGTGAATTATCTTGGTTGAGTGTACTAGCTACACGAGTTTTGTGATAGCTATGATTGTTGTTTGCCAAGGTAACAGACGTTGTTACTTGGCTTGATTTTATTCAGTTATGTGCATTAGTTGTAGGAAACACCTATTTGATGCATTTACATTGTAGTATATTGAATTCTCATTTCATAATTATTATCTCTTGTTCATTCATTTCATTAGCATAAGAGACTGTTCGAAGGATGCTTAAAACTTCTTATTCATGAACCTTCGCATCCTTACGATGGAAACTTTTGAAGCTAATTAAGTAGGTACCCTGAACTGGTGACCAAAAGGCATTCGTCGTTGGACTAGGATTGGTAAGAATTAAGTTAGAAATTGACTATACCCGTTACCAAATGGAATGGACAGAAATGGAATGACTTTTTAAAACATTTCAATTATGTGCTCTTATGTGTTCGTACCCGTGATTAGGAAATCGCGAGTGTGATTTGCATTGTCTAAATGTTAATTTAATTATCTCTACCATGTTTGCGAATTGCTCCATAGGCAATTATTATTTCTTTTTACTTAGAACCTCTTGTGCTTGAATTTTGTGTTGAACCCCGAGACAAATAGTTTCGGTAGTTGGATGTTGAAGTGTCCTTGAATGTGTTCTTCATGTTGAAATATGGGGTTATACTTACATGATTGGCATACTGCTGTTCGTATGTGTATTTACGACTCAAGTATGGGTCATAGCATTTTCAATCGTAAGTGTTTGATGTTGTTGTGTCTATTTTGTGTTTGATGTTGTTGTGTCTATTTTGCATACCATACTCGTATTTCTCCCTTTGTTGATGATATGTTTGGTTTTGCGAGAGAGTCTAGATGTGTTTGGGAGACCACATTAGGACCAAAACACTATTAAGAGATGCTCTATAGTTGTTGACTTGCTAAAGTCATAAGTCGTGACTCGACGATAGTCAGAATGCGACGCGATGGAGAGTTTGCTTGTGTTTTCCGTTCAAGACCTCGGTTTGATCCTAGACCACTACATGACGATTGATTAACATGATTAGATGTATTAGACTTCAAGTTGGAGGTGTTCCTTAAGTCTATCGATGATTTGGAAGCTTTGGAGATAACATTCGTCTCTATCGCGTAGTTCGGGGATTGAGTCGCGTAATCGTGTCTTCTTTGGAGTCCTTATTCTCCTAGTTGTTGCTTAACTTCTTAGAAGTATTTGAGCCTATTCATTATCCTTTGAGACTTGTTTTAAGCCTCCTTTCATTGCTCATTCGATTGCTAGTTCATTCGTCGTTTCGGTTGCACGTTGTTGCACCTTTTCCCGGTTTTGCTCCGAGTTCTTTCGGGGGTCATTGTGAGTGTTCTGTGGGAATTCTAGACCAACTTTGAAAGGGGTTTGAACCTTGATTACTTTGGTTAAGTGTTTGGGGGTCTTTTAGGTTGCATTTTGAGCCTTTTTGGGTCTGCCGAGCTTGCGGTCGCAAGGTGGAATGACCTTGCCCTCGCAAGGTAACCAGAAAATGGAGAGTTTGGCTTGTAGGTACCTTGCTATCGCAAGGTAGGAAGGACCTTGCGCCCGCAAGGCCTTGCGGTTGCAAGGTAGGAAGACCTTGCCCTAGCAAGGTCCCCCGAGACTGGTTTGCTCTGTTTCGCTGTTTCTCGAATTCCACCCTTAAACCCCTATCCAAAACCCTTTCTAAACCCCACCTAAACCTCCCTAAACCTCATTACTTATGTCCTAACATTAGTAACATGTTTTAAGAGTGGATTAATGAGATATTTAGTGGATTAAACCAAGCCCCAAATCAGATTTTTATCAACCACAATGAGGTGACACTTGTCCCACTAACATTTTGACCATTCTTAAGCCACAAATCTGATTTTGTGACCTCATTTCTCACCCTTCTCCTCCAAAAACGTGGTTAGCCTCTCCCATGGTGTTCTCTTGAGTTCTTGAAGCTTCTCCCTTGGTCTTCCATGGTCCATCCTCCCATTGATCAAGCCACCTCCATAGAAGTGAAGAGCTTGAAGAGTAGATCATTTCCAACCGAATAGTTTTCCATTTGGTTTCTTGGGTGTAGAATACAAGTAAGTTACTTCTTCTCTCTTTGATTTTGTACTCATTGATCCTAAGGAAAACAAACTCTATGCTATTTGAGGTCAATGAGTAAACATACTTGCTTTGTGTGACTTTTAACTTGTGATTTGAGCATGTGAACTTGTTAGGAGCATATGTAAGATTACTTCTATGATTATTGAAGTATATTGTTACTCATCATCTTGTGTTTCTAGAATTGTGAACATGTTAGAAATCATGTTTACATGTTATTTGGGTTTATTATGGAAGTATGCCTATGTTTGTGGCTTTGGATGTGTGATCTCACTAGTTATCATGAGTAGGATCATTTAATTGAAATTATGTGATTTATAAAATGAGTATATGACTATGTTGGGTTTTATGGATTTTAAATCTTGGGAATCTTGTAAGATCCCGATTCCCGTTTAGCTTGAATTGCGTGCAATGCTTGCACTTCTTCCCTTGTTGATCGCTTATTTGATTTCTGAGAGAGTCTAGATGTGTATGAGAGATCACATTAAGACCAAAATACCTTTAAGAGATGTCATTTAGTTGTTAACTTGCTAAAGTCACAAGTCGTAACTCGACGATAGTCGAAATGCGACGCGATTGAGAGTTTACTCGGGTTTTGTGTTCCTGACCTCGATTTGGTCCTAGATATTTACATGATGATTAAATAACATGTTTAGATGTGTTAGACTTCTAGATGGATGCATATATGTAAGTATTAGAGATCATTCATAACATCCTTAACATGATTTAAATCTTGTTTGAATGCTTGTCGAATCGACGGTTTGATTGCTACTTTACTTCTTGTCGTTCTTCTTCTTTGTACGAATTTTTCGGTTGGTATTATTTTTACCCTAGATGACTAGGGGACCTTGGGGAATTAACTTAGAATTATTTTTGAGTGGTCGTGTAAACGTTTACACACGCTCGAGTTTGATTTTCGGAAATTCGCGTATTTCCGAAGGCCACGATAGGTCTGTAGTATTTTGGCCATAACTTTGTGTACAAAACTCAGAATTCAGATCCGTTCGATGCTTAGAAACTAGACTCATAGAGCTTTCTAACCATACCTTTTGTGTAATTTTAGGACGTGTATTTTGGTACAGGAATATTTTGTAAAATGACCCAAATTCTGGTCTACTATAGTTGACCACTCATTGTGTGTTAGACTTTAGTTTTGGCCAATTACTCACCTACCCTTAATGATAAACTCCCCATATTCAGTTTCTAAACCATCTTAACTATCAACCTATGAGTACTAAACAAGTTTTGGGAGTTTTGAAGGGATTAATAGACACTTGGCAAGGAGAGACATCAACATGCATTGGTCACACCTTCCCATCCCACTTTGCAACCAAAGGGTGACCAAATACACCCACTAAGCCTTCCATTTTCTGCCATCTCTTTCCAAAAACGTGGCTGAACATTTCTTCAAGGTTTGAGAGAGTTCTTGGGAGGTTCTTGAGTGTCCATCAATGGTGGCCAAAGCTTGGGGAATCCATCTACCAATCCCAACCATAGAAGTGAAGAGGAAGATGAGGAGAACCCATTCCACCCTTTGCATGTTCAATTTGTTTACTTGTAGTGGTGATTGTAGGTAAGCTACTATACTCTTCTTATATGATTTTTGGTGCTCATTGACCCTAAGGAAAACAAGGGTGCTATTTGAGGTCAATGAGTACACATGCATGCTTTGTGCGATTTTATTTTAGGTAAGAGTGAACTTGCTAAGAAACATGTGTAGGTTGATTTCTATGATTTGTGATGTATGATAGGAAGGTTTATTGTGTAAGCTTGGACTTTGATATGATGAGTATATGATTCCAAAACCTAGGGTTTGATTATAAGTTGATGAAGTAAATGGGTTATTGATGATGTACATGATTTTTGGAGTTTATTGGATATTATGAATTGTAAGAATTATAAATGGATATATGTTTGGGAGTTTGGAAGTATACTTGTTGAATCTCTATTTTTGATTGTAAGCATGAAGGATGAACTTTTACAATGAGTTACATGTTGGAATGCTTCGTTTGACTTTTAAGAATAAGAGTTGACTATAATGCATATGAGAGTATGTTGCCATCTAATTGATGAATTTTTTATTATAAGCATGAAGAAGAATTTTTACAATGAATTACATGTTTGAATGTTTCGTTTGACTTTTAAGAATAAGAGTTGACTATTATGCATATGAGAGTATGTTGCCATCTAATTGATGAATTTTTTATTATAAGCATGAAGAAGAATTTTTACAATGAATTACATGTTTGAATGTTTCGTTTGACTTTTATGAATAAGAGTTGACTATTATGCATACGAGAGTATGTTGCCATCTAATTGATGAATTTTTTATTGTAACCATGAAGAAGAACTTTTACAATGAATTACATGTTTGAATGTTTCGTTTGACTTTTAAGAATAAGAGTTGACTATCATGCATATGAGAGTATGATGCTATCTAATTCATGAATTTTGGATTATGAACATGTATAATTAATAATCGTTATGGTTAGTGAACCTTTAATTTGGGTTGAAAGCATGATAAGTGAATTTTCACAATAGATTACATGTTTGAATGTTTTGTTTGACTTTTGAGAATAGAGTTGACTATCATGCATATGAGAGGGTGATGCTACTTAATTCATGAATTTTGGATTATGAAAATGTATAATGTATTGTCATTATGGATTTCATGAATAAAATGTTATGTTTGACTTTATTGGGTTGAGTTGACTTTTATGCATATAAGAGCATGTTGGTCAACAATAATTCATGAATTGAAGGTTATGAGCATGCTAGATGGATTTATATCTTGATTATGAGTATGCTAGATGAATTTACATCTTGTTTGGATAAATGGTTGTTTTGAATGAAAGCATGCTTGATTAAATGTTAACATGAAATACATGCTTGAAATGTGATGGTTGACTTTAAATATTAAGTGTTGACTTATGAATGATGATTTGGGGTTGTTGTTGGGAAGGTATGAATTGTTGGGTTACATAATGTTGTTAACCCTAAGAACATAGCAATGAATAATAGGAGGGCTATGATGCAAATAACTTCTATGCCTTCAAATTTGAATAGAGTAGAAATGACTCAACGGAGTCGATTAGTGGACTAATATGATTATAGTGAATCACATATTGAGATCCTATGGAATTTGGAGTAGTTTGATGGAGGTTAAACCTCCGAGCGTTTACAAGTGTATGAAGAACACTTGGGTATTATAGACTTGATAATATTGCTCTAATGTGTTTATGTGTTAGTTAGCATAGAGATGCATAACTATGTGGTTTAAAAGTAAAAATCTACTTGATTGGATTAGTGCGTGATGTTGTACTTTTCCTTGGTGAGCATTTGAGTATGGATTACATGTGCTTGCGTTTGAGTCCAGCTGGCGTCTTTTTGGTTTGAGTCTTTGGCAAGACGATACATTGTCTTCACGAATTGTGGGATTCGTGATTTCAATGGATCGCCGTGTCGGGTTGCACACACCCTCCATCGATGGCCACGGTGGGGAAGTAGTTGATCTTAGTTGTAGTAAGTAAACATGACTCTGATCACTACGGAACCCGAACGGGGATTGTTTCGGGGACGTCGATACCACTAATGGGGTTATTGAGGACACGTTTGTTTCAGGAGTTGCTGAAACGGAAAGGAAAATCATCTTCTCTCTTATGTGGTTTATTTTACGAGCACTTGTATGAATTGTTGTGCTACGTGGTTATGATATGATATACATGAGATGATGATAACTTGATGAAATGTTATGATAAGAAATGTAACATGCTAATGAAATGATGACTTTTGATATAGTGTTATACTAGAGATATAACATGCTAATCATGATTAGAATGGAAACCGTTGTCTTTCATATATAAGTTCTTATATGAATTATGTTAAAGGATGAAGTGTGAGACTTATGGTATAATTGAGTTATGTGGATGATGTTTTGACGAACAGTGCAATATGAAGATAACATGTTAAATATATTGGAATTGAGAATCATATTCTATTGAGATGAATTACTTATGATGAATTATGCAAATGATGTTCTATGAGACTATGGTTAGGTTTCGGTTTGTGTTGTGGGTTATTCCATGAAATGTTATATCATGTGCATGATATGAGATGTATATGTTTTATTTGAGCATAATGTCATGCCATGACATTGCATCTTTAGTAGCTTACTAAGTCTTTATGACTTACTCTGTTTACCTTGTTTTCCTTAGATTCGAGCTGAGATAGTGATTTGAAGGAATCCGCCAAGTCTACGATGGAACGTGTGGTTCTGTGAAAAGGTTGTTACTAGTTTATAAATTGGTAGTCTTTGATTTGGAAAGGTCGATTGGGAAGTGAAGTTATATAAACTTCACTATGGGTAGTAAGCCTTGTGATTATCTAATTAGTACTTGTTTATGTTATTTAGTCTTTTGTGAGCCGACGGATGTTAGTCGTGCCATGTTAATATTATAATATTGTTTCTATCTATATCAGATTATTTATATCGTTAGTTATGTTTTACTCCGGTATGTTTTTAGCCGTTAAGCATGCTAGACTAGAGTTGTAGACTTAGGTTAATGTTGGGTTCCGGCTGTAACGTCGCCGATGACTTGGTATATAAATTGCTATTTAATGATATTGCATGACATGTGGTTTTGTTATACGTGCCCAATGTTGCGTCACGTGATTTTTATTTTTTGGACTGAGAGATTTATTATCTCTTTGGTTGTGTTAGTTTGAGCTTGTTAGCTCGGGCGCCACCGTTTAATTATGTTACGCTTCCGCATGTGTTAAAGTTATTGGCATATCGCCGTTATGGCCTTACCCGTTACTTGTTATCTTGTGTGTTTTTGACGGCACGACCTCGGGGTCTCGTATTGGGATCCGGTCGGGTCGCCACAAATCTAGCCCGAATGATTTTTGGGAAAATTGTTATAAATTTGAATGATGTGTTAATTTGGGGATTTATTTAGAGCGTGCTTGTTAGAGCACGGAGCATTAGAGACCAACCTATGATCTCGAATATCTTTAAGAAATGATTATTTGAATGAGATCTCTTTTAGGGAATTTAGTCGAGTGTACATGAATGCACTTGCGAGGGAATGACTACGGGGTAGTCTTGATGTTCTTGAGTATAGCATTGAGGAAGTCGAGTATATATGACGATTGGGACTATGGTTGAGTCTGGTATACTTTTAAGTGAAGCTAAAATGCTAAGCCTGGATTGTGGTTGTCCTTTGACTAAAGTAATAGTCTTTGGTTAAATCTTGAGTAGAGGACTATAGTAGACCTCATATTGTGATTTCTTGAGCTTATATGCTACTTTTGATTGAGTGATGACTTGAGGATTATGAGACCTCAATATGTGGTTTTTGGACTAAACTTATAAGTTAGTTGGATTTGTTAAGTACGTGCAAATACGTGCATTGTTAAATTGGTGTGTAGAGCTTTATGACCTACTTGATTTGATAAGTTCGCTCTTGACGGTCTTGGTTCTTGTTTGAGCATGCGAGTAAATATCTACTTGTGCATTGCATTTAAGTCCAGCTGGCATTATTTGATTGGTTTTTATAAGTTAGGGTAGGACGATACATCGCCTATACGAATCGTAAGATTCGTATTCACTATGGATCACCGTACCTGGGACCTCACACACCCTCCACTGTTGGCCCTAGTGGGGAAGTTTGCCCATCTCGTAACCAATAGAGCGAATGGATTATGCTAAACTAGACTGAGAAAGGGCTGCCCTTGCAGTGTAGCCGCTCAATATGTCGATGTAATCATGAGCATCGATGGTACAACCCGGTTATTAATGTGTATTGCAGGAGCAACACAATGACACTAGTTGGGTATCTTCTCTATCCCTTATGTGGCTTACTACGAGTACCTATATGGAAAACAATGTGCTATACGGTTTATGAAGTTTATGTTCCTTGATAACTTAATACAAGTTTATTATTGGTATGCTATTAAGATGCCATGATTTTACACATGCTTGTGCATTATGTCATGCCATGCTACGCCATACAATTGCATTTAGTAGCTTACTGGGTCATTATGACTCATTTCGTGTGTTTGTTTTCCTTAGTTTGTGTAGTGAGCTCGTTAGTGCGCGTTGCGGTTGCGGACTAGTGACTTCTAGCAGGTGGTCTTCCGGGCATTAAGCTTGGATTTATTGTTGTAATTATTCATGTTGTGAGATGCGGATGTAAAGTTATGTAAACTTTACTTGGGTAGTTATGTTAGTACTTTATTATCGTTTTATTTTGGGAGCCGACTTGTTTGGTCGAGCTGTTGTATTTATTTAGAAGTTATTTTGTCGTCTTCCCGAGCAAGGTTTTAGCTCGCGTATTCTAGTATTGTGTTATGGTTATTTCTATCTCCGTCAACTTTAGTCGTGAGATTTTGGTTTAGTTGTCTAGTATTTAATCTCTTATTATTTTAGTTGATTTGTCCCTCCGGCATGTTATAGCCGTTGAGTGGTTGTTTATCAGGTTGGGTTCTTGTTGGTTCGCCGGCCTTTGGTTGCCGATGGTTTGTTGCCCGTGCGCAATGTTGCGTCACGCACGTCGTAGATTTGTCAAGAGATAGTTGTCTCTTAGCCTTGCGTTCATTGGTCTTGGATTAAAGGCTTGGGTTCCACTTATGATTTGCTTCCGCAGATTTTAGTTTTGTTATTCTGTTTTGTCGTGATGGCTTTACATTCCTATTTCGAGCATGTTGGCTCAACTTTTGACTCGTACCATTATGCTTTAGCAGGTGCTTGTCCGTCTTCCAGCTTGTCTTGGTGGCACGACCTTGGGATTCCGGATTGGAGTCCGGGTCGGGCTGCCACACTCCGGTCCATATCGTTCTTCCTTCACTGGTTTTATGGCAGATCTGGAAGAACATAAACTCCTTATTTTTTGATGGGCATGGTCAAACTGCATCTTCCCTTTTAGTCTCTATTCGTCGAGATCTTTTTGCCCTTACTGAAGCCCACTTTTGCCCCAAGAATTTAGGCTCCTATCCCTCTTGGCCTTCAGAATCTCGTCTTGTTAAGTGGATCCGGCCCCCTCCTTCGTATGTTATACTAAATACAGATGGGGCTTCTCGTGGCAACCCAGGAATTAGTGGGGTGGCAGCATTGTCCGTAATTCCTCTGGGGGTTTTATTTATGCCTTCTCGTCTTTTTAACGGTCAATTTTCAAACACTTTTGCTGAAGTTAAAGCCTTGCTTGAGGGCTTTATGTGGCTCAAAGAAGCCGGATTTAGGGGAGCTTTTATTGAATTGGATTCCATAATTCTTGTTGATTGTCTTACAGCTAATCACAAATACCCTTGAAAATGTTGGGCCATCCTCCACCAATTTAGATATATTCAGAGGGATATGGATTTCCATTTTAGTCACTACTACAGGGAAGCTAATAGTGTTGCCGATCTTCTCGCCAACTTGAGTTGTGACTCTTCTGCTTCTTCTCAATTTCATGATTCTTTCCGTTTGCCTCCTTGCATTCGTGGTTCTATTGCTCTAGACAAATCTGGCACCACCATGAAAAAAAAATTGTTTTTTCCATGGACAATTTTCCTTGGAAATATATACAAATTCCTTGGCAAACATGTTTTAGCGAGGAAAACATTTCCTTGGCAATATTTGAAAATTTCCTTGGCATTCGGCTCCTTAGTAACTTTGGTGAGGAATTCTATTTCCTTGGCAAGTTATCAATGAAATTCCCAAGGAATGTGTCATTGGTAATTGCTAATATATTATTTGGAAAGAAGACGTGTTTTCCTTGGGAAAAATTTTCGTATGAAATTACCTAGGAATAATTTCCTTGGTATAGATATTAATAATATTATTATTATTATTTTAATTTCCTTGCTAAATTTCCTTGATAATATATATTTTACCAATAAATATTTCCTTGGTAAATTCCTTGGTAAATATGTATTATATAGATGATTTATTACATTTAATATATTATTTTTTTTAAGATTTCAACTTTCCTTGCTAATATCCCTTGATAAATTTGATTATTACAGAAATATTCCTTGGTGAAATTCCTAGGTAAAAATGTAGATATATTTATTAAAAAATTACAAATAATATTTGAACTTGTAATAAACATTCAAAATCCTAATATACATTAAAAACAATACATAAAGCATATACTTAATTAAAACAATATGGAGTAACCACTTGATTATTAAAAGTAATATCTTAAGCATCCACATTCTTTACAGTATCTCAATGACCACATGAATACTCAAATATCTTAAATCAAATAATATTACTAATAATAATTGTGACAAAAGTTTTAATTCAAAACCACAATGTGCTAGACAAAACTATGATCCTGGAACATCACCATGGTTGTGGAAGAGCAGGGAAAAGTCTCTTCATTACCATCATCACTAGTTGAATGAGGAGTATGAGGAGAAGCTTGGTTTCCATTTTGCAGAGGTGAGAATATTACTTTGGGACCGTAGAATCTTTGAGATCTATGTTAACAAAACCTCATTATTTACCTAGCAAAAGTAATAACTACACCAATTACCACAAGGAACCACCCAAATAACTAATTGAATCTATATCTCCGCCAAAGAAAAATGTACGACAGAAGAAGTAGTCAAACAATAAGGCTCTGCACACATTAACAAAACACGAAATGAACTTGTTGCTTCCAGAAAGAGGTCATGGACATGACCTTGTGGCCTACAAGCAACATAAGTAATTACATGTTTCTTTTCCTAGTTTCTTTTCGTGTGTTATCATAGTAAATTAATTAAGTAAGAATTATTTATAATATCTTAAAACATCCAAAAAATAGTTTTATATTTCCTCATAAAGAAATTTAAGATCAAATGTCTATTTTACTAATTTTTTGTTATGAGGAATTGAATGAATTTTGTTCTATTGATTTGATACCATTGAGGATAACTTATTAGGAAGCTGCTTATTTTAGTACGTGGAAGTGTCATGCTAATTAACTTCTGCAGATCAAATCAAATCATGTGTTGAGCTTCAGAAATAAAGTACACACATGAACCCAATTGAGGCAGTAACCAACAAATAATAGAATTTCGTGATAGGGTTATAGAACTATAACATGCCACCAAAGAAAGTCTAAAATGATTAAGAACAAGAACAAAATGTCAAAGGAAATGGACAAAAAAAATACCTGCTATAAAGAGTGACTATATTTGGGTACAAATGTAGAGTAAGAAACTTTTTGAAGCCATCTCAATGTGACATATCTGTAGAGAGAGGAGAGAGTACTAGCATAAGAAAATAAAATATAAAAAAGATAAAGCAAAAGAAAAAGAGGCTTTTGCATGCATATTAGCATATTAATTAATTGTGTATGACGAATCTCAGTCATTAGTTGAGCTGAAAATAGTCTTGCAAACAACTACAAAAAGCAAAGGCAGAAAAGAAATCAGAAGATAAACGACAAGAATATGTGGATTACCTATGTGATTAGGCAATCAGGGAGTTAACCATACCTGGCGACCAAGTGTTGCTTAATCACTTAAGAACCATCAACCGCCCAAATGCCCAAGTAAATGAGATGCCAAAGCATTTAATGGTGGTTGAACAACAACAGATTTGTAACAAAGGTAATCAAATCTAATGCTTGTTGGACAGAAATGTACATGTCATTCATTTTAGAGAATTTCAGGACCAGGGATGCTAAATATGCAGGTGTGGCTTCGGTAGGGTACTATTAGCAAGGACAAAATATTGCTACAGAAACAAAAACTGGCTGGCCAACTTAAAGAACTTCCTTTACTCAAAATTATGTAATAACATCGTGAAATCATTTTTGTTGCATAGTATTTTTGTGCGCTAGTATTTACATTAATCTTTTCAAAGTTCTTCGTATCTTGGGTAGCAAAAGTCTAGGGAATTGTATGTACGATGAGACTCTTTGAACGTCTGACCAGTCGATCAACAATCAATAATTTTGAAGATCCACAAAGTTTTCTGTACGAGAGAGAGAAAGGCATGCAAAGAAAATAAAAAGCTACAACAGAAGATTAAACAATAAAACAAAGAGGTATTCATGAAAAAGTGCACCACTTGATAGAATTAATAATATCAACATAAGTAGTAGTGACATAAAAAATTATTCAAGCTAGAGATGCAAACATAACTTGAATTGCAAAGTAATTTAGTAAATAGCTAAGAGATCTGCTATACAAGTGAGGAACATGTTTATGGCCATAACCTACGATAAACATACCTCAATAGTTTTATAAAACTATCAAAGTCAAACCATTATTAAAATAGTAAATGGAGTACGAAAAAAATAGGGAGAACTACACCAACCATGATCAAGAATACCAATTTGACTCACTAGGCCTCGTATGTTTTATCCATTCACGTGAAGATGCATGCTCCATCCCATCCAAAACTGTGAACCCCAACACAATTCCTAGCATTAAACACAAATGAGAGAAGAAATCAATTTTGATATAAAGAACCAATCACAAACACACAGTGCTAATATCTTAAAGTTACAAGTAGAGATGCATAGAGGGAGGGAGAGAGAGAGAGAGAGAGAGAAAGCACTTTCCAAACAAAACAATGTAGTCTAATTACCTATCACATCTCCCTGAAGAAGAACATCTAATTAGGCATGTTTAAGCTCATCAGAGTAAAATATAAGTGTGATTAGTAATTTGTGATAGCAATAACTAAAATGTACGTGACATAATCTTAAATGTTTCTATTGTCCATGAGCATCTAATAAAAATCACGAGCTATTAGCTTTCACCAGTTTTCTAGATTAACTAGAAAGAAGAGCTAAGTAATAAAGTATTAATATTAATATTTAGCCTAATGGTGTTGTAAATCATGATTATGCAAAAGGGAAAACTCTATACAATGTACACATAAGTAAAACTCCCACCAATCAGGTCAAATTGTACCAATAAATAGTCCATCAAACCTCTAATTTTCTCTTCATAATTGCCATTGTCACAATCAACCAGTAGAGCAAGTATAACATGTAAAACCTAACTAAATATCAAAAATTATTGAAACCCTAACTTAAATGTTTAATCATCAGAGACAAATTAAGCACAATTTTATGGAATGCCTTTGTATTTCGCATACCTAACAAGGAAAACTTGGGGCAGGATATCCAATCCCTTCTTGAATCGAATTCATATCAAGTGTAAAAAGTACAACCAAGAGAAATGGATCGAACAGGTGAGCGAGAGAGAGTTACCTGAGTTGCTCGAGAAGGAGGGAGAGACAAGTTGCCGCCGTCGTGCCGTTGGAGGGCCAAGAGAGAATGCTTCGTGAAACCACTTGATCAAAGGAAAATGGAATAAGAATATGATATATATATATATATATATATATATATATATATATATGTATAAAAGAAATAGAGTAACAGTAACAATATTAATAATACTTTTTATGTACATAAGTTACTTGTGTATTTTAAAATATATTATTTAAAAATAAATTTGTTTTTATTTTTATTTTTTTGACAAACATATATATTAATATTAATAGTATGCGTTTATTTAGTGACTATTTATGAAATCTTTTTCTAATCAATCTTTTTTAATATTTAAATTCTTTAAAAGTTCGATAAAGTACTATTAACGAACAATTATTCTCGAATTAAATTTAAATATAGCGGGATCACCATCGTTCTTTTGTGTCTCGTGTCAGAGCGATATTGTCATGTGAAATTAGAGTTCATCTTTACCTAATTGGGATACCAACCACTGCAATTCGACTATCAGTCATATTAAGATATGTCACAACAAGATCATGTTTCTTATTTTCTCGGTCATGTGCCTATTGAGGAAATGAACTAATTAACAATAAAAGTTGTGATGACTTACCTAGATGCTATCATACATGAGCGTTTGGAATCAATGATTTTTATAGTGTTAATGTGCTTACTCCTCTTTATAAGCTTAGAACTAGAAGTGGTATACGATCAATGATCTTTGATAGACAAAAAAAATTATGTTCGTACTCATCTCCTGGGCACGTACTAATAGAAACCCCGCAACCTGCATCAAACACTAGACGTCTCAATCAATGCATTCGTTGATTCCATGTGATTACTGTAATGATGAATAATTTACTCATGTTAAAAAAGATTTAGGTGCAAATGGCAGGCAACTGCGTGATTTTCGGAGTAGATAAGGAAAAAGTCTCTCTCTGATTAGGAAACCTCTTATCATGTCTTGGACCTCACGGCTCTGGTGCTCGATGATCATCGGCATGCCAGGGTGGGCATGGACCTGCTTGGACGAGATACAGTTCTCCGTAGTGATGTAGACATTCCCCTGACATGGCCCCCTGGTCGGAGTAGCAAGGCCTTGGTCCGGCTAGGCTTGGACGGGGATTGAGGGCGGTCCTTGGTCAGACACCTTGCCCGCTATTCTCGGTGCTCGTGTGGGGCCCTTGTTTCTGAGCTCAGGATTGGCACGTATTTCCTTATGACCGGAATATATATATGTACATACATACACACACATAAATAACACCAAGGATGTTACCAAGGAATGCAATTCCTCACTATTTATTCCTAGGTAATTTCCTACTTCCTAAGCAATTATGGCGTGAATCTTCCCATCAAATTATTTTGAGGTTTTTAATAATTGCATAGAAAAAAATCCTTGGTAATTTTGGAGGGAAGTATGGCGCTCAAAAATATCAAATCTACTAAATTTGCCAATGAAAAATATTCCTTGGTAATTTCAAAGGAATCTATAAATATATAAAGTCTGGATAGTCTAAAATAGCAATTTCCCGCCAAAATTTGTATCATTAAAATAGTAACCCCTATTTATAACAAAAATTTAATGAATCCTATAATTAAATAATACAAATTTAAATACTTATAACTCCTTGAAACTAGAGCCTAGGAACTAGAACCATTGCATTCATTGCTATGTTATCCAAACACAACCTTTTATGCATATAACTGCTAGTTTTCCATTGTTGTCAAATAAACTTTAGAAAAATCATGGATGACTTTGCGCAAGAAATTTCACTTAAAGGAATCACAAATACTAAGAATTAATTCTAACTGAATGACTAATATATATGTATATATATATATATATATATATATATATATGATTTTATTTATGATTTTTTTTTTCAACTTAATCAGATTAAAAGTTATTAAAACAAATATTTTCAATTAAATCACAAAAACTCACAATTCATTATAACTACATGAAATATATGATTTTTTTTGTCTATTTCATCGGACCAAAATTCTTAAAAAAAATATTATGAACAAAATTACAAATACTCATTATTGATATTAAATATACGACTGACCAACAAAAATATATAGATTTGAAATTTTGTTGTCCATTTCATCATATTCAAAATTTAAAAATCATCAAAAGTTCATCTAAAACACGAATGCACATGATTAATTATAAATGACTGACAGATCTAAAAAATATATCGATTTGAAATAAATAAAATTTAACAAATACTTTAAGTAACAAGAACTATATAATGGTAAATAACAAAACGAAGCAAAAAATATTGCAACATAATTTTTCCTCTAACAAAAAGGAAATGTTTCGGAAGTGCAAAGTTAGCTCTCGTTAAAAAAAATGAACCGACTATTTAATCATGAACGAATTGATTTGTCGTTGTGTTCGAAAAGTAATAAGATTTACATCAAATTGTAGAGTGCCCAAGTAATCTCAGTTGGAAAGTTACCTTGATGATCCCCTTTTATAGAGTTCTATATTTTCGAAGATAGAGAATGGGGAGAGGGATAATGAGTAAAAGGAATGAAGAAGAAAAACTAAAATGAGACATGGTTCCATAAGTTGGGTTAATAGTTTGTTTTTTCTTCGGTGAGAGGGCAATGTTGCTGGAATAAATATCATGACAAGAGGTAGCGAGACTCAAGACAAGAGTTTTTAATATATACTCTAAAACGATGTCGTTTTAATATCCGTGAGTGGGGCCATGTAACAAAGCCAAGAGATTAAATTTGTCTTTTTAATTGTTATTAATTATTGATATTGAAATAAACCATAAACATGCTTAAATCAATACAAATAGAATTATTTGAGTCAATTTTCAATCGATCATCGTCAATTAAATTTGTTTAGAGTAAGTTTTGTCATTCAATTAATATGTGTCGGGTTAAACAGGTCAGACCCATTTATTTTTTTTGTCTTTTAAGGGTTTGAAAAGAATACGGTGAAAATTGGGTCGGTCTTTTTTGACAGATATATTCAACCGATGTCCACTATGCTTTTTTAATCCGAAAAAAAACATTTTTGATATGAAAGGACTCGTATACCTTTAATGAATCGGACATGCTTACGATAAGCATCAGTTCGTACATTGTCATGCATGATTCAAAATTGTGTAATTGTCATTCTCATTCCATAGCAGTGCATAACAATTTTAAATCGATGCCTCACGTTCAAACAGGTCTATTTCCAATTCATAGCGATGCATTGCAATTCTAAATTAATGCATCGTGAATCCAAATCGACGTATCGCTACTAAAAATCCATACACTCTGATACACATTTTTTGTATTTTCATTTTAATTATTTATTTAATTTTCATAAATTGCAGTTATTCCAATTTATTTATTTTATTATTGTTAATCAACTGACACATATATATATTTATTTTCATATTAATTTTTAATCAAATGATATTTTTCTATTCATTGAAACAATCTCTTCTTTTAGTTTTTTTTTTGTCTTCATTTTGCTTGATTATAATTTAACTGAGTATAATTTGATTGAAAAATATATATGTCCATGCATTTAACGCACGGGTATAAAACTAGTTATTTCCTTAACAATTTCCTAGCTAAATTTGGAGGCGAAGTTTCCCTTAATATTTTTAGAGGTCAATATAGGTTACCAAGGAAATTAAAAAGGAAATTTACCTAGACATTATTTTCTTTGGTAAATTCCTTGTAAATTCCCCAAGGAATATCTTTCTTACGAAATTCGTCAGAAAATGGCATGGAAATTATTTTCGTTGATAATTTCCTTGTAAATTTCCCTAGGAATTGTTTTCCAAGATAAATCCGTCAGAGTTTGCCAAGGAAACTATTTTCCTCGATAATATCCTTGATAATTTCTGGAAATATAATTCCTAGGTAAATTCCTTGGGGATTGCCTTGGATTTATATTTCCTTGGTAATTTGGCCTTGCTAATCGAGAGTTTTTTCGTAGTTCCACTTATATTAGACGTAGGGCTTAATTTGTATAGGCTCTTCTTTTTTTGCCTCATTATGTATTTCCACTTCGAGGTCAGGCTTCCTTGTCCTCCCATTTATAAGGGTCAGGCTGGTTGCCTTCCTAATGTTTGTACTTTTTTTCTCTTTATTAATAAAATCTAGCAGGGTGCCGTCCCTGTTTCCCTTAAAAAAATAAAAAAAATAAGAGGACAATGAGCAAGAGAATAGTTATTTTGATATAAAAAGATGTTATACCTCCCAAACCAAGCAGAAACCAGGTATGTAACCCTTTGGGGCTCGGCAGACCCCATGTACACCCTGATAGGCAGCTTCCAGGTCAACGATCCCTTGTCATAAGAAGCAATGGCATCGAGATCCTCTAGGGGACAACCAATGAATAATAGACAACAGTGTATCCATTAGGAAAGCGAGTCTGAGACATTGTATACAAAATAAAGAGGCAAACAAAAATTGCTCTTGAGTCTTGTCCCTTCAGCCATGCTCTGAGGTCCTGTTCTCCATCTCTATCAATAGTACCTTCACCACATTTTGGTCAAAAAGTTGTGGTATCAATCTCCAAAGGGGCCCCTTCAAAGATAATTCCAGTCACAGTGTTAAAATAAGTGAAAAATCAAGGTTATCTTTTTTCTATTTTTTACTATAAAAGTCAAGCTTGTTTCTTACAATTTAATTGATAGACAAAATAATCCTTCACCAAATAAACTACTCACCATTTAATGAAGGATAAAACAAGTAAATTTACCATGACAAAAAGTAATGTTTGGACAAAAATAGTCATAACTATAATAAATCACTCACTATTAATAAAGGTTGAACAAGTAAATTTGTCATAGGCTAATTAATTTCATGAATAATTAAATAATCATTTGATCCCTTGACTTGTACATATTTTAAAGTTAGGTCCTACATTATTGAATTCTATTCATTTCGTCTTGTATTTTGATTTTGTTATCATTTTCCCCCTCCTACCATTATCATTACAAATATCATCCAATATATTCTAAAATGACAAAAATACATTTACTCAAGAGACTAAAACCTTATTAGAAACTAAAAAAATATTTGAAACTATAAAATAATATAGTTTTATTTCTTTATTTCTTATATATATATGTTCGGGAAAGACATTATTAGATGTATATATAGAAAATTGTAACTATAATGATAGATTTGTTGGTGATTATCAAATTATTAAGCAAATTTGTAGCATGTTTAGTTATTACTCATGAATAAGCTAAGAGAAACGGGTTAAGAAAATGTGTCATAATGTCAAGAAGATGAAGAAAATGAAGAACCAATTGATGAATCTATATGTTTTATTAGAAAAGAATGTTAAAATCTACTATTTACTTCTTTAAATTTTTAGACTACTACAACAATTTTTAAAACTATCAATGGTCCCTAACTTATAGATATTACAAACAAAAACAATATTAGTAATCGCAAATAACTTGATTCAAAATATTTTACTAATTTTCATAACTGGGTTCTAAACCTCTAACCTCCTTTGGTCTTAATTTGCTTGCTCCTCTTCATCAGACTCGAGGTAGTTACATGTAAGAATCTCTATATTCCCTCATCTGGTTATCAACTTTCTTTTTCTACCGCAACTCTCCTTTTATTGAAATAGGTTGTCACCAACCGGTATGTGAGATCCCAAACCCTACTTGTGCTACATGTCTTCTATACTTGATTAATATGTTCATTATGTGTCTTAACATGTTTTAGATTCCATATCATTCATACCACGCTCGCATTAGGTCAACCATGATCGTAGTTGCTTGTATGCCTTCTATACATTGCATGCCTTGTTATACTTGCTTCGTGTATCGCCTTAGCACTTAACTAAGTCCTACTAGAGCCTTAGTACCTTTATAACATGTTTTATAACTTCAAACTTGGTCATTGTATGCTTGGTTGAGAGTTCGGAAGCCTTCTTTCTTCATTTGACCTTTTGACTCTTAGGGTCTCTCGGTTTGTCTTTCCTTGCCTTGTTTCGTGTCTTTGAGACTCGTGTGATGTTAACTTGTGTTGATTCTTATGTTAGATTTATATCTGCTCAAATACATTACATTAGTTTTATACTTCAGTGGCTAATCGGGCTGCGTATCGATTAGCATGGCAACTGTGTATAGAACTTTGCCACAGTATAGTTTTTATAGGACTTCACAGGTTCAGCGGAAGACCTCTCCACAAGCTTCATCAGAAGACCTGCTCAAAGCTTAAAGAACGGCAGACCGTGTGTCCACCTAGTTTCTTATGACGTGTTTTGTCCAGCAATGACTTATTGGATTAATTCAATCTAATCTAATCTTTATTTGAATTAATCCAAGACATTCCCTGACATGTCAAGCCGCCGAAAGCAACTTTCCAAAAAAGAAGACTTTTCGTCTGAGCAGTGAAAGCGAAAAGCGGTTGTCCCTTAGTTTCTGCAACAACTCTAAGATCTGACACCTAAATCGCCCACCTTTTTTTTGAAGATCTCAGAAATCATTCCCTGCTCTAGACTTCTATGAAGACGAAAATCCTTGACTGACAGCCCCATGCATTTAATGCACTGATGAAAAGAGCTGTTGAAATATTCGTCTTCTCCAACGGATCTTTTGAAGTGCACCTGCTATAAATACTGCCATTGAAGACTGGAACACAAGCACTGTACAGAATCAATCGAACACTTAAAGGATTGCTCTGAAACTCCATAACTCCAAGTCTTACAGCTCAGTGCAAATCAAGAGATCCTCAACAGATCTAGAAGTCCTCAACAACAAGAAGAAGTCGCTCATCAACATTTATTGTTTTATCTTCTTGTTGTTTACTTTCATTAACTATATTTCCGCACGAATTAAATATCATGTATTTATAGATATTTAATTCCCTAGACCCCAAACACAAGTCAATATTTTGTACACGATCCATTAGGGATATTCCTTGTAATTGATCTAGTGGAAAAGATAGTGCACAATTTAAATCCAAGGTTGACTGCCTTGGTGGTGGACGTAGCACTCATTATAGTGTGAACCATCCCAAAATACTTGTGTTATTCCTTATTGTTTGTCTGATAGTTTAACTGCAAAATTACTTTGAATATCTTTATCCATTTACAGCAGAACTTAAGTAACTTGTAAAGGTTTACCGGTAGTCCTTATCGGCAGACCTGGAACAACTACCTTGAAGGTCTTCCGCTACTTGAATCTTTTCGATAGATTGCAAGTATCTTTCAAAGTATTTACCAAAAAGTTTTAAGTGTTTAATAAGCTATTCAACCCCCCCCCTTCTAGCTTATTATTGTGCCCTTTGGGACCCACAACTTGAATCCTAGACCTTGTATCCTAGTCTTAAACATGTTTAAGAATGTTCATTCATGTTTGTTGTATCTTTGTTTAACTCGTCATTGATTCGTTTGATGTTCATTGCGAGTTTCGCCCTTCATTCCTCCTTGTTCCGGGTGATGTTCGGACATGTTCTGATTGTGTTTTGAGTGTTGGTTTACCCCCCTTGAATTGCTTGGGTTGTTTGGTGGTCATTCTAGGCCAAATTTGAGGGCTTTTCAACCTGGAGACCTTGCGGACGTAAGGTGGTTTGGGCTTGCCCTAGCATGGAGGGCAGCAACTTGGGAAGTAATGTTCTAGAGACCTTGCGGGGGCAAGGTGAAATGGGCTTGCGACCGCAAGCCCCTCTGTTCCTCAATTACGGGATTTTGAATCCTGATGAGCCTTGTCTTGCACACTTGACCCTTTGTATGACCCAAGGCAACCCCCAACTTGGCCCTTAACCCTTTTGAGCCTATTTTCAGCCCTTAGATGTGTTTTAATCAAGGGTACTCTTTCATCCACCAATGAGAAGGCTAATAACTCTAATCTTGGATTGACTCTTTTAGTGAGTTCATCATCCCTAACATCCAACTTACCAGCCATTTTTCCCTCATTCCACCATTGTTGAGCTGGGTTCTTAGAGAGAGAAAGCTTGGGAGCTCTACCTTGGTTGCTTGATTGCCAGAGTTCCGACCATCCGTTTTTCAATCCGAGACCACCGAATCGAAGCTCTTGTCCTCTAGTTTAATAATCTCTGCTCTATTTTAACATGCAACAATTAGATTTCGAACAAGGTAAGCTATTGATTCCCCTTAGGATGTATGCTAGAAATGCCATGCTATCCCCCTTCTTTCATGTCTCTCATGCCTTTGCCATGTTGATATCATGTTTTAGGATGATTTGAGATTTTGGGAATTTTGAATGACATGTTCATCTTGTTGTTTTAATTTGGTCCTAAGCTTAGAATTGAAAGTGTTCTATGCCTCATTTGGAATAACTATTGTTCTTGGACCATTGACTTTTAATGACTTTTATAAATTATGATTTCTAGGGTTCCATGAAGCATTGAATTGATGATAATTCTTCGCCCTTCATTCCTCCTTGTTTGGGGTCATGTTCGGACCTGTTTCGGATGTGTTTTTAGTGTGTTAAACATCCCATATCGTTTGGGGTTGAGTTGGATACATTTAGGACTTGTTTTCAAGTCATTTTGGCCAACCAGACCCCTTAGCGCTCGCTCAACCAATGCCTGCGTGAGTGCACAAAATCCAAAGAAGTGAAAAGGGGTGAGCTAGGAAGTGAAAAGGGACCGAGCACTCAACCTCCCCGGCGAGCGACCGCTCAACCTCTATATCAGAACTATGGGATTTTCTACAATTCGTATTGGTGACCCAATTAACCATTAAACCCCCCATCCTTAGTGACCCTAATGTGTTTTAGACCCTAATGTGTTTTAGACCCTAACTAAGTTAACTATTCCTAATCCCTTTCATCCTCCATGTTACAAGTGGATTCCCATTCACTCTCCTTGTGACATGTGGATTTCCACCCACATTTTCATGTCATATTTAAGCTTTCCTCCTTTGTGATCAGCCATAAACCACCCATTGCAGCAATTTCCTTCTCTCTCTTCCTAAGCTTATGTGTGTGAATGGTGAGGTGAGACTACTAGGTGTTTCCTTCATAACTTGAGCTCCCGAACTCCGATTGCCAATCCGAGACCACCAAATAGAAGCTATCGACGAGGAGCACGATTCTATCCAATTAGATTTTGTTACTTTAGTCTTTTCCTTGGTGTAAGGTAAGCTATTGATTCCCCTTAGGATGTATGCTAGAAATGTCATGATCATCTTGTTGTTTTGGTCCTAAGCCTAAAATTAAATGTGTTCTATGCCTCATTTGGAATAACTATTGGTCTTGGATCATTGACTTTTGACAACTTTTGGAAATTATGATTCTAGGGTTCCATAAATTATGAATTGATGATAATTCTTGGCAATGGTTATTATTTGGATTAATGGCCTAGTCTATCCTATATGAGAACTTAGAAAATGGTTTAAAATGCATTTAGTGTTTAAAACTCTATTGGATGAATTTATAAAGACGACTCAACGAAGTCTACTTCAGTGAACCATTGAACAATGTCGGCTCAATGATCAATCCCCACGACGTTCTAAATGCGTTTCACTAAGAATATTAATTTTAGACTCTAGAATTGGATTGACTACCATGTTTGATTTTAAATGTCATATAATAGAATGTCTATTTGACATGTTGAGTTCGCTCTTGTCGAACTCAATCCTACCTGAATTATTGACGAGAATACTTACTTGTCATGAATGAGATCGCTTTTTTCGACCTCGTTCTCTACTTGAGAATTTGTTAAGTAAACACTACTTGACATTTGCATGAGTCCAGCTGGCATACTTGCTCTTGTGCAGATATGCCTCCACTGTGGCTGCAGTGGGGAAGTAGACCCCTTGTTGGAACCATTAGAGCGCATCGGTGTGTCTATCCCGGCCCGGGCATCTCCTCGGAAGATCGATGTATTCACAACCATCTGACACCTCACATTCCAGATAACACTTGTATGTAGGAACTACGTAGCGGCACCGGTTCTCCATATATCCTTATCCTATGTGATTTACTTTCGAGCACTTATGTGAACACAATGTGCATCTTGGATATATGATCTATATGCTTATGTGACGATATCTTTCCTTGTACGTTGCATATTACCATGACATGTATGATTGGTAGCTTACAAGTCTTTATGACTTACCCATTCCCTTTACTACTTTAGATCCTAGCAAAGCAGGTCCTTCTCACTGAGGCTTGCAGTGTTCGTGATTCCTTTATTCCTCTTTTGGTCTGACGTTGCAGTTGAAGTGGTGGTTTAGATGTCCTCTTCTATTCTTTTGTATTTTGCAAGGGCGATGGGTTTAAAGAAAGTCAATTAGACTATACTTGGGAATGTGTATTGAGCTTGTACTTGCTCCTTTAATTAGCTATACTTGTAGTTTTAACTCTTGTTGTACTCGTATTCCTTTTGATGTCGGCATTGAGTAAGCCGAGCTTGGTTATCATGTTGATAGTTCACTACGTATAAGTCTTCCACTGAGCATCATATTAGCTCTTATTTATTTGTTGTCCTTTTAACTGCTTAGCTTGGGTTCCGGCATGTAGTGTCGCCGATGACATGGTTTATTTGCTTAATTGTTACATCAGGAAAAGTTTTTAAAATTCCGGCCTTTTCGTGCCGAGGCGTGTTACGTCTCTAATGTTGCGTCACGTCGTTTTCTTAAATTGAATCCTTGCATGTTGTGTTGTTTCTTGTTTCCCCCTATTTGGACGGTCTGACCCGTGGTTCCACCTCAGGCCCTGGTCGAGTCGCCACATTTTAGGTAGGAGTATATGTTGTAATCAATCTCCCCACGTGATTGTAGACAAAATGGTCAAACCTTCCTTTTGTATTTCATAATGTAATTATAAAAGTCAAATACATAAATCAATAATGTAAGGTTGGTGAATTCCTTTTCAATCGAACCGGTGAGTTGTTGAAGAACTCGGAATTTTGGTGAATGTTTATAAGTTATTTCGTTACTCTGTTTTATGAGCCTCCAAGGAATTAATTTCAAGTAGAATTAGGCATCGAAATCCTAGACTTCAACTTAATAACTTAGATTTGAGAATTAAGGAAGATAAACTTAGGGATGTTCTACAACAAAAGCATACATAGAAAAATTAATTCAGAATTGCACAACGCTGCTAAAATATTAACAAGTTCATTTTGAATCCAAAAACTTACAAACAATATAATCTTGCTGATAATTTAAATCGACTAGCTAGTAGAACAAAAGCAATCCTTCTTGGTTACTCATATCTCTCAGTTATTCTTTGGTGGGTGTGCTATGTGTTCAACTTGAATTACAGCTAACACAGTTTGGACAACGCTCAAGCTAAGAGGAAAAATAGCTGCAACAAAGGCTAAGCAAGTCCAAGGGCTACTAAAATAAGAATGCTTCCATTCAGCTATCCAGAGTTTCCAGTGGTTTGTGTAGTGATTCTCGATGCATTTTTTGACTCAAACAAAACCATGAGGGTTAGGCACCACATTTTTTGGCTATCTCATTGAATAGGTCTGCCACCTCTTGGTCGCTTCCGAGGTAGTCGAGTAGTATACCTTTTGACCTTAACACCTTCACATCTTCTGCCTGATCAATGAGCGAATTCATGAAACATAAGAAAGAGGTTGCCCCAAAGTCATCTGGAGTGTCGGGGAAGGCTTCATAGGCATCCAAGTTTAAGAGTAGGGACATGGTCGAGTCATCAATTGTGATTGGAGGAAGTGTGACACGGGAGAAGTAGCAGCGCCACTCGAACGAAATGTCTGAGAAATGGTATCATGCTCAACCCGGCCTAAAGTGAATTCCTACAGTCCTTAGCTCCATGGCTGAACGATATGAGCACCACACACCAATAAGATGACACCCACCTCTCTCGAAAGCAGTCACATCTATAAGTTGTTTCCTAACAACTTCAAGAAGATGAAGAGGCTAATCGGATTATATTTTCTTCGATGACGACGCCAATGTATCCTCATCTTATGACTCCCTTATACACCTCCTGATGAATCTTTTGATCATTCCATTACAATGGGTTGTTGGTGAAGAGTGCTGATCAGCAAAGGACGCCTGATAAAATTAATTCCTAATAACTTTTTCTACTTTTTCTTCATTGAATCTCAAGCTCATCAACACTTGAAGAACCTTGAAGGGATTAGGTTTTCAAGTAGGAAATGATCACAACGAACAAAGGCTATGTCATGTCTTTTCCTTTTTTAATCAATAGCTGTTCCGTTCACTATGCAGTCAGTAAACTCAATAACGAAGCAAACATTTAAGAACATCATGCAAGAAAATGACCTGCTATCATAGCTCGTAGTTAAGCTCTACTCATACCATTTCCTAGCCTTTCCAGCCATGAGGGGGAACGTCTCGTACATTTCGGTAATTGAGACTTTACTCATCACAACAAACCGTCGTGCCAATAGCCCTTTTGTCTTTTCCATAGGTTTAAGTGCTGATTTACCATGATGGTAGGGACCAATCGAAAGCACGATGGGATCATAACAACTCTTGTTGGCTTTAATTTCACGAAGCATTTGTGGAGCCCTATGTATCTTCAGCATCTCAGGCGCAATACTTTCATCACACTACAAGAAAACATGGCATCTAAAACAAATTTTGCAACATAATTGACATCAGTTTCAGTGTAAAAAGTTTTCAAGGGAAATTGACATGCACAATTAATTTTGCAACTCATATTGCAATGGAAAACTATTTCGTCGTATCCTGTTTCAGGGGAAAAGTTTGAGGGAAGAATGCCGCCTAATTTTGCAATGGTTTTTGAAACAGATGAATTTCTGTTTCAATTTTCGGTTTCAATTTCAGTTGCATTTATTAATATAAGATTTTTATATTTTGAACTTAAAAAATTGGCGTTATGTATTGGTCATAAAGTTTGGAGGGAAGAAACACGCTTAATTTTGCGAGGGATTTTGAGACAGATAAACTTTCGTTTCAAATTCTCCATTCAATTTCAGCTGCAATTAATCCTAAATGATTTTTGTTTTATTAAATTGTAAAAAAATTATCTAAAATGCCAACGTACCCTTAGTTCACATCACAACCTAACCTAGAAAAGCAGCAAACTCAGTTATTTTGCCCTTTCTCTTCTTGCTCTCTCCACTGCTGCGTTTGCTTCTGGAAAAATTTGTGGTGCAGGCGTCTCCTCCGACGCCCAAATACATCTCCTTCCCTCTCCGCCGAATCGAATAAGGTATTTTCCTATTCTTTTTCTTCTTCCTACATTCAGTATGACTAAGAACTTGCGCATTCCTCAATTGGATTTGTTTTTGGTGAATTTAAGGTCGATTTTTTGTAGAAATTGTAGTGTTTGTTGTTCCAATCAAGTTCTTTTTTGACCATTTTTGTGGGTTTCTGGATTTATAGTCAAAGGTTGCAATTTGGGGGAGGTTTCCAGGTCTTTGTTTTATTTAATTAATTTAGGACTTTTCTTGATATTTCGAGGTTTACATTGGTCAGTATGTAGGATCTTCTCAATTTTAATTGATATTTCTTGATTTAATTGATATTTCGAGATTTATAGTGGTTTCCCTGTGATTTTCTTAATTTGTGATCTTTTTGTTAAATTTTGAGGGGTTACTGTAAAGGGGTTCTTGTTTAGAGGAGAGATGTATATTGAGGAATTGAGAGAGGGGGAATTGGATTGTGGGGATTTGCAATTTAGGTGGATGACTGTGGAATATGACTGTTGTTTGTTGTAGGGGGAATTAGTATTCTGTGACATTAAAGCATAAATTGTCTAGCTACTCATCCCGACTTGTATTTAAAGGTCGTCTGCACAATTATTTTCTTCTTATAAATGTTCAATGAGTATCAACAACAGATGCAATCAGAAGGACAATACCCATAAGAGATATAATTGTTGGTTTTTTAGCATGCAATATGTATGCATGAATGCTTCATGTATTGATAAATGTTTTATTATATTGGAAAGCATAATTTTGAAAGACATAATCTTTTGGTTGTATCCTCCTTTACCTTAATTTTTCTTTTTTAAGGTTTTTAATTTCTTCTTTGAATGTAGATGTTGACGCTAAGTTGACCTTCTTTAGAATATTTACCCTCGAGATTATGAGATTTTTTCATTTATATTTTATTCGAGTTCAATTTTAAAACTTATTTGCAGGAGGAAGTTGCTAAAGAGTTGGTTATACCGGTGCAATTCCAACGTTTATGGTTGTGGGCAAAGCGCCAAAACCACACATATCGTCCGAATCGGCCTTTGATGCCCCAGGAAGAAGTTCAATCTGTAAATACTTTTTACTCTGCCTTTAGTGTCTCATAGTATGGTGAATTATAATTATGAGTCTTTGTTGCATGGGTATGACTGTTTTTTCTAAAGATTTTTTTTATATCTAAATTTTGTCTGCATCAAGTCATTATTTCTCTATATCCATAATTATCTCAATCTTTTTATCATTTGATACATTCTGATTTGGCAATATGAAGTTTTGAGTTTTGGTAACAGTGTCACCTTGTATATTTGTAATTAAAGATGGTTCCCACAAAAGAATTCAAACTGTTAATTAGATTAATAAATCTCAACCATTTAGTTTTTATCCAATGAATAATTTTAATAGTAACCATTAATGATGGTTACTGTGGCGACCCGACCCGGACCCAAGGTGGAACCGCGGGTCGGACCGCCCAAATAGGAGGGAAACAAGTAAACACATAAACATGCAAGGACTCAATTTAAGAAAACGACGTGACGCAACATTAGAGACGTAACACGCCTTGGCACCAAAAGGCCGGTATTTTTAAAGCTTTTCAAACCTGATATAACAGTTAAGCAATTAATCCAAGTCATCGGCGACACTACATGCCGGAACCCAAGCTAGCAGTTTATGGACAAGAATTAAATAAGAGCAAATAGGGTGCTCAGCGGAAGACTTATATGTAGTGAACTACTAAACATGATAAACAGAGTTTGGCTGACACAATGCCGACATTAAAGGGGTTACAAATGCTACAAGTGGAAGTACTACAAGTAGTTAACTAAAATAAACAAGTACAAGTTCTAGCACATTCCCAAGAATAGTCTAAATGACTTGCGTTAAAACCCGTCGTCCTTGCAAATTACAAAAGAAAGGAAGAGGACATCTAAACCACCTCTTCAACTGCATGTCGGACCAAAAGAGGAACAAGGGAATCACGAACACGGAAAGCCTCAACGAGGAGTACCTGCTTTGCTAAGATATAAAGCAGTAAAGGGGAATGGGTAAGTCATAAAGACTTGTAAGCTATCAATCATTCATGTCATGGCAATATGCAACATATAAGGCAAGATATCGTCACATAAGCATATAAAACATATATCCATAATGCACATTGTTTCACATAGGTGCTTATAATTAAATCACATAGGATAAGGATATATGGAGAGTCATGTCGCTACGTAGTTCCTGCATACAAGCGTTATGTGGAATGTGAGGTGTCAGATGTGTGTGAGTACATCGACCATCCGAGGAGATGCCCGGGATAGACACACGAATGATGCTCTAATGGTTACCGCAGAGGGGCTACTTCCCCACTGTGGCCACAGTGGAGGCATGTGTGAACAAAGACGGGATGCCAGCTGGACTCATGCAAATGCCAAGTAGTGTTTACTTAACAACACTACTAGAAAAATGACCTTTAGTGACGGAATTTTCCGTCGCTAAAGGCAAAATTCCCTCGCTAATGGCCCCCCCCCCAGCGACGGAATTTTTCCATCGGTGGTCCGTCGCTGATTCGTCGTCGCTGATGTTCGATGGACTGATTTTCGTCGCTAAAGGCTTTTTAAAAGAAATTAAAATTGAATTTCAGCGACGGAATTTTTCGTCGCTAAAGGCTTTTTAAAATTAATTAAAATTGAATTTCACCGACGGAATTTTCCGTCGCTAACGGATTTTTAAAATTAATAAAAATTGATTTTCAGCGACGGAATTTGTCCGTCGCTAAAGGCTTTTTAAAATTAATTAAAATTGAATTTCAGCGACGGAAAATGTCCGTCGCTAAACGCTTTTTAAAATTAATTAAAATTGAATTTCAACGACGGAAATTTCCGTCGCTAAAGGATTTTTAAAATTAATTAAATTTTAATTTCAGCGACGAAATTTTCCATCGCTAAAGGCTTTTAAAAAATAATTAAATTTGAATTTCAGCGACGGAAATGTCCGTCGCTAAAAGGTTTTAAAAATAATTAAATTTTAATAAATATCTAATAGTAGATAATATAAATAATTAATATATATATATATATATATATATATATATATATATATATATAAATCTTTCAAACCAAAACAAAACCGTACTATCTCGAAATCAAATCGACCGAACCAATTCAATTCGTTTCACAATTTGGTGATTCAAAATTACCCCTAAATGTTAGTCGTTTCAAAAAAATTAAAAAATAATAAACAATAAGTCTCCATCCATATAAGTAATTCATTTAAGAAAATTGCAATTAATCCAATCAAATTTCATAGAATTGCATTTATCATCAAAACAAATCCACAATATAAGCAAGATGCCATTCGATTTCATCAACAAAAGCCCTAACACCCAATTTCAGCCTCCTCAGCCGCAGAAACCATACGTTTTCCAGAAATATCTTCTAGAAAAATCTAGCCATAACCTTGACGACGTCCATGGCAGTCACGGTCTTCCTTCTCGCGTGCTCAGTATACGTCACCTCATCACGAATTACGTTTTCCAGAAATATCTTCAGAACGCCCTCTAGTTTCTTCGTAGATGAGCCCGCTGATTCTCTTCACTCCTCCTCTTCTCGCCAACCGACGAATCGCCGGCTTCGTGATGCTCTGAATCGCCGGCTTCGTGATTCCCTGAATCGCCGTCTTCGTGAAGCCCTGAATCGCCGTCTTCCTGAAGCCTTGAATCGCCGGTCCTTCCCCCCTTTACCTCGGCCTGACATATCCGAAATTTAGACAGAGAGATATAACCGAAATTTAGATTGATTAGTTTATATGGAAAGGGCCAAGTGGATAATGGCCGTTAGATTTGGAAATGTAATGGACGGCATAAGATTGTGATCCGCGTGAATAATATTTTTATTCCTTGTAAGCCGTAGATGAATATTGGATAGACGGTTGGGAGTTTAAGATGGGTTGAGCACGTGATTCGTGTTTTTTTAGTTAGGCCTCATTGGGCACCGCGCTTTTAGAATTGATTGATTTGTTTTGAAATATTTGTTTTTGTAAATAAATAATTTTTGAAATATTTGTTTTGTTAAAATCCCTTTGTAACTTTAAAATAAATAATGTTTTGAAATATTTGTTTTTTTGTAAAATCCCTTTGTTTTATATATATATATATATAGGAAATATTATAATCATTTTAATGAATGATATTTTATTATTAAATTAATATTTGAAATATTAATTTGATAATATAATATCATTCATTAAAATGATTAGCATCAATATAATTACAAAAATAAAAATATTCACATTACAACTTAATTTATATATTTAAGAAAATAATAACAAATGGTTGATCAACATGCATCGTTACCGAAAATAAAAATATTTGATATTTGCATTCCTTCCAAATGGTTGTATCCTTTGTATTTGAAACAAACCAATATGGGGTTATTCAAAAACAATAAGTCGAACAACACTTGATTATTAACACCCATAAGCCCGTAAAACTTATGTGAATGTGGTAGTACTTCTTGGGGAAGAAAGTTGTTAATGAACAATCTTTGTGGACGTGGAAAAAGAGGGAGTGAATAGGGATGTCGTTTAAGTCGGGATACGAAGGGATTCTTTGAAATAGAGAGTGACGTGAGTTTAGAAATAGAGTCTTTGAAATTTTGGGAAACCTATATAAAGTTAAGAGGGAATTTGGGGGAAACTGTGAGGGCGGGAGAAGAAGGGCGGGAGTGTGAAATTACATGTTTCCAAAAAAAAAAGTGTATTTGAATATATTTGTTTTACTTGAATTTATTTTATTAAATAGATAAAATAATTTTATTTGAATATATTCTAAATTTATACTTTCAATTTATAGTTTTTATTTTGCTTGAATTTAATTTAATAAAAACAAAATGTGAGCGCGTTCTACGTACGGGTGTAAAATTAGTTAAATATTATTATATTTTATAATATAATATTATTAAATTACCAAATCCAATTTATTTTAAATATCAAAAGATTAACTACCACAATTATTTTTAAGTAAAAAAATATATATTCAAAATTATTTTTAAGTTACGTTACGTTACATTAAGTTAGTTACGTTAAATTAAGTTACGTTACGTTACGTTAAGTTAAGTTACGTTAATTTAAGTTACGTTACATTAAGTTAAGTTAAGTTGTAATGTGAATATTTTAATTTGTGTAATTATATTGATGCTAATCATTTTAATTATTGATATTATATTATTAAATTAACATTTCAAATATTATTTTAATAATAAAATTATCATTCATTAAAATGATTATAATATTTCCTATATATATATATATATATATATATATATATATATATATATATATATATATATATATAATACAAAGGGATTTTACAAAAACACAAATATTTCAAAAAAATTATTTATTTTAAATTTAAAGAGAGATTTTACAAACGGATTTTACAAAAAAAATATTTCAAAACATTATTTATTTACAAAAACAAATATTTCAAAACAAATATTAAATTTACTGTGTTGCATGTCTCTAGCACATTCCGTCACAAAATATTTTCATAATTTAATTTCAATTTGATTCCAGCAACGGAATTTTCCGTCGCTAAATATTTTCAGAATTTAAAATTAGGGAAACCCGCTAAACGAATTGATGCTTTGTCGTGAACAAATATTTGATCCGATTGGGTTTTCACGTTACGTTACGTTACGTTAAGTTGCTGTTAAGTTGCGTTAAGCCACGCTACGCTACGCCACGCTACTTGCTGTTACGTTACGCTACGCCACGCTAAGCTGCTTAAGCTTGTTACGTTGCGTTGTTGCTAAATTGCCACGCCGTTGCGTGCTGCTTGCCACGCCACGCTAAGTTGCCAACGCTAAGTTGCCATGTTACGCTGTTGTTAAGTTACGCTAAGTTAAGTTAAGTTGCTGTTAGGTTGCCACGCTTAAGTTGCCAGATTGCTGTTACGTTAGGTTAGGTTACGTTAAGTTGCTTAAATTAAGTTAAGTTAAGTTGTTAAGTTGCCAAGTTAAGTTGCTACGCCACGTTGTGTTTTAAGTTACGCTACACGCTAAGTTGCTTAAGTTATGTTAAGTTATGTTAAGTTAAGTTACATTACATTTGTTAAGTTGTTGCTTAAGTTGCCACGCTTAGGTTGCTGCTGGTTAGGTTGTTAAGTTAGGTTGCTGTTAGGTTGCTTAAGTTAAGTGCCAGGTTAAGTTGCTAAGTTACGCTGGGTTGCTGTTGCTTGCTAAGTTGCTGCTGCTGTTAAGTTGGGTTGCTGTTACGCTTGCTGCTAATGTAAAGGTTGCTAAGTTAAGTTGCTGTTGCTACGTTACGTTAAGCTAAGTTAAGCTGTGCTGTTAAGCTTAAGTTAAGCTGGTTAAGTTAAGTTATGTTAAGTTGTTGTTAGGTTAAGTTAAGTTACGTGTTGTTTGCTTAAAGTTAAGTTACGCGTTGTTACGCTTAAGTTAAGCTGTTGCCACGCTTACATTATGTTTAAGCCAAGTTAAGTTAAGTTACGCTAAGCTAAGTTAAGTTATGTTATGTTAAGTTAAGTCAAGTTGCTGTTAAGTTGCTGCTGTTGCTTAAGTTGCGGTTGTTATTACGCTTAAGCAAAGTTGCTGTTGCTGCTGTTAATTTAAGTTGAGTTAAGTTGCTGCTAGCCACGCTTGCTAAGTTATGTTATGTTGCTTATGTTGCTGTTATGTTGCGTTACGCTACGCTAAGTTGCCACGCCACGCTGCTGCTGCGTTGCTGTTGTTATGTTAAGTTGCTGTTGCTTAAGTTGCACGCTAAATTGCTGCTTGCTGCTTGCTTTGCTGCTGTTGCTAAGTTTGCTGTTGCTACGCTACGTTAAGTTATATTGCCACGCTACGCTATGTTGCGTTAAGTTACGACATTACACGTTACGCTTAAGTTACGCTATGTTGTTAAGTTGTTACGCTACGCTACGTTAAGTTAAGTTGTAATGTGAATGTTTTAATTTTTGTAATTATATTGATGCTAATCATTTTAATTATTGATATTATATTTTTAAATTAACATTTCAAATATTATTTTAATTTAATTTCAATTTAAGTTAACGTTACGTTACGTTAAGTTAAGGTGTAATGTGAATGTTTTAATTTTTGTAATTACATTGATGCTAATCATTTTAATTATTGATATTATATTATTAAATTAACATTTCAAATATTATTTTAATTTAATTTCAATTTAAGTTAACGTACGTTACGTTAAGTTACGTTAAGATAAGTTGTAATGTGAATGTTTTAATTTTTGTAATTATATTCATGCTAATCATTTTAATTATTGATATTATATTATTAAATTAACATTTCAAATATTATTTTAATTTAATTTCAATTTAAGTTAACGTTACGTTACGTTAAGTTACGTTAAGTTAAGGTGTAATGTGAATGTTTTAATTTTTGTAATTATATTGATGCTAATCATTTTAATTATTGATATTCTATTATTAAATTAACATTTTAAATATTATATTAATTTAATTTCAATTTAAGTTAATGTTACGTTAAGTTACGTAAAGTTAAGTCGTAATGTGAATGTTTTAATTTTTTTAATTATATTGATGCTAATCATTTTAATTATTGATATTATATTATTAAATTAACATTTCAAATATTATTTTAATTTAATTTCAAATATTATTGATATTTTATATTAATTATAATTTAATTTTCAATTTATTTTCAGCGACGGAATTTTCCGTCGCTAAAGGTGACCTTTAGCAACGGAATTTTCCGACGCTGAAAATAAATTGAAAATTAAATTGAATATTCAACGGAATTTTCCGCGCCGAATATTTCGTAATTTAATTTTCAGCGACGGAAAATTCGCCGCAAAGGAGACCTTCGCCGACGGAAATTCGTCGCCGATGTTAAATTCGTCCGATGCTTAATTCCGCTAAATTCGGCCGATGGTCAATTCCGTCGCTGATGCTAAATTTCGTCGCTGATGCTAAATTCTGTCGCTGCTAAATTCCGTCCCTGATGGTCAATTCCGTCGCTGATGCTAAATTTCCGTCGCTGGAGGCACTGTTTCTAGTAGTGCAAATTCTCAGGTAGTGAACGAGGTCGACAAGAGCGATCTCGTATATGACAAGTAATTATTCTCATCAATAATCAAGTAGGAATGGGTTCGACAAGAGCGAACACAACATGTCAAATAGACATTCTATTATAAGACATTTAAAATCAAGCATGGTAATCAATCCAAATTCAAAAGTCTAAAATTATTATTCTTAGTGAAACGTGTTTAGAACGTCGTAGGGATTGATCATTGAGCCGAATTGTTCAATGGCTCACTAAATTTGACTCCGTTGAGTCGTCTCTATAAATTCATCCAATAGAGTTTAAATGCTAAATGCATTCTAAACTCTTTTCTAAGTTCTCGTATAGGATAGACTAGGACATTAATCCAAATAATAACCATAGTTAAGAATTATCATTAATTCATAAATCATGGAACCTTAGAATCATTATTTTTTAAAGTTATTAAAAGTCAAAGGTCTAAGAACAATAGTTATTCCTAAGGAGGCATAGAACACTTTTAATTCTAAGCTTATGACCAAATCAATAGGATGAACAATTCATAGTTTATGGAGCCCTAGAAATCACAATCTCTAAGAGTTGTCAAAAGTCATTAGACCAAGAACAATAGTTATTCCTAAGGAGGCATAGAACACTTTAAATTTTAGGCTTAGGACTAAATCAACAAGATGAACATATCATTCAAAAATCTCATAAATTCAAACCATCATCATACATGGCATGGACATGGTAGGAGCATAGGAATCATAAGAAGAGGGGGACATGGCATTTCTAGCATACATCCTAAGGGGAATCAATAGCTTACCTTACACCAAAGAAAAAGATGGAATGTACACAAACTAATCGGATGGAATCGTTCTCCTCGTCGATAGCTCCATTTTGGTGGTCTCGGTTTGGCAATCGGAGTTTGAGAGCTCACGATATGGAAGAAACACACATTAATCTCCCCTCACCATTCACACACAAAAGCTTGGGAAGAGAGAGAAGAAATATTCAGATATGGTGGTTTAATGGCTGATCACAAATTGGGAGGATTATATATGACATGCAAAAGGTGAGTGGAACTCCGCATGTCACAAGGAGAAGCCATGCAAAAATACTTGTCAAGTGGAGGATGATTGAGGTTAGTGTTAATCCAACTCATTTAGGGTCTAATACGAAGGTTTAGGGTCAATTAGGATGGGGGTTTAAGGGTCTAATTGCTCACAATTCAGATTGCATGAAAAATCCTGTAGGTTTGATTTCTGGAGCATGCGGTCGCTTTGCCCATGGATCATGCGAGCGCATGGTCCTAGTTTCAGCCAATGTCATTTTTTTTATAAGTTACTGGACAGTCAATCTTGTAAAATCGACCATAAATTGTTCACAACTCCAAATGAGGTGATTATAGATTTTTCTGAAACTAGACTCATTAAAATATATTTTAGATTTTTAAATTACTCCATTTGGACTTATATTCATCAAGATATTTTCATTACAAGTTCAAGTACAGAAGCTGAATTCTAGAAAACAGAATTCTGGCACAGCCGTAAGTCAAGACCTAATTGAGGTTATTAGACACCTTGGAAAATTACCAAATTTTACAGAGAGTATCCTAACATATTTAGGTAAAACATACTAAATATTTAGAAAATTATCTTTAGTAGATTGGTACAAGAAGTTTCCCGAAGTTGGACAAAAAACATGACTGATCTGTGAAGAAATAAATTGGTCATCTTATTACCAAATGCAACAAGTCTATGAACAATAATTGTGCAAGCATGATAAATACTAGTACACTTGGTCTAGAACTCAAATGAACTTCTCGCAAGTTTAAAACACAAAGAATACAAGCAACGAAGGCAATCCCGAGAAACCCTAAGACTCAAACGAAGCAACAATGCTTCTAACCTCTCAACCAAGCCTACTATGATCAAGATGAATGTTATAAGTCATATATGCAAGATAATAGCACTCCAACAAGACTTGGTTAAGTGCTCGCATGCTAAGGTGAACACTCAAAGCACAAATTGCAAGGTATGCAACACATAGAAGACATTCAAACGACTATGAACGTAACAACTCTAATGCAAGCATGACATGAACGAAATGAAGTCTCTAACATGTTAAGACATACATTAAGCATGTTATAATAGTACTAAGGCTCTAGTAGGACTTAGTTAAGTACTAAGATGATACACGAAGCAGTTATAACAAAGCATGCAACGTATAGAAGGCATACAAGCAACTACGATCATGGTTGACCTAACGCGAGCATGGTATGAACAATATGGACTCTAAAACATGTTAAGGCACATAATGAACATACTAATCAAGTATAGAATGTATGTTACACAAGTAGGGTTTGGGTTCTCACATCCTCCCCCACTAAAAGGAATTTAGTCCCTAAATTCATACCGGAATCATCGAATACGGAAGGGTATCTCTCTCTCATATCAAGCTCGGTTTCCCAAGTAGCTTTCTCAATGTTATGGTTCTTCCACAAGACTTTGACCAATGATATCCTCTTCGTTCTCAAGACTTGTTCCTTCGTATCAAGAATCCTCACCGGCTTCTCATCATAAGAAAGGTCAGGTTCAATAGTAATCTCATCATAAGTAATGACTTGTGATTCATCCTTCAAGTACTTGTGTAGCATCGAGATATGGAAGACATCATGAACATCCGATATAAAAGGTGGCAATTCTAACCGATACGCCAAAGATTCAATCCTCTCTAGGAACTCGAATGGTCCAATAAATCTAGGTGAAAGCTTACCTTTCTTCCCAAATCGTTTAGTACCACGTCGGGGCGATACATTCAAGAATACTTAATCACCAACGTGAAACTCTAAGTCACGTCTCCGGTTGTCTGCGTAGCTTTTCTGTCCACTCTGAGCTGTAAGCAATCTGTCTCTGATATGTTTCACACTCTCAGCTGACTGTTGTACCATTTCTGAACCACATAGATTTGCTTCACCAACTTCATATCCCAGCAAATCGGTGAACGATACTTACACCCATTTAAAGCCTCATATGGCGCCATCTCAATACTGGACTTGTAACTGTTGTTATACGCAAACTCGGCTAATGGTAAATGAGAATCCCAACTACCTTGAAATCCATAGCACAAGCACGCAATAAATACTCTAATACCTGAATCAATCTCTCGGACTGACCATGTGACTGAGGATGAAAGGCAACAATGAAATTAAGTCTTGTACACATAGCCTCATGTAATGAATGTCAAAATCTCGATGTAAATTTGGGATCTTTATCCGATAAAATGATAATTGGCTCAAACTGTAGGTTATCACAATAGGTATGAAAAGTGACGATTTAGTCAATTCATCCATAACAAGAACAAGTCGTAATACTTCATCGATAGAAGGAATGCAAATTCTGCTTCAGTCAAGATACTATCATTGTTCAAAGAAAACGCAGGAGTCTTATTCTCACAATGATTATGCAATGCTAGATATTCAATTCTTGAAAATTGTTTTCACATTTGTCACTCCAAATAAAAGTAGACTTCTTCTATTTAAATTAGTCAAAGAAGTAGAAATCTTTAACAATCCCTCAATGAATCTATGGACTTCGATAAACGAATTAGGAATCTTCCACTTAGCAATCGCTTCCAATCTCGATGGATCCAAGTAAATACCAGTACTAGAAACTACGTGCCCATGAAACGACTTTTCGAGCAAAAACGCATACTTGCTAAATTTAGTAAAAAGTTGATTCTCACACAAAACAGAAAGAACCACTCTCAAACGATCCGCATGTTCTTCTCATGACTTTGAGTAGACAAGAATATCCTTATTGGAAACTACGACAAGGCAATCCAAATTATTATGGGATACTCGATTCTTTAAATCCATGAAAACTGTAGGCGCGTTTGCCAACTCAAATGACATCACAACGAACTTATAAAGGTCATGTCATGAAGGAAAAGTTGTCTTCGGAATATCTTCCTATCGAACTCATAACTGATGGTAACCACTATGCACGTCAAGCTTGAAATATACAACTGGTCCATGAAGTTGATCAAAAAGATCATCAATATGCGGTAAAGGATAATTATTCTTTATAATCACTTAGTTTAACTGGCGGCAGACAATGCATAACTGTAAAGTATCATATTTCTTATTTACAAATAACATTGGTGCATTCCACGGAGATACACTCGGTCTAATAATGTGAGAACCCAAACCCATTACTTGCATTAATTGTTTTATACCTTATTAACATGTTTGTATTGTGCCTTAACGTGTTAGATACTTCTATTTGTCCATGTCTGGCTCGTATTATAATTATTACGTTCCTTGTCGCTTGAATACCTTCTATGCTTAGCATACCTTGCCGTTATGCCTTGAGTGTTGCCTTAGCATGATTTGCACTCAACCAAGACTTGTTAGGGTTCTATTGTCTTCCATAGATGACTTAGAACATTCACCTTGATCATTGTAAGCTTGATTGGAAGTTTAGAAACCTTCTTGCTTTGTTTGGCCTTAGCGATTTCCCTCGTTTCCCGTATTGCTTGTATTTCGACGTGCGAAATGTTCGTTGAGTTCTTGGACTTGTATTCAAGTCATAACCATGTTTAAACAAGCCTTTTCCATGCCCAAGTTATCCTAGTTTTATTGACGTTTGATTCGGGTTTGATTCGTCAACCAATCGTCGCATGATTCGAGCCTTGTCCTACCTTGTTCCGGGTGTTGTTCGGGTGTGTTTCTGACTTGTTTTGAGTTATGTTAGACACTAGAATGGTTGCCCATAAGTTTGGGACCATTTAGGACTTGTTTAAGTCAAGTTTTGGAGCTCCAGAAGCCCAGGCGGCCGCATGGCTCGAGTGAGGCGCCCGCCCCAAGTGCTGAGAGCAATTGAAAAAGTGAGACAGCCCCAGTAGTTGAGGCGGCCGATGGCCAAGGCCGAGGCGCCCGCCTCACCAATTTCTCGGGAATTTTTCCCCCTGTTCTGCTATATCCGACTTTTGGTACTTTAAACCCCTTCCTAATTGGCCCTAATCCTACCTATTAGACCCTAATCAAGTTAGATTAGTATTAACCTCAATCTCTCTCCTCTTGACATGTGGATTTGTCCACCCTCCTCCTCTTGACAAGTGGATTTCCACCCATATCATGCAAGGTATAAAAGCCTCCATTTTTGATCAAACACTAAAACTCTAAAATTCAGATTATTCTCTCCTCTCTCCTACCAAGCTTTGTGTGTGTAGAGAATAGGTGAGATTAGTGTGTGTTGCTTTCATAGATTGAGCTCCCGACCTCCGATTACCAAACCGAGACCACCGGAGTGAAGCTATCGTCGAGGAGCACGTTTCCATCTGGATAGTTTATGCTCAAACCATCCTTTTCCTTGGTGGAAGTAAGCTATTGATTCCCCCTTAGGTTGTATGTTAGACTTGCCATGTTTCCCCTCTTCTATTGATTTCCATACTCCTACCATGTCCAAGCCATGATTATGGATGTTTTGATCTTTTGAGATTTTGAATAAAATGTTCATCTTGTCGATTGAAACCTATGCCTAGAATTAATTATGTTCTATGCTTCCTTAGGAGCAACTAATGTTCTTGGATTAATAGATTTTGATAACTCTTGGAAATTATGATTTCTAGGGTTTCTTATGCCATGTATTGATCATCCTATTGAATTGGGTCCTAGGCTTAGAATTAATTGTGTTCTATGTCCCCCTATGAATAATTAATGTTCTTGGACCCTTGCATTTTAATAACCTTTGAAAGAGTGATTCTAAGGTCCCCTTGAATTCGAATTATTGATAATTCTTGACTATGGTTGTTAAATGGATTAATGACCTAGCCGATCATATACGAGAACTTAGAAAATGGTTTATGATGCATTTAGCGTCCTAAATCTATTGGATGAATTGTTAGAGACGACTCAACGGAGTCAAGTTTAGCGAGCTATTGAACAATACCGGCTCACCGATCAATCCCTACGACGTTCTAAACACGTTTCCCTAAGAATAATAATTCTAGACTCCTGAACTTGGATTGATTACCTTGCTTGATCTTGAATGTCATATCATAGAATGCCTAACTGACATGTGAGTTCGCTCTTGTCGAACTCAATCCTACTATTGATGAGAATAATTTACTTGTCATGAACGAGATCGCTCTTGTCGACCTCGTTCTCTACTTGAGAATTTTGTTAAGTATACATTACTTGGCATTTGCATGAGTCCAGCTGGCATCCCGTCTTTGTTCACACACGCCTCCACTGTGGCCACAAGTGGGAAGTAGCCCCTTGCCGTAATCATTTAAGAGCATCACCGGTGACTATCCCTGCATCTCCTCGAAGATCGATGTACTTACACACATTCGATACCCGCACATTCCAGATAACGCTTGTATGCAGGAACTACGTAGCGGCCCGGCTCTCCATATATCCTCATCTTATGTGATTTAATTATACGCACTTATATGAAACAATGTGCATCTTGGATATATGACCTCTATGCTTATGTGACGATATCTTGCCTTGTATGTTGCATATTGCCATGACATGCATGATTGATAGCTTACAAGTCTTTATGACTTACCCTTTCCCCTTTACTGCTTTAGATCCTAGCAAGACAGGTCCTGCTCGTTGAGACTCGCTGTGTTCGTGCTTTGTGCTCTTTTGGTCCGCCGTCGTTATTTGAAGAGGTGGTTTAGTTGTCCTCTTCCTCTTGTTTATATTTTGTAAGGACGACGGGTTTAAGCAAGTCAACTAGACTATGCTTGGGTATTTGTATAGAACTTGACTTGTAACTCTTGTTAGCTACTAGTAGTATATCACTTGTAGTACTTGCAACCCTTTTGTGCCGGCATTGTGTAAGCCGAGCTTTGGTTACCTTGTTAATATTCCACTACGTATTAGTCTTCCGCTGAGCATGCCATTAGCTCTTATTTAATTCTTATCCTTGAACTGTTAGCTTGGGTTCCGGCATGTAGTGTCGCCGACGACTTGGTTATATTGCTTAACTGTTTTATCAGGTTTGAAAAGTTTTAAAAATACCGGCCTTTTGGTGCCGAGGCGTGCTACGTCTCTAATGTTGCGTCACGTCGTTTTTATAAATTAAGTCCTTGCATGTTTATTGTCTACTTGTTTCCTTCCTTTGGGCGGTCCGACCCTCGGTTCCACCTCGGACCCGGGCCGGGTCGCCACAAATAAACTCCCTATCAAGAAGTTCCTGCAACTCTCTCAACTCAGTTGGAGCCATTCTATAAGGTGCTCTAGAAATAGGCGAAGTTTCCTGCCAATATCTCAATGCAAAACTCTAACTCTCGGTTGGGAGGTAATGCATACTCAGTCGAAAAACATCCGAAAATTCATTAATTACCAGAACTTCATGAAAAACTAGAACTTCTTATAATATAGAAGTAGGCATGCTAGTCTCAAGAGCACAAGTGAGATAACAAGTACAACCTTGCGTTAAAAGTTTTCTAGCCTGCAAATTAGAAATAACATGTATATTATTCATGGCATGATCACTAATAAACACAAACTCCGGTATACCGGGCATGTCAGATGTAACTATCTTATTATGGAAATCTCATAATTACACTTATAAAAATTTTATATACAAAATACACATATTTGTACAAGTATAACAATGCACCATTTACTTGTTTTATTCCATTTTGGTAACGGGTTCAGTCAATTTCAATCCTAACTTATGCCATTCTAGTACTCCGACGAAGACCTCTTGATAACCAAGTCAGAGATCCTCTTAAATGACTTCAAAAGCTTTCGTCGTATAGGATGCAGGGTGTTTGCGATTCAAATACAAGCATCCTCCAATTCGGTCTCAAATAAGTATGTATACATATATATAGGGTACAAACGCCATGTAACATAGTATTTTAACTCTATTATGCAAGTATAACAAGTATGGAATAATTGTGTTATTATCATACATATACACATTCATGCAAGGTAAGGTGGTCTAATATTATTTAGCCCATTTCAAGGAATCTACTAAGTAGTTTTCGACATCCAAGTTTAAGAAAATTCATGTATGTTATTAATCACACTTTTAACCACTTATCAATGGTAGGCATGGAACATCACGATGTTAAGCATGAACAAAATCACGGATATTAACGTATAACATAAGATTACTTACTAGTATATTCTTAATCATTATAAGTCAACCCGTATACGCTCAACAATCAAGCTAGTCAATGGTAGGCACAACATAATACCCAAAGCTAATACATTCATAATATATTAGGTTAACAATAAGGCAAGAACAAAATTTCAAATTCAGTAGGTAGAATATATTTACCCACAAATACACTACTAATCCTTTCACATGAAAACACGTATAGGTTGAAAACAATTTCGAGCATGTGGCACGTGATTAACTCTTGGTTTATCACAAATTTTAATAGACCATGAATGAATATCTTTCATTATTTGGGATAATCTCCTTAACTAAAATTAATATCGGGAAGCAAGTACTCAAGTTTCCTCCAAGCAAGCAAGACTTGAACACATGATCATGAACTACAATGGGTACAAGTATTCATATAGCAAATATGAAATATTAATAAGTACTACGGGAGACTAAGTCATTCCTCTCTCAAAACGCGTACAACGAATCTTGGCTATAGTGAATTCTACAGCGATCACTCTTGGGATCGACAAGCTGATTTCTATGATTTCAAGAAACGAAGCAAGGAAACAATGGATCTATAGTAGCGCAACACCTACTCTTGGTATAACTGCACCTTGAAAGTAAAACAGGAGAAAGGTAATATTCCTTGACAAGAACACTGTACTCGCAAGAATCTAGATTACAATGAGCTTAGAACGCTAAGTCCTATTCATTCACGAAGAATCTGCCAGTAAGGCATGAAACAGAACACTCAACGTCATGATTTACACAAGAACTAACCCAACTAGGCCATGGAACTAGGGGTGTAAATCGGAACCACCGAACCACGGAATCAAATTGAACCAAACCAAACCAGTCGGTTTGGTTCGGTTTTGGTCGAAGACGGTTCACTTTCGGTTTCAAAAATTGGAAAACCACGCGGTTCGGTTCGGTTCACGGTTTTTGGTATCGAACCGAACCAAACTGTCCTATATATTATTATTTATTTATTATATAATATAATATATATTACATTTATTAACTATTTTGAACCTTTGATTTATTCATATTATATATATATATAAATGGATACTAAGCCAAACAAAATCTTGATTATTGGAGAACTATTATTTCTTCCATTGTTTGTGTTTATTTTAGAATTTATATTATTTTATTTATGATAATTTGTTGTTAGTTGGTTATTACCTAATTTTGATGTTTATTCAAAATTAAAATCTTATTTTTATTGTTATTGTTAATGTTGGTTAATTTCATTAAACATACTTTATATAAACCACAAAACCGAACCAAACCAAACCGAGTGGTTCGGTTCCAAGTCTTACTTGGTTTGGTTCGGTTTGAGATTTTTGGAACCACTAGGAGGCGGTTCAGTTTGTGGTTTTGACATAAACCAAACCAAACCAAACCACTTACACCCCTACATGGAACCTATCCTGGCCGATAGCTAACCTATAAACAAGCTCTGATACCAACTGTGGCGACCCGACACGGACCCGAGATAGAATCGCGGGTCGGACCGCCCAAATAGGGGGGAAACAAGTAAACACATAAACATGCAAGGACTCAATCTAAGAAAACGACGTGACGCAACATTAGATACGTAACACGCCACCAAAAGGCCGGTATTTTTAAACCTAATATAACAGTTAAGCAATTAATCCAAGTCATTGGTGACACTACATGCCGGAACCCAAGCTAACAGTTTATGGACAAGAATTCAATAAGAGCAAATAGGATGCTCAGCGGAAGACTTATACGTAGTGAAGTACTAAACATGATAACCAAAGTTCGGCTTACACAATGCCGACATTAAAGGGGTTACAAATACTACAAGTGGAAGTACTACAAGAAGTTAACTAAATAAACAAGTACAAGTTCTAGCACATTCCCAAGCATAGTCTAAATTACTTGCATTAAAACCTGTCGTCCTTGCAAATTACAAAAGAAAGGAAGAGGACATCTAAACCACCTCTTCAACTGCATGTCAGACCAAAAGAGGAACAAGGGGATCACGAACACGGAAAGCCTCAACGAGGAGGACCTGTTTTGCTAAGATCTAAAACAATAAAGGGGAATGGGTAAGTAATAAAGACTTGTAAGCTATCAATCATGCATGTCATGGCAATATGCAAAATACAAGGCAAGATATCGTCACATAAGCATATAGAACATATATCCAAGATGCACATTGTTTCACATAGGTTCTTATAATTAAATCACATATGATAAGGATATATGGAGAGTCGGGCCGGTACGTAGTTCCTGCATGCAAGCGTTATCTGGAATGTGAGGTGTCAGATGTGTGTGAGTACATCGACCTTCCGAGGAGATGCCTGGGATAGACACAACAATGATGCTCTAATGGTTACAGCAGAGGGGCTACTTCCCCACTGTGACCACAGTGGAGGCGTGTGTGAACAAAGACGGGCTGCCAGTTGGACTCGTGCAAATGTCAAGTAGTGCTTACTTAACAAATTCTCAGGTAGTGAACGAGGTCGACAAGAGCGATCTCGTTCATGACAAGTAATTATTCTCATCAATAATCAAGTAGGAATGAGTTCGACAAGAGCGAACTCAACATGTCAAATAGGCATTCTATTATATGAAATTTAAAATCAAGCATGGTAATCAATCTAAATTCAAAAGTCTAGAATTATTATTCTTAGTGAAACGTGTTTAGAACGTCGTAGGGATTGATCATTGAGCCGGTATTGTTCAATGGCTCACTAAATTTGACTCCGTTGAGTCATCTCTATAAATTCATCCAATAGAGTTTAAATGCTAAATGCATTCTAAACCCTTTTCTAAATTCTCGTATAGGATAGACTAGGCCATTAATCAAAATAACAACCATAGTCAAGAATTATCATAAATTCATAAATCATGGAACCTTAGAATCATTATTTCTTAAAGTTATTAAAAGTCAATGGTCCAAGAAAAATAGTTATTCCTAAGGAGGCATAGAACACTTTTAGTTCTAAGCTTATGACCAAATCAATAGGATGAACAACTCATAGTTTATTGAGCCCTAGAAATCACAATCTCTAATAGTTGTCAAAAGTCATTAGTCCAAGAACAATAGTTATTCCTAAGGAGGCATAGAACACTTTAAATTTTAGGCTTAGGACTAAATCAACAAGATGAACATATCATTCAAAAATCTCTTAAACTCAAATCATCATCATACATGGCATGGACATAGTAGGAGCATAGGAATCATAAGAAGAGGGGGACATGGAATTTCTAGCATACATCCTAAGGGGAATCAATAGCTTACCTTACACCAAAGAAAAAGATGGAATGGACACAAACTAATCGGATGGAATCGTTCTCCTCGTTGATAGCTCCATTTTGGTGGTCTCGGTTTGGTAATTGGAGTTCGAGAGCTCAAGATATGGAAGAAACACACACTAATCTCCCCTCACCATTCACACACAAAAGCTTGGGAAGAGAGAGAAGAAATATTCAGATATGGTTGTTTAATGGCTGATCACAAATTGGGAGGATTATATATGACATGCAAAAGGTGAGTGGAACTCCACGTGTCACAAGGAGTAGGCATGCAAAAACACTTGTCAAGTGGAGGATGATTGAGATTAGTGTTAATCCAACTCATTTAGGGTCTAATAGGAAGGTTTAGGGTCAATTAGGATGGGGTTTTAAGGGTCTAATTGCTCACAATTCAGATTGCATGAAAAAATCCCGTAGTTTTGATTTCTTGAGCATGCGGTCGCTTTGCCCATGGACCATGGGAGCTAGGGGTGTAAGTGGTTTGGTTTATGCCAAAACCACAAACCGAACCACCTCCAAATGGTTCAAAAAATCTCAAACCGAACCGAACCGAATAAGATTTGGAACCAAACTGAACTGAACCACTCGATTTGGTTTGGTTTGGTTTTGTGGTTTATATAAATCATTTTTAATAAAATTAACCAACATTAAAAATAAGATTTTAATTTGGAATTAACATCAAAATTAAGAAATAACCTACTAACAACAAATTATCATAAATAAACACAAACAATGGAAGAAATAATAGTTCTCCAGCAATCAAGATTTTGTTTGATTTAGTATCCGTTTATATATATATATATTATGAATAAATCAAAGGTTCAAAATAGTTAATAAATGTAATATAATATAATAAATATAATAAATAAATAAAAAATATAGGGTGGTTTGGTTTGGTTCGATACCAAAAACCGTGAACCGAACCGAGCCGTGCGGGGTTTCCAATTTTTTGAAACCGAAACCGAACCGTCTTTGACCAAAACCGACCCAAACCGACTAGTCTAGTTCGGTTCGGTTCGGTTCCGTGCTTCGGTGGTTCCGATTTACACCCCTAATGCGAGCGCATGGTCCTAGTTTCAGCCAATGTCATTTTTTTGATAAGTTACTGGACAGTCAATCTTGTAAAATCGACCATAAATCGTTCACTACTCCAAATGAGGTGATTATTGATGTTTTCTGAAACTAGACTCATTAAACTATATTTTATATTTTTAAATTACTCCATTTGGACCTATATTCCTCAATATATAGTCATTACAAGTTCAAGTACAGAAGCTGAATTCTTGAAAACAGAATTCTGGCACAGCCGTAAGTCAAGACCTAATTTAGGTAATTAGACACCTTGGAAAATTACCATATTTTACAGAGAGTATCCTAACATATTCAGGTACAACATACTAAACTTTTAGAAAATTCTCTTTAGTAGATTGGTACCAGAATTTTCCCGAAATTTGCCAAAAAACATGACTGATCTGTGAAGAAATAAATTGGTCATCTTATTACCAAATGCAACAAGTCTATGAACAATGATTGTGCAAGCATGATAAATACTAGTACAATTGGTCTAGAACTTAAATGAACTTTTCGCAAGTTTAAAACACAAAGAATACAAGCAACGAAGGCAATCCCGAGAAACCCTAAGACTCAAACGAAGCAACAATGCTTCTAACCTCTCAACCAAGCTTACTATGATCAAGATGAATGTTATAAGTCATATATGCAAGATAATAGCACTCTAACAAGACTTGGTTAAGTTATAGCATGCTAAGGTGAACACTCAATGCACAAATGGCAAGGTATGCAACACATAGAAGACATTCAAGCGACTATGAACGTAACAACACTAATTCAAGCATGACATGAACAAAATGAAGTCTCTAACATGTTATGACACACATTAAGCATGTTATAAAGGTACTAAGGCTCTAGTAGGACTTAGTTAAGTACTAAGATGATACACGAAGCAGTTATAACAAAGCATGCAACGTATAGAAGGCATACAAGCAACTACGATCATGGTTGACCTAAAGCGAGCATGGTATGAACAATATGGACTCTAAAACATGTTAAGGCACATAATGAACATATTAATCAATTATAGAAAGCGTGCTAAGGTGTTATCTCATTAGGGATACGTGTTGTATTAATTTTAGCTGTTTATAAGTTGTGATGATTGATTGTCACGAGCAGGCTTGCAACAATCATTTTGTTGTTTTTATGCCATTACAGTGAAAGGTTCAAGAAAGGTTTCACACAAGCACAAGAGTTTGAAGATAAGTTGACTGAAAGAGTTGAGAAAATGAGAGATGAAGTCACGGCACAATTACAATCCACATGAGGCTAAATTTGAGCAAATGAAAAATGATTTCCCGTTGCAATTCCAATAGATGCTCAATATGAGGACTTAGAGGCTCCGAGCATCGTTCACGAGCTCCTATGTAGTCTAAAGTATGACTACTCGACAATTCTATGTAGTTTAACAGTACGACAGTTTAATATGATAGTTTGTCAATTTATTTTGAATGTAATGTTTGAAGCTTTGTTGACTTTAATTGTTTGATTTAAAATATTTTAAGTGAAATGTTCAATCAGGCACAGTTGAGAAATATTTATAGACATAATGTTAGTAATATTTTATTTTCAGAAAATAATTTTTTGCAACAGATTTTTTTGTTGCAAGTTTTTTCTTTTCCTTTAAATTTAGTAACAACCCAACAACGAACTTTCGCAACCGAAACATTAGGTTGCATACTTGAAACTGAAAAATTCAGTTGCTAGTTTAGTTTTATGTGTAACAAATTTGAAACAGAAAAACAGGTGCAAATTAGGTTGCATACTTGAAACAGAAAAATTGAGTAGCTAGTTTACTTCTCTGTAACAAATTTGAAACAGAAAAACCAGTTGCAAATTAGGTTACCTACTTGAAACTGAAAAATTTAGTTGCTAGTTTAGTTCTATGTGTAACAAATTTGAAACAGAAAAACCAGTTGCAAATTAGAAACAGAAATAAATCAGTTGTTGTTTACAATTGACGTAAAAGATGTCCTAGGAAACACATTGCAACCGAAACTACAACTACTTTTTTCCATTGCAAGGTTTTTGCTACCACAAGAAAGTAGTTGCAAAGTTTTGCGACGAGGCTTATTGCGATGGACTTTGTTACGGACATTTTCCGTTACAAACATAAATTTGAAACCGATTTTCCTAAATTGCAACCGAAAATTCCGTTTCAGTTGCTCTGTTTTCTTGTAGTGCATCAATGGCGATAGATCTTAGCCACTCATCTTCACAGCCATTGCAGGAAAGTGAGTTTTCATCCGATTGAATCACAATACTTAATTTAGCTTATTTAGGATTGATGGCAGCGAGTGAGTGACCCCGACTGGTCCCTAGCCCATTCGTCTCTGGAAAAATCGCCCCCTTTCCAGAAGCCATTGTTGGTACAGAGGTATGATTAAGGAAGATCTCTATAAAGAATTAGACACAAACAGGAAAAATACGAAGGAGAAACTTGAAACAAAGAAGGACTACAGAGGACTTGTAGAAGAAAAAGATCCCAACTTACCTCATGTATTGTGGGATTGTTTCAATATATAGAATTTACAGCCTATCAATCTTCAATAATTACGGCCTATCAATCTTCTATCAATTACAATCATTCTATCATTCTACTGTAATATTTTCCTTCCTAATATAATAAAGTCAACTGCAAGATATAGATAATTAGCAAGGTTTATTTGTGGGTAGTATATCGATTGTGGATTTATCACCCCCCAACCCAAGTGGAACAACGTTGTGCTGCAGCTTGTATGAAAGCAGATTTAACCGAGGACGAGCGAGACCCTTAGTGAAGATATCGACGAGCTGGTCACCTGTCGGAACAAAGGCAATGCAGAGAAAACCATGTTGTTGCAACTCGCGAACAAAATTGAAGTTTAACATATTATTAATATATATACCAATCAAGTTCGTTATCTAAGAGTAATCATGAGTTACCTCGTACGAACTTGAACTTTTAGCGAAGCGGAAGACTTTCTGCTTGAGCTACGATCTTCGTATGTCACTATCAACAATCCTGCAAGTATCTCTCGTCGGATTGATATCACGTAGAACGAATATCAATTTTGGTTCACACCGCAAATCCAAGCCTCTTGATGGTTAAGCTAGAGAGAATATTTTGGTGAGATAGAATATAGGAGAGAGAGATGGGCAGCCAAAGGGAGAAGACATGTTCTTCTCCTAGGCGTTTTTGTGTTAGGGTTTTACCCCTTTAGTGTAGCCCTATTTATATTATTGTACAAGAAACCTATTTCTTATAGGATAAGTAAAGTCAATCACGAACCCCTTCAAATTAGGAAACTAATTATCCTTTAATAATATAAATATATTCCATGTGAGTGGATGTAAATAATCAGGCCACGAGCCCAATTGCTAACATCTCCCACTCGTACACATGAGCTTACCTCTCTAACCACATTGTATCATCACAACCCATTAAACACTACCTCTTCATACTGGAAGTGAAGCGTGTGACATGACGTGAAAGATAAAGGGTGGAGCGCTAACCAAATCACCATCTGATCGACCAGCATAGAACGTCCTCGTTAGAAAACAAAACTCGTCTATACCTCAGACCGTATATACACATCAATTCAAGCATCCTCAATCCTTCAAGAGCGGTGCTTAAAACTCAAAATGTTTATGTATCAAGATCAATCTCTTGAACCGTATGTCAATATGATCACCATGGCATTGAAACACAAAAATAGAGATGTATATCATACTATCTTCCTTAGACACTCATATCAATTACTTTTGATTAACTGATTTCCCAGCAATGCTTCGTAGGACTGTATGTCCATAGCCCGTTGGTCGGCATGCCAAAGTAGCATCATCAATGTCCAAGTTCATGATATAGTTCTAAGTGACATAGGGTATAATCGTGACCTGTATTTGATCACTAGAACTCACATAGTGATGAAGCAGGGATCATTTGATCACTTTCTTAAGTCGCATTATAGTCACATACAGTATGATGTGTATGCTATGGCGGAACTCTCACACAAAGTAGGTATGTCATGCTCAAACGCCATACGAACCTTAGTCTAGCCGCCCTTCTGGCGTCTAACCTGAGTACTTAAAAGCAGTCACTCTTCTAGTGTCTCTTTTAATATCTCACATTCTGACTTTTCCTTTGTGTATAAAGTCGACCTTTATGAAAGGTCTCATCTTGGCTGTATGCCAAGGCGATAAATGTAATGTTATTTGCGTACCCCCTTCGTAGGTGCCAAAGACTTTTACTATCTCAACTTGCTCGCCCACCTAGCGACAAGGTGAATTACTCGTGTGAGAGGGCCAATTCAATATCCAGGACATCTTCTTAATCAAAAATATATATGTTACGCAATTTCATATTAAAATATCCAATTCACATATAAAAGGAATAAAATGAAACAACAATTTATACAAACGATAATGAAAAATAATAATCAAATGTCAATACAAGTGTTCTCAGAATAAATGTCAAATCCTACAAAGCCCTAGACCAAACATATGATCCTGAAAGATCTCTCTAACTAGAGGCTTAGTCATAGGGTTAGCCAACATGCTTCTAGTAGGAATATATTATAGAACAACTTTTTTTTCTGCAACCATGTCTCTAGTGATCAAATGATACTTGATATTAATGTGTTTCGTCTTCCCATGATAATTGGGATCTTTAGTGTAACCTAAAACAACCATGCTATCACAAGCAATGACTACAAGACGATCCACATGCGTCGTAACATCATGATGTTGATGAAAACTCCTCAACCACACAGCTTCTTGAACCGCAGCTGAGCAAGCCATGTATTCTGAGTCCATCGTAAATAAGGCGGTGCTAGTCTATCGCTTGCTACTCCAAGAGATAGCCCCACCACAAAGGAGGAAAGCGTAGCGCGAAGTAGTTTTATAACCACCTACATCTCCAGCCCAATCCACGTCAGTGAAACCTTTCAAGCTCAAATCCCCACCTTGGTAACATAGGGTTAAATTTGTGGTTCCCACCAAGTAATGCAGAACCCTCTTCACTGCCATCCAATGTTGAGGTCTATGATTACTTTGGAATCGACTCAACATCCCAACTGCAAAGCATAGGTCAGGCCGAGTACACACCTTATCATACATCAAGCTTCCTACCGCATTCACATATAGAATCGTAGACATTCTCTTCTTCTCTTCTTCATTCTTAGGGCATTGGTTTGTACTAAGGAGACATCTTTTTTCCATTGGAGTGACAACGGGTTTTGAGTTAGTCATGCCAAATCGTTCGATAACTTTCTTAATGTAAGTCTCTTGAGACAAACCGAGAAATCTTTTCGAACGATCCCTAATGACTTTTACTCCAAGCACATAGCTTGCTTCACCCAAGTCTATCATATCGAAAAGCGCAGATAGCCACTCTTTAGTGACATTTATCTTCTCCATATCATTCTCAGCTAGTAGGATGCCATCAACATATAATGACTGAATCAAGATCCTTTGTCTTCATAAGACCATGCAAAAACAATTGAGAATTCTTTCAGTAAATCAACCAAAGTTGTTCATTCTTCCCCTTGCTGATAACTGGCAATTCTGACTTCTTTGATCTCACTGTTCAGACCTAGATTGATGGTGGACAAGTCTTCTTCTGTTGCTGCTGATCGGTCCTCCCCTTGTCGCTTGGCCAACTTTACGAGTTCGATTAGGTATTTTTTATCTTTTTGTTTCACTTTGTTAAGAAATTCATTATTAACCGTTCGATTATTATGTTTTCATTAAATTCAGTTAATTCATCTTTTAACAAATTGGTAACAAGGGAATACGCGGGAACATCGAGATTTTCATTAACAATAGGGGTTACATAGTTGGTTGTTTTGTTGAGGTCCTCAGGAGTGTGGTCCTCGGGAGTGAGGTCCCCAATTTTGATGTGAGGGAGCGAGCTGGTAGATTACCAGTCTGTAGTAAAAAGGAAAGTAGGGGGTAATGTGTATCAGAAGCGATCTAATAGGTCTGCAGTAGTCAGGATGGGCCCAGTGGTGGTATACCAATTCAATAGAGGACTATCTATGATTGCCACAAATTCATCTGGGAGCTCTTCTTATTCAATCCCTCGGTCGATTATACCCAAAAAGTTATCTCCCATGAAGTAATTTTTCGAGCAGAGCCAATGTGCAGTCATCCTGGTCTATGGTCTAGGTGTTCTCAACTGTTATAGTCTTGTATGTGGAATCACAAGGTCCAAGCATAACCTTTTCCAACTCGCTTGTAGCGGGACTCACATCTTTGAATATTTCCCAACCAGGGTGCTTTTTGTCATTACGATCAACCCACGGCTCAGAGAACATGAGATAGGCGACTGTTTTGCTCTGTTTTACAAAGTAACCATTTAGGGTTTTTCTTTATGGCTGTAGGGAGGGTCCGTGTATGGTCACTTTTTATGTTATGCTTTACTTCTTTCACACTTTTCTTTTATGACTGCAGCTAATTCAGCTAGCGCTTGATTATATCCTAAACCGAAAGGCGGTATGCATTCTTTAATCTCTTCCTGAACAAAATTGGTCAACCCTATTGATTTCTGCAAAGCCCCAATCCTGGCATATAGTTCATTTTTGAAAACATGTTTAGTGGAACCATTTCTCGAAAATTGTAGCCTTTTTTCCGATGATATCTGTTTCTAGCACGTATTCAATGGCGTTGACACTAGTTTGGGGAATGACCTCAAAGCCACTTAGGAAGATACTAGTATCTTCATGTTCTATTTCTAGGATCAGGATGCCCCCTTTTTTTCCTTATTTTCAACGACTTTATCAACATGAATAATCAGTATGTGATCATCGTGAATTAACTTAACTCGCTGGTGGCCAGACAAGACTACTCCTTTTAACCCATGGATCCATGGATGACCAAACAAAAAACTAAAAATGGCAGGGATGTCTAAGATTTGGAATTGAATTGGCATGGTGAGAGGGCCAATTGTCATCATCAATGTTATCACCCCTAGAACCCAGTGGCCTGTATTGTCATAAGCTCTCACCGTCTGTGACGATAGGGTTAATTTTAAGATCTTTTATCCTAGTTTGGCCAACGTGCTTGTAGGACAGACATTCAAAGATGAACCATTGTCTACTAGAACTCGAGGCACCCTTTTTTCATGATACCCACTGTAATGTGCAATGCATCTATATGGTCGGTCCCTTCTTTTGGTAGATCCAAATCAGTAAAAATGATTACATTTCCAAAATGGATATTCCCTATCATTTGGGTTAACTCATCCGGAGTGGTTTTAATAGGAATGACTACTTGGCTCAGAGATTTGGCAAGGGTGTCACGAGCAAGCCTTGGATGGAGATGTTAGTTTGGTTTTTCTTTATTTAGGCTAACAAATCATCTTCCATATCTTTAACCATAGTATTGAATTCTTTGTCCTTTCCAGAGTGGTTGCCAATCTCTTGGTTTTGTTGGTAGGTACGACCGTATCTAGTAAGGTGATTGACATCTCCACTTATCCAGGTGGCTCTTTCAAGGTTGTTTAGCTTTTCTTGAGGTGAGGCATGACCACTGTTTAATATGACATTCCAGGAGAGCATGTTGCAACCAAGATCTATCTTCTTTAAAGATAAAGGAACAAAAATGTATGAGAAGGGTGTTTCATTTCTTTCAAACAGATAAGGTGAACAGATCCCTACATGTTCCTTAGCCTCGATCATATTGACCTAGGGCAATGGGTTGTTCACTACATTTGGCATTAGATGTGACTTTTCGATGACTTTGTCATCAATGAGATCTCAGATAGCATTCTTGAGTAGGTAGCATTTGTCGATGAGATGACCACTGCAACGATGGTATTCATAATATTGGGAGTGATGCCATGTGTTGGATAGCGGGTTTGGAGGTTTGTAGTTTTCCATTTGTGCCATTAATGCTTGCAATATTAACGATATTGGGGCATGAAGCTCATCATAGTGTCTATTGTTTCCTCTGTAAGGACCTCTGAAACTCCTATTGGTACTAGTGTTTCCCCCAACGGTATTGATAAGCATGTCTGCCTCGTATGACCATGGTACATTACCATATGTCTGGCTAGAAAAACTGGTTAGTGATGTGGCTGCTAGCATATTTACAACAGCGTTGACTATTGCCCGTAAGGGTGCTGCTTTTCCTTTAGAATAACAGAATGAAATTTGAGGTGTATCAAACTTTAAGTGCCATGTACGTATATCTTCATCAATGTGGATTCCTACTTCTACAAAGGTGTTGAAATTTCCATAGGGGAGGTATCTCATGCATTCAAGGTAGATTGGTTAAAGGTATTTTATAAACATCCTAGCTGATTCAGTTAGATCCAGTCTATCTAGAGTTTAGGCAATTTTATTTTTCAACCTGGGTGCAAAATCGACACAGGTCTACTTTTCCCTTTGAGTGCATGCCTCAAGCAGCTCTTGTTTTCAAAGCTACTGTTATCGTTGTACCTTTTCTGGAACTCCTCAGCAATCTGATCTCAAGTTCCCATGGTACTTTTATCATCTAACATTAGCCATTGTTTCACGGCAAAGATTTGTGTAGGTCGGTCTTACGGATCCTAAATCCGTATGACGAAACCCCATTTAGAAATTCACGGGTCATAATAAATAAACAATATGTTACAAGAGTTACCAAAATATTATTTGTTTAGATGGTTCATAGTTGTACACATAAGTAGTAGAATTTTGCGTGTTTTGTCTTAGTTTCGAAACCTCTTAGGGCAATTTTTAAGTTTTATTGGCAAGATGTGTCATTTTGATCCGATGCCCCTGCACTTTCAAAATTTGCTGTCGAAATTCTTATGTTTTCCACGCCTTACAATATAATCATTTGTCATCTCCGTTAATAATCCGTTAGCATCAATTGCCTTGGGATACTTGACGGACCCTAATGGACTTTAACGAAATGCTAAATGAGACATTTAAATCTAAACGTGACACATTAAAAGACAAAAGTGACATATTTTAAGGTTGAAAGTGATACTATAAAGGGAAATTTATTATAATTCTCATTAAAATACAAAGTAATACTCTTAATACTAAAAGTGACACTTTTAATACTAAAAAAATTACACTCTTAATACTAAAAAGTGACACATTTAATGCTAAAAAGTGACACTTTTAATACTAAAAAGTGACACACATAATACTAAAAAGTGACACTCTCAATACTAAAAAATGACACTATTAATACTAAAAATGTCACATTTAATACTAAAAAGTGTCACTTTAAAACTCGTTGACTACCAAAAGTGACACATTTAATACTAAAAATTGATACTTTTAAAACTAAAAAGTGATACTCTTAATATTAAAAAGTGACACATTTAATACTAAAAAGTGACAATCTTACGAATTAAAATGTATAAATGGTCTCACACAGGAGACATACTCATACAAATAATCGTCTTCAAATTATTTGTGATCTTACGCTCTAAGCTAGGCATCTATACATTGCGGACAATTTGGAGTACATGTCAATTGATAATCAAATAAATCTTAAATAAATATTCTATTAATTAAGAAATTATCTAGAAGGTCAATGTCGTTTATCCTCTAGAAACACCATATGCTTTGATTGCAACATATTTTCAGACTTGGTACCCTTCTTTTCCCAATCTTTCTTGATGATGAACAGGAACGAACTGCTTCCTCAACATTGCAGCTGGTTATGCAGATTCTCCATAGGCCTGATACCAGGAAACTTAATAAGAAATAGAGAAAAAAAATCATAAAACAGAATATTGTAAGAACTGTCGTGTCAGATTAAAAAAAATTGCTTATATTATAAATATTAGTAAGGAGTGTATTTTTCAAGAATACCCATGTGAGACTGAGGTGATCAATTACTGTGAAGACCAAATAAAGAGTAAAATGGTAAAGGTAACTACTAAAATAGGAAAAAAAAATTAGAAGTGGATAATTTTTTTAGAACTAAATAAGAGATGTTGACTCTATTTTAGGAATGGAGTAAGTAAATCAATTTCTAAGGTTCATTCCCTAGACAAATACTCTGTAAAAAATATTTGAGCATGTACCTTGTCTCTATTTCCCAACCATCTAAATATTTGAGCACCTTCATTTATGTTTCTTGGTGCAGTTTTTTCTTCAGGACGTACCTACATGGTAAATGACAACCAAAACGCAAAAATCATGTCAAGAAATTCAGACTGAATTGGACCTGCCCAATTTGCACCCAAGGCAGAAACTTTTAAGCATTGAGCAATTAGGATACACAAATGCCATCTGAAAATATATAAAGAATTTTCTATAATACTCACATTCATTCCATCATGCGCACACAAGTTATGGTGGCAGATTTTGTTGTCAATAGCTGTCCCTGGATATGATTGAGAGAAACAAGGAAGGCGTTAGATCAAACAAATTAGCATGATTTGATTATGGAGTACTAGTTTTTGGTTTCAGAGAGACAAACCTGAAACCTCAGCAATGGTTTGATTAGGCAATTCAATTGATTGCCGGAGTGCCTTATCAGTTCCTTCGTTTGAGTTGTTTGGCACAATTTCTTCATCGGGTCGTACCTGCTTAGTAAATATGACATCCAATAATCAATAATCGTTTACTTTCCATCAATTAAGCTGAAGAGCTGGACGTAGATTATGAATAAATTATGCATATTCAAGATCTAGCCACACTCAAACTAATTTGAGTATTTTTGCTCAAACTCGGCTCTAAAGTTAATGGGGCTTCAGGCCTAATTCGAACTTGCCCATACGACTCAAAAAATCATTATTAAGAGGTAAAAGTCAACGCAAGCTGCTTACAAGAATACACAGTTTCTGCAATCTTTAATTTCAATTAATCTACTACAATATTAATATAATTGATACAAAATTGAAACTAAAATAGCTATGGGAGTCGACATTCGTATTCATGTTTACGAGAATAGGTTACTTTAATTCTATTTTGAAAGCTATGAAAATAGTTGGGCTGACGATTGGGTTGGTTGGGTCGGATATGAGTTGGGTTGAAACGGGTAACGAGTTGAAATGAATCGTGACCCGTTATAACCCAAACATAAACGGGTCGAAATGGATTGGGTCAAAACAGGCCTGGTTGAAATGGGTGATGGGTCATAATGGGTCGATCCGTTTCAACCCACAAATTTCCATCAAACAACTTACATTTATATAGAAAAAAAATAACGGATCGAAATGAATAACATGTTCGAACCGCTTTAACCCGACTCAAATCGATCCGTTAATTTTTTTGAGTCGAAATGGGTAACCCATTTCTACTGAAAAAAATTAACGGCCATTTCGACTCAAAAAAATTAACAGGTTACCCGTTTCTACCAAAAATAAATAAATTAACGGGTCGGTTGGATCAGGTAATTTCCAAGTCGGATTGAATGGGTTAGTGGGTTTTGGGTTATAATTACAACGCCTAAAAAAAGCTACGAAAATCCCTAGTGTTGGTTATTTGAAGTTGTGAGTAGTTTTTCTTTGCTAAAAACTAAGAGTAGTGGAAGAAGCGGAGGGAAAAGAGATCAAAAATAGAGATGTCAAAATGGGTTAGGCCCGTTGCGTTAACCTACCCCGCCACCTAAAAGAGGTGGGTTGGGTTGGTATTTCTTAGGCCCGTCACTTTTTTGGGCTGGCTCGCCCCGCCCCGCCAAATGACGGGTTGAAGTGGGTTGTGGGTTGGCCTGCCCAGAGTTGTCGAAAAGGCTTGGGCCCGTTGGGCTAGCCCGCCCCGCCACCTAAAAGAGGTGGGTTGGGTTGGTATTTCTCTGGCCCGCAATATTTTTGGACTGGCCCGCCCCGCCCCGCTGTAACGCCCCATAATCTTGCATGTGCATTGTATGCTTGTCTTTATACTTTCTTGGTTGATTGTGAGCTTGTTTACTTGATATATAATGTCTTAGAATCATTCATAGATCATTTTAGAAGTCCATAACATGTTTAGAATCATATAAACTTGTTTGTTGAATCGCCGGTTTGATCGCGTTGAATTTGGCCTTAGCGATTCCTCTCGTTGCTCGTATTTGCTTCTATTTCGACGTACTAAGTGTTCGTTGAGTTCTTGGCTTTATATTCAGGTCTTAATCATGTTGAAACAAGTCTCTTTCATGTCCAATTTATCCTAGTTTGAATGGCGTTTGATTGTAGTTTGATTCGTTGTTCATTCGTCGCGTGGTTCGCGCCTTGTTCTACCTTGTTCCGGTTGTTGTTCGGGTGTGTTTCCGACTCGTTTTGAGTAGGGTTAGACCTTAGAATGGTTGCCCAAAAGTTTGGGACCATTTAGATCAAGTTTAGATCAAGTTTTAGAGGTTCTGGAGCCGAGGCGGCCGCATGGAACCTTGTGAGGCGCCCGCCTCAAATGCAGGGAGCAATTGCAAAGTGGACTGAACTTGGGAGAAGCCTCAGTAGTTGAGGCGGCCGCATGGGAGTGGGTGAGGCGCCCGCCTCACCTGCTGATCTGTTACGGGATTTTTCTTCCCCTGTTTTGAGTTATGACGTGAAATGCCTATCCTACCCCCATTAAACCCCCTCTAAACCCTTCCTAACCACCCATACTTAGTCCTAATCAAGTCCTAACACTAATTAGAAGTTAATTTAGGTTGGTTTAGTGTTTGATCACTCCCTAATTTCCACTTATTGCACTTGAGAAATTCCCCTTGTACCCTTCTCTTGTTGGAGGTATAAATACCAAGCCTTGGCCAAATTTTCAGTAAATCCTTCATTTGTTCATCCTATTCTTACAAGTTAGAGAGAGAGAGAGTTGGGGGCTTGAGTTTTGAGCCCTAGTTCTTCTTCTTCCTTCGATCTACAAGGATTCCACCGTTCGATTGCCGCCAAACTTCGGATTCTCGACGGGTGAGACGAAAGGAACGACTTCACCGTTTAGATTTGGATTCTCTTGAGTTTTCACTCAAGCTAGGTAAGTTACTCTTCTTCATTTTAGTTCTCATTGACCCTAAGGAAACAAAGTTTATGATGTGTGAGGTCAATGAGGACACATAATTGCTTCCTATGCTTTTCATTTGAATTTTAAATGTATGATTTTGCTAGGAGCATGTCTAGGTGGATTTCTTGCCTTTGGGAGTTTAAATTACTCTTTCATTATGTTAATTGAGGTCTTGAACATGTTAGAAATATGTGTTATGTTTGTTGATGGAAGTATTGTCATTATTTGGGAATGTCCTAAATTATGCCTATGTGATATGTATAAAAATGGTTAAGTGTTGTATCCTTCACATTGGACTATATAGGAACATGAATTACATTAAATTGTTTTGGGTGAATTTATATCCTTGTTGAACCTAGAATTGACCTAGGTTGGGTTATGAAGCACATAGCTTCAATTTCTCCAAATTTGGGAATTTAGAGCAAAGACTCAACGGAGTCGACTCTAGGGAATATTTGAACGTGTTGAACTCTAGTTTCAATCCCTACGAAGTTTGGACACCGTTTGACTTGGTTTACTCAAGTATGAGCTTGGTTGATTGTTTATAACAAGTTGTTGTGAAAGATTGGTTTTGTGCAATTTAATTGCCTTGATATGATTTTATAGTAGAGATTAATACCCTACTTGGTTGGTCGAGTTCGCTCTTGTCGAATTCGGTCTTTGATTGGTTTAGTCAAGTAAATACCTACTTGTGCATCACATTGAGTCCAGCTGGCATTATCTGGTTTGTTTATCTAAGTCAGGGTGGGACGATGCATCGCCTTCACGAATTATGGGATTCGTGCTCGCTATGGATCGCCGCTCCTGGGACTTCACACACACCTTCACTGTGGGCCGCAGTGGGGAAGTAGCCCCTTGCCGTGACGCTTAAGTGCCGCATTGGCTTGCTATCTAGATCGAGAGGATTCTCGGTATAAGTCGATGAATTCACATAACATCGATGGCACGAACCAAGAATGTAATGTTTTGCAGGAGCTATGGCGGCCGTGACTATCATATCCTACTTGTATGATTTACTTTACGCACTTATGTGAATAAGGTGCTAAGTGTTAAATGATGATAATATGCCATAATTGTGATAAATGTCATGCTATAACATGAACATGCATATTTTGGTAACTTACTAAGTCTTTCGACTTACCCTATTTGTTTGCTTTGTTTTCCTTAGATCAAAGCCGAGGAGACGTCCCACGCTAGATTCACGTATTCGCTTGGTCGTTGTGAGCGAGGTTGCTCTTTTGGACTTTAACTGGTTAATCTTTTATTTTGGAAAGGACGTTGGGAAGCAAGTCATGTAGACTTGGCTTGGGGATTTGTTGTTGTAGTAACTTAAATATTTGATACTTGTAATCTTTTGGTATGCCGACTTATATGTCGAGCTTGTTTATATGTGTATGGTTCATCACAGTTTCTTCCGCTAAAGCTTGTTTAAAGTATTATTATTGTTGTTGTCTCCGGCATGTTGTGGCCGTTGAGGTTTTATAAGCATGTGTTAATTGTAGGAGTAGTTGTTGGGTTCCTACTGCGTAACGCCGATGACTTGTTTAATTTAAGTTGTTTTTCCGGCCAAGTGTAGCCGAGTTGTTATTCGTATGCAATGTTGCGCCACATGAATTTTATAATCCTACTTGTGCATGCTTGTGTGTTTAACTTGATTATTTGGACGGCGCGATTCGGGATCTCGCATTGGGGTCCGGGTCGGGCTGTCACAGTTGGTATCAGAGCTATAGGTTAGCTGTCGGCCAGGATAGGTTCCATGGCCTAGGTGGGTTGGTTATTTGTGTGATGATTCTAACGTCGAGTGAATTCTTGTAGGGGTTCGATGGATAACCATAGGAATGGAAATGGCCGCGGTAGAGGTAGGCCCAGGAGAGGTCCGGCCGAACCTGAAGTTGAGGTACCGCCGCCGCAGAATCCGGTGGGTCCGGATATGGCAGAGTTACACCGTAGGTTGATGGCTTTTCTGGCAGGGGCAGGCCAGGGAGGTCAAGCTGAGGGAGCACCACCACCACCTCGACAGGAGGAAGTTGCACCACCACCGAGACCGAGGACTGACAACACTCTCCTAGAGAGATTCCTTAAGTTGAAGCCTAGTGCATTTCTTGGGGAGCCAAACCCGAGGGAGGCTGAGTTGTGGATGGAAGAGATGATCAAAATATTATCTATGTTGGAGTGTACCGATGAAGAGAGAGTCAGACTAGCGACGTTTAAGTTTAAGGGAGCCGCCGAGCATTGGTGGAATGTATTGAAGGAAAGTTGGGAGATGCAACAAGTCCCAATCACTTGGGCTAATTTTCAGAGGGAATTTAAGGAGGAATACGTACCGGATGTGGTTCGCAACCAAAGGGAGAAAGAATTTTATAATCTTGAGCAAGGTACCATGACTGTGGCGGAGTATTCTGCGAAGTTCACCGAGCTGAGCCGTTATTGCACGTATTTGATTCCTACGGAGGCTCGGAGAACACATAAGTTCGTTAAAGGGTTGAGGACTGAATTTAGGAAGCAGATTCTAGCACTTAAGCTCACTGACTATCGGACTGCAGTTGATAGAGCTTATGAGGTTGAACAAGATATTGAGGAGCACCGAGTCAAGAGTAATTCGGGTAATGCACGATGCATACTCGTAACACTAATCAAGGAAATAATTCAGGAGACAGAAGGGGTTATCAAGGGAACCGTGATAGGAGAAGTGGAGGCCAAGGTAGGCCACAGTCTGGGAAACAAGGTAACAACACTTCTTCTACTCAGGGGCAGCAAGGGTCTCGTAATGAGACTATGATTTGTTCATTTTGCCGTGTCCGCACACACCGATAGGTGCTGGGGGAAAAATGGGAAGTGTTATTATTGCGGTGATGGAACTCACATGAAGAAAGATTGCCCGAAGCTTAAGGCCAATCAGTCGGGTAGCGCCGGTCAACAATCTGGGGCTAAGAGAGATGGGGACGGTAAACCCAAGGTTCAAGGCCGTGTGTTTGCGCTTGATCAGCGCGAGGTTCAGGGGTCTACGGCTGTGATAGGAGGTACTCTTTCTATATTTGATCATAAGGCTCGAGTTCTCATAGATCCAGGGTCTTCGCATTCTTATGTTGCTTCGCACTTTGTTGAGAATCTTTGCGTATTGCCTCAATCTTTGCCATACTTGCTTGAAGTGTCTACCCCGCTCGGGGAATATATGCTCGCGTCTGAAGTGTTTAGATCTTGTGATGTTTTGGTGGGTGACCACACTTTGCATGCGGACTTGGTAGTTTTACCCATACGTGATTTTGATGTGATTCTTGGCATGGACTGGTTATGTGCTTATCATGCTATAGTTGACTGCCATAGGAAGAGGGTTACTTTTTGCCTGCCGGGTGTGCCTGAATTTACTTTTGTGGGTGATCATGCTTCGAGTGACGTGCATTTTATTTCTGCGCTAAGGGCTAGAAAATTACTATCTCAAGGGTGTACGGGTTATCTTGCTTGCGTAGTGGATAAGAAGAGGTCTTCGCCGACATTAGAAGAGGTTCCGGTAGTATGTGAATTTCCCGATGTGTTTTCTACCGACCATGCTATGCCACCCGATAGAGAGCTAGAATTTTGTATTGAGCTTATTCCGGGGACTTCACCGATTTCTAGGGCACCGTATAGGATGGCGCCATGAGCTTAGAGAGTTGAAAACTCGCCAGTGTGAACTCCTAGAGATTGGTTTTATTAAACCGAGTGTGTCGCCTTGGGGCGCACCGGTCCTATTTGTGAGGAAGAAAGATGGGAGTTTGCGGTTATGCATAGATTATCGCGAATTGAATAAGGTGACCATTAAGAATAAGTATCCTCTACCCCACATTGATGATCTTTTTGACCAATTGCAAGGGTCTATCGTCTATTCTAAGCTTGATTTGCGATGGGGTTACTATCAATTGAAGGTTAGAGAGGAAGACATTCAAGACTTTTCGCACTAGATATGGGCATTTTGAATTGTGGTGATGCCGTTTGTTGACGAATGCGCCAATGCGGTGTTTATGGACTTGATGAACCGTGTCTTTCATAGTTATCTTGATTGTTTCGTGGTAGTCTTCATTGATGATATCTTAGTGTATTCGAAATCTCTGAGGAGCATGAGAAACACTTGAGGATTGTCTTGTCTATTCTTCGGAGAACAAATTTTATGCGAAGTTTAGCAAATGTGCCTTTTGGCTTGAGGAAGTATCCTTTTTGGGGCATATCATTTCTAGCGCCGGAGTAGCCGTTGATCCTTCTAAGGTTGAAGCGGTGACGAATTGGAAGAGACCTAGTTCGGTTACCGAGATTCGGAGTTTCTTGGGTCTAGCGGGTTATTACCGGAGATTTATTGAGGGATTTTCTCGGATCGTGACTCCTATGACGAGATTGACGCAAAAGAATGTGCCTTTTGTTTGGAGCGAGAAATGTGAAGTTAGTTTCCAAGAGCTTAAGAAGCGGTTATCATCGGCACCTATTTTGGCTTTGCCTAGTGGAGGAGATAATTTTGTGATATATAGTGATGCTTCTAAGGAAGGTTTGGGTTGTGTGTTGATGCAGAATGGTAGAGTTATCGCCTATGCGTCGAGGATGTTGTCTATTCACGAGCAGAATTACCCGACACACGATATGGAGTTGGCTGCGATTATTTTCGCGTTGCATAAATGGAAACATTACTTGTATGGGGCTAAATTTGAGATCTTCACCGACCACAAGAGTTTGAAGTATTTGTTTTCTCAAAAGGAATTAAACATGAGGCAAAGAAGATGGATGGAGAAATTAAAAGATCACGATTGCACTATTTTATATCATCCGGGGAAGGCAAATGTAGTAGCGGATGCCTTGAGTAGGAAGGTTCACATGTCGTGTATGATGGTTAGAGAATGGAAGATGTTGGAGGACTTGCGAGATTGGGGTCCTAGTGTTTATGATAGAGGTGTGATTTTCGCAAATGTTCGTGCTACACCAATGTTGTATGGGAGGATTAAAGAAGCACAAGGGAATGATCCGGAATTGAAGAAAATTATTGAGGGGTTGGCTGAGAATGTATCGCCTGATTTTGCGATTAATAGTGAGGGTACTTTGACTTTTCGAGGCAGAATTTGTGTTCCTTCTAATGATGACTTGAAAAGGTTGGTTCTTGATGAGGCTCATAAATCGAGGTATACCATTCACCCGGGGAGCACGAAGATGTACTTAGACTTGAAAAGACAATTTTGGTGGAAGGGTATGAAGAGAGAAATTGCGGAGTATGTGTCAAAGTGTTTGACTTGTCAGCAGGTTAAGGCTGAGCATCAGAGGCCTGCGGGATTTCTACAACCACTGGAGATTCCTGAATGGAAATGGGAGTTCATTACCATGGATTTTGTGACAGGATTGCCGCGCACGCGGAGAGGATTTAATGCAGTTTGGGTTATAGTCGACAGATTGACTAAGTCTGCACACTTTATTCCGATAGCTATCACTTATTCGTTGACTCAGTTAGCAGCTTTGTACATTCAGGAGATCGTGAGACTTCATGGCGTACCGGTTAGTATTGTGTCCGATAGAGACCCGAGGTTCACGTCTAGATTTTGGCAAACGTTGCAGGAAGCTTTGGGGACCAAATTAGACTTCAGTACAGCTTTTCATCCACAGACGGATGGTCAGTCCGAGCGATTGATTCAGATTTTGGAGGACATGCTTCGAGCTTGTGCCATGGATTTCAAGGGAAGCTGGGATTCTCACTTACCTTTAGCCGAGTTTGCGTATAATAACAGCTACCAGTCGAGTATCAAGATGGCGCCGTATGAAGCTTTGTATGGGCGTAAGTGTAGATCACCAATTTGTTGGGATGAAGTTGGAGAGGCGAAACTTTGGGGTTCCGAGTTAGTGCAACAGTCGGTTGAGAGCGTGAAGTTGATTAGAGATCGTTTGCGCACCGCTCAAAGTCGACAAAAGAGTTACGCGGACAATCGAAGACGGGATCTTGAGTTCCAAGTGGGTGACTACGTGTTCTTGAAGGTGACACCGAGGAGAGGTACGAAGAGATTCGGCAAGAAAGGGAAGCTTACACCGAGGTACATTGGCCCATTCGAGATTCTTGAGAGAGTTGGGTCTTTAGCGTATCGCATTGCATTGCCACCTTCACTTTCGGAGACTCATAATGTCTTCCATGTTTCCATGTTACGAAAGTATTTGAAAGACGAGTCCCATGTACTTGAGTATGAAGAGATCACGTTTGAGCCGGATATGTCATACGTTGAAAAGCCCGTGAAGATTTTGGATACCAAAGAGCAAGTGCTACGAACAAAGAAGATTCCCTTAGTTAAAGTTCTTTGGAGGAACCACAACATTGATGAAGCGACTTTACTTGGGAAGCCGAAGCGGAGATCTTGCCGAGAAGCATCCACATTTGTTTGACGAACTTGGTAAGAATTTAGGGACTAAATTCCTAAAGGAGGGGAGAGTGTAACGCCCCATAATCTTGCATGTGCATTGTATGCTTGTCTTTATACTTTCTTGGTTGATTGTGAGCTTGTTTACTTGATATATAATGTCTTAGAATCATTCATAGATCATTTTAGAAGTCCATAACATGTTTAGAATCATATAAACTTGTTTGTTGAATCGCCGGCTTGACGCTGAATTTGGCCTTTAGCGATTCCTCTCGCTGCTCGTGATTTGCTTCTATTTCGACGCACTAAGTGTTCAAGTGAGTTCTGGCTTTATATTCAGGTCTTAATCATGTGGAAACAAGCCCTTTCATGTCCAATTTATCCTAGTTTGAATGGCGTTGGATTGTAGTTTGATTCGTTGTTCATTGCCGCGTGGTTCGCGCCTTGTTCTACCTTGTCTCTAAGTTTGTTGCTCCGGTGTGTTTCCGACTCGTTTTGAGTAGGGTTAGACCTTAGAATGGTTGCCCAAAAGTTTGGGACCATTTAGATCAAGTTTAGATCAAGTTTTAGAGGTTCTGAGCCGAGGCGGCCGCATGGAACTCAAGTGAGGCGCCCGCTCAAATGCAGGAGCAATTGCAAAGTGGACTGAACTCTGGGAGAAGCCTCGAGCCGAGGCGGCCATGGGAGTGGGTGAGGCGCCCCCGCCTCACTCGATCTGCTACTGGATTTTTCTTCCCCTGTTTTGAGTTATGACGGAAATGCCTATCCTACCCCCCATTAAACCCCCTCTAAACCCTTCCTAACCACCCATACTTAGTCCTAATCAAGTCCTAACACTAATTAGAAGTTAATTTAGGTTGGTTTAGTGTTTGATCACCCCTAATTTCCACTTATTGCACTTGAGAAATTCCCTTGTACCCTTTCTCTTGTTGGAGGTATAAATACCAAGCCTGGCCAA